>CALSCE010009506.1:4399177-4499904 GCA_943593645.1 Bovichtus variegatus
AAAAAAAAAAAAAAAAAAAAAAAAAAAAAAAAAAAACACGAAAATGCTTTAAAGAAAAACAGATTTCTGTGAGAAACAGCCAGCTGGTTTGTGAGATAAGAGCACTGAAATGGGATTATTAAACTGTATGTTTGCAGCCACCTGCCCTGCTCAGATAGTGTTTAATGACAGTGCCGCTATTATTTTTCCATGTATTGAACAGTCCCAGTGAGCCTCACTTTAATTACGCCTAATCAATGCTGTGAGTACGTCATTACACAGCAAAAAGCTTTATGGTATACACCACAAAAATTATAAAGTATTTCCCGAAAACATTATTAAGAGGCCTATTTTCTAAGACTGCAAAGACATATTTCGGTGCAGTTGTAGGATGTCGTTAAGGAGCAGAGATACTGTATATTGCAATGTGGAGAGGCCCACAGCTTGCTCAAGAAGAATAGAGAGAAAAGATCACGTGAATAAAAAAATTACGCAGCCCAAACTGTGGCAGTGATGCGAGGACTTCCTTCCAGTTATAATAGAGTCAGGCAGAGTGGGCACGAGCTGGGGGGGAGGGGAGGGGGGGTGATTTAGCACTGCAGCCTGCATTAACAGTCACATTGTGCCTGACGCGTTGTTTCAGCAGGTCATCTGAGGTCACCGGTGTGACGTTAAACTGAGAGGTCGGGTCAGGCCGGATGAACCTGACCGAGCTCTTCCAAAGGATGCCAGTCTAATAAAAACAAAAAGGCTATTGGCTCAGTTTGCATCATAGTCAAAGTGTCAACACTCACACAAATATAGGGAGATAGATATTTAGAAAGACACATCATAGTGCTTTTGATGCTGAATTACTGTACTGTGTATAAATGTAATATTCGACTAGAATAAACCTGCTAAGAAACATTTTTAAATCATGTGTATGAACTGCAGAATGATTAAAAAGTGACTTGTTTTGCCTGCTATGTGGCCTGTATAGCTGCGTGAGTAAAACCTGACCTGTAATTGTTTTGTAAAATACAGCTTCTCACAACACAATACTAATCAAAGTAATGGAAACAGTTTTATATAAATGTGTCGTAAAGTTACACAGGTATATTTTCCTGGATAATCTATAGCTATAGAAAACTAGTCTGTCAACGTATTTCATTCTAAAAACACTGCATGCAAAAGAGATTCATTTCTACAGTACTCTTATACCAAGGGGATGGCTTACAAAAAAAAAAACTCTAGGATTGAAATCTACAGTATAATACTGGCTTTGTTTGCATTGCTGCCACATATTCTGTGACTGTCAAGACATAATAAATACATCAAAGAGAGTGCATGAATATAAAGGTGTCTCTGCATTTCCATGTAAACGTCAGAATTTGGTTATGAGAGGTGTCTTTAATACTCACTGCTAGTTCTCATGTTCAAATTCTTTGTTATAAAACTACTATTGGGGGGGGATTAACGGAGTAGTTCGGGTACAGTTGGCGGGCTTGTTGGCGCAGGTGCGGGAGCCGTTTTCAAACAGCGGTGAGAGGCGAGGGGGCAAAGTCTGGGTTTTGGAAGGTGAAGTCCTGGAAGTCTTCCTGGTTGATGGCTGCTAGTATATCCGGGTCAGAGGGAGTGAGCACCGACGGAGCTGCGGTGAAGAACTTGTCGAAGTTTTCACCCTTTTTCCCACCCTGATGAAGAAGAGGAGAAGATTAGCATGCACACTTTTGTGATTAATACTGATTGTATACACACCCTCATCTTCCTGCTTGACAAATTATAAAAAGATTCCACCTACGTATCTCTTTTTCCCACCCACACCCTCGTTTTCTCTCTAAGGAGCTCTCTACCACACCTACTGTAGGAAGAAAGCTGCTCACGTCTCCTTTCCTGCTCCTTGACAGCCTGTTCTGCTGGATGATATGAATCT
Organism: Bovichtus variegatus; assembly: GCA_943593645.1. Classification (NCBI taxonomy): domain Eukaryota; kingdom Metazoa; phylum Chordata; class Actinopteri; order Perciformes; family Bovichtidae; genus Bovichtus; species Bovichtus variegatus. Next base: position 4,401,069 of record CALSCE010009506.1, read on the forward strand.
CATTTGGCTAATGGGCCTGGCCTCTAACCCCTGAGCATACTCAGCTCACTCAAAGCACACCTCACCATTGGCCAGCAGGGACGCAAACTAGTGTGTGGCAGGCTAATGATGGCACACATTTGCATATGGGAGGTGTAGGTAGGACCCCAAGGTCAGGGGGTCCTGTCTGTTATGACTGGACTGTCTGTTCCTGAACGCTCAAAGCCCATCTCTTGGAACCAGCAGAGGGAATGAAAGAGAGAAAAGAGAGAAGGATTGGGGGGAGAGGGGGAGGGGGGGAGAGGGAAAGGGCCATTTGGACAGAGAGAAGAAGAGGGGATGAAATGGCCAACACAATAAGGACGGCTGAGAGAGAAAGCATGCAGGGAAATGAGGGAAAGCGTGGGAGTTTGAGAGAGAGGAGACAGATGGAAGAAAGTGACAGCTTCAATTCCCTAAAAGTGTCCTCGGAGAGACAGAGACAGAAAGAAAGAGGAAGGAAGAGAGGGGGAGGAGGAGAAGAAAGGAAGAAAGAAAGAAAGAAAGAAAGAAAAAAAGAAAGAAAGAAAGGAAGAAAGGAAGAAGAAGTCCATCTGTTTAACTAACAGTTCTTGGTTTGAAGGGCGCCTGGATCTCCAGTCTCTCCAGACGGTCCCAGTCAATCCAGCGGAAGAACGGATGTTCCCTGATTTCTCTCTCTGCATCCTCTCCTCCACCCAGACGCTTGGCCGGGTGCTTTGTCAGGAGCTTGGTGGAGAGTGAGGGAAAAGTGGAAAAAGGGAAAGAAAAATATTGTGGTAATCATGGGACACAAGTGAATTATCTCCGCTCTGCTTTTCTTAGTCAACAATGTGCATGGTAAGCTTTAAACTGTATTTTAAAGTATTTTAAATGTTATATTACGTAATTCCATCTTTCCGATTTAAATATGTGTTTATATTGATCGTGTGTGTGCGCTTATTTGCTTTCTTGCTGAGAGTTGGGTGAGAAGATCGATACCACTCTTCTGTGTATGTAGGAAGCTACAGCCTTTTAGCTTAGCTTAGCATAAAGACTGGAAACAGAGGGAAGCAGCTAGCATGGCTCTGTCCGAAGGTAACAAAATGTGCTTACCAGCACTTCTAAAGCTCATAAATTACATTTTTTTTTAAATCTTTTTTGTTTAATCCGTACAACATGTTTAAAAATGACTATTTAGGGTTTTAAGGAGTTTAGGTGCAGGAGTATTTCATGGCAACAAAACTACAGGAAGTCACTGCACCCGGCCAAGAATTAGTCTGACACAAAACCCCTCTGTATAACCAAACATTTTCTGTACATATTAAACAAACAAGTAAACTTTTTTGTTGGTGCGCTTTAGAGATGCTGGTACCTTCAGACAGAGCCAGGCTAGCTGTTTCCTGTCTTTATGCTAAGCTAATTGGCTCTGGCTTCATATTCAACAAACCGATATTTGAGCGTGGCATCAATCTTCGACAGACAAGATAAGTGTATCAACTATTACCTTAAGTTGTCAACCATGTGCACGGTTAAGCTTTGTTGTCTTTATTTAAATATGTTTGAGAAATGTAACACATCATTTTTCTGATTTACATATGCTTTTATCTTAAGTGTCTGTGTGCTAAAAGTTATTTGAGAAAGAAGAATGGTGACCTACTCCCTTGCAGATAGCGACAGCTTCACGAGTGAGACTTTTCGGGTATATAACACTCTGCTCCATGATGGACTGAAACAGCTCCTCCTCGTCAATACCATCAAATGGTGGCTGGAAGGAAAAGACGGAGGGAGAAGAAAAAAGAGAGAACAACCAAGAGGACCTGTGAGCAAATTGAAAGCAAATATATTGAAATTAAAGTTCTCTTGAAGGTCTTTTGAAGTGATTACAAAAGACACGCACCGGAGGCTTAAGTGTCTGTGCACACGGCTCTATTGTTAGGATTAGGTTGAGTGTTACCTGTCCTGCCAGCATTTCATACAGCAGTACTCCAAAAGACCACCAGTCCACTGCTTTATCATAGGGCTGATATGCCACAATCTGCAAAGGATGGAGAGAACAGGAGAGGAGATAAAAGGGAAGAATGGCAGCGCAGAGATAAGGAAGTAGAAGGAAGACAGGGAGAGTGAGAGAAAGCGCAGCTGTAGCTGCTTGGATGATATGCAGCTATCAGAGACAGCCGGAGTGAAAAGCAGAGAGAAAGAGAGAGCGAGAGAGAGAGAGAGAGAGACAGAGAGAGAGAGAGAGACAGAGAGGGAGACAGAGAGAGAGAGAGAGGAAAGTATGGCATTAGGGAGGGTAAACGTATGAATGAGCTCAGAAATAATCAACACATGACTTTGGATTTGTGTGCTTGTCTGCATGTGTGTGTTTGGCTGCTCGTGTGTGTTTGTTTGTTTCCCTGGTGTGTGTGCAGGGGTGGGGTGAGGGGGGGGGGGGCACGAGGGAACAATTTCCAGCCCCTGGGGAAATATATTGTATCTCTTCCAAAATGGCAGATGCAGGAGAATCAATGGGTGTTTACATAAGAGAGTCAATACCCAGGGGTACAATAGAAAGGTTTACAATATCAAAGACGTGCACAACAGTCACATCTTCTCTTTCTCTCTCTTCTGGGTCCCTCTACTACAAGTCCATAAACCAAGCAAGCTGGATATCTCCTTCACTCTTTCTCTGAACTGTATTTGTTTATGAGTACTTAACATATAAACCCACACGCACATATTTCAAACAATTTGTAAAGTAAAAATTATACAGCATGCAGCTAGGAGATTTTTGCATTTCAAAAGGTTGTCGAGGTAAACCACCTTTGCGGTTTTCAGGCTTAAATTAGCATCGTCATCGATTAAATCCTAGTTTTCACTGGTTTGCGTTACTCTCAGGGGAGTTAATCACCTTAAGTCAATTGCAGTAAGAGAAAGGAAAGCTGGTGATACAAGGTCTCTGAAGGACAATCGTGATCTCTAAGTGACGTTCTCATAGCACAAGCACACACCAAGCTAATTGAATCATGTGAAGTTAATTATTCAAAAATGCTGACAAGGTCAGAGAGGACGGAGAAGATGAGAGGAGCTGCGGTGAAGCAACTCGCAGCTCTGCAAAACAGGTCAAGCAAATGAAGAGGGGAAGACATGGGTGAAACGAGGGGAAATGAGGCATCTAAGGAGCAAATGAGAGAGGTTCAAGAGTTAGTCCGGACCACGAAGTGAGGTCAGGGGCCGGTGTACCTCAGGGGCGATGTAGTCAGGAGTGCCGCAGAAGGTCTGCGTTGTGTCGCCCTCAAACATGCTCTCCCGGCACATCCCGAAGTCAGCTATCTTTATGTGGCCCTCGCTGTCAAGCAGCACATTATCCAGCTTTAGATCCCTGAGAAAGGAGGAGACAGAGCACACAGGTATGAATAATTTTGATAGATACCATCTTTATATAAGTCATTAGCTACAAAAGACATGATAAATCTGCGTCACGCCTGTGTGACAGTGACAGTGCCAAACCAGGCCGTGTTAGATGAGCAGCGCACTTCTCTACCTGTAGATGATGCCTTTGCTGTGGAGGAAGAAGAGGCCGACCGCTATCTCCGCTGCATAAAACCTGGAGGGAGAGAGAAGAAGGGGGGGGGGGGGCTTACTACTGGTTGCTTTATCTTTCAGAAAATTGGCCGAGCTTTTTTTGCGAGGAGAGAGGGAAGGGAGCTCAAGAGGGTGATGAAAGGGAGAGAAACAGAATAAATGAAAGGCAGGAAGATGAAGAAAGAGAGCTAAAAATGAGCAACAGGGTAAGAATTTGTTTTTAGATGATTGATCAAAGATTATTGATTAGATGAAGAGCCTGGGGGAGGGAAAATGTAGGTGAAAAAATTGGATTAGTGGGAGGAGAAAGTCGGGGTGTGGGGGTGGGGGGCTGGTACTTGAGTTGATGAGTCACCAGGTGTGATGAACAAAGCTCTGAGCTGAGTGTGTATGTAAAGGAACAGAGGATAAAAGAAAATGAGGAAATGAGACGTTGTAGATGAAGAGCGTGATTAAAGGTGAAAGAAAGGAGCTTTTTGACTACATACGCTGCGTGAGGCTCTTTGAACTTGCCGACTATCTGAATGTGAAACATCAGGTCTCCTCCGTTGACGTATTCCATCACATAATACAGACGGTCCTGCAGAAACAAAACACACACGCATGGACACGCACGCACATACACACTCTCTATGTATAATCCCCACTTGTCCAAATTAAAAAGCAATCTGTTAAAACCTCCTCCAGGACCAAGGACCTTGTTAAAGAAAGCAAACTAATTATTTAATTTATTAATCGACATTCTCAGGCAGTCTTTACTGAAACAGCTCCTGGGAGGACTACGCAGCCAAAATGTCAGGCAGGTTTATGGACAATTTAATGATGTGGTTCATTTAGGACCCTGTATATCCTTCTACACACACAGACCTACACACACCTCAGTCTGGAAGGCGCAGTAGAGTGATGTGAGGAAGTGAGGGCGAGAAGACAGCGCCAGAACCCTCCGCTCCACCAGGGCGCTCTCCGTGTCCTCGTCCTGGAAGAGAACGTCTTTCTTTAACACTTTCACGGCGAACAGACGCTCGCTGCCTCGCTCCTCTGCCAGCAGCACCTGCACGGAGACAGAGAGAGGAGAGCAAGTTAGAGTAACAACAAAGAATCCCGAGAATTTTAAAAACAACCAGTGCGCGTCTTCAACCCGCTGAGATCCGTAAATAAACACAATGCTTATTTATAGACAACACTGCACCCACTGCTAAAAAAAAAAAAAAAAAAAAAAAGGTTTTATTCCAAATTCAATTTTTCCAAGATTCCTCACACAGTTAACAGAGCAGCGATCTGTGCACCAAACTCTTGAACGCATCCCTCACTCAAGCTTCCAGCTCTAGCATGTACTGTGATGCTGCCAGTACTGAACATTTTTTAGGTCATTTTGTTATGAGTGACATGGTGCTCTAGTTAGGAGAAAACTAGTTCTGCTGTTTTAATAAAAATGATGTGCTTTTGAGAAACATTTGCTATATGTATTGCATGAAATTAAGGGTCCTGCTAAGCCAAGTCTTTTATAAAAGTGCCCGGTATTCAAACGTGCATTTACTTGTAAGAAAGTGAAATAGTGCAAGAGAAAAAAGAAAAGTTATCACATTATATGGTGTGCTTGCTTAAGCAAGTTCAATACTGTGCACATTCACTCTAACATTGTGAAATAACTGAAGGAATTTTTTAATTAAAGCTGCTCTCTGCCAGAAGATTTCAAGACACAATAATGTAGTAAATGAAAAAGCGAAGCGGCTCTCGTGTTTTTATCAGACATTAAAAACGCATTCAGCTGCGATTTTCTCCCCCTTCTGTTAAATTGGCTACTAGCGGGTTGCTCTAAAAGCTAATGATGCTATAATTTTCTACAATGAGAGCCACACGACCCGGGTTTTACTGTGGTTCGTGGGAAAGATATGGTCAAGAGCGCTGCAAAAATGCTGACAACAACACTCTTGGAAATTGTCTGGCCAGCCTGCAGTGCTGGGCTGTAATGGCCTCTGGCTAGTGGGGATAAAGGATCTCATTTTACTCTCAGATAGTGATGAAAAGTAGAGAAAATGACCCAGGTGTCATTTTTTAGAAATCAATGTGACTACACGCGGGTGCATGTGAATAAGGCTGTGCGTGTGTGTGTGTGTGTGTGTGTGTGTGTGTGTGTGTGTGTGTGTGTGTGTCATTGATGAACTGCCAGTCACTGAGAGAAATCCTGTCGTCCTCTGTGATCTATCTCCTGCTCTTCCCCGTGGTCTCAAACTAACTCAGATAGAAATAGGACTCGTCACCCTTCAGAATATTACAAATCTTACTAACACAATCGCATGTACTTTTTCCTCTTTTCCGCTCTTGTTATCCCACTTCCTCTTGGTCATTGTGTCACTTTCCGCAGCACAGTAATCCTCCCCTCTTCCTCTCTATCTCTGTCTCACTTTCCCTCACTCAGCAGCCCCGGGGTCTGTCTCTCCTTTCTTGGGTCCTTTTTTTTCTCACATCTTACGTAAGTCGAGTCTATTTCTCGTGTCCTCTGTAGACTCTCCTCTGACAGTTATGAAACAGCACAGGGGGATTTCAGAGGAGGAAGAAGGACTCAAAACTCCACTCTCTTCATTATGCCTCATCTACTGGGGAATTAAAGAGAAAATGAAGAGCAGAGGCTCCCTTAAAATGAACACCTCCAGGAGGACTGGGTGGCATGTAGGAAGCCAGCCAGCTTGAGCTCACGACTGCTGACAACACAAAAGAAGCTAAGGGTTAAATTAATCATTTGGCAGTAGTAGGAGAGACAATGTAAGTGAGAAAGATTGTTTTTTTTTTCTCCAACGAAATTCCGCCTCGGAGCTGCTGTACAAAATGCCACCTGAAGGTCAAGTCCATCAATAGAAGAAATTATTTAAAGCCAGGAATAATCTTTGTTGTTTTCAGCATGAACGGCCTCTTTGAAATCACTTACAGCTGTTGGATCAGAGGCGCTGATTGTATAAAGAGAAGATGACATTTCGTGTCGGGGCTGCTGTGTTTACCTTGCCAAAGCTGCCTTTCCCCAGCACCATGAGGAAGTTGAAGTCGAGGATGCCCACTTTGACTTTGGCAGGGCCTGGGCTGTGGATTGGCGGGCAGGATGGCAGAGGGGTCGGGGACAGGGACACAGGGAACGGCTCAGACAGCACGGCAGGTAGTGCGTGAGGCAGAGAGGGTGTCGTGCCTTCTAGCTGAGGCTCCTGGAGAATCGTAGTAGGAGGGTAGAGAGATGAGCGGTTGGATGCAGTCCAGCACACAAAAAGCTGACAAACAAAGCAAACTCCTTCCTACCCCGAGTTTAGGATTACAGTCAGGCAGAACAATCCTGCACCCTGGTGGAGATGGAGTGTAACAGGGAAGGTAGTGGACCACATATAATTTATTATCTAATTATTTAGTTACAACTACAGGCATAAATCCTCCGTGTTTTTCTCTCACACAGAATAGGGAGGGACAGTGCAAGATCCTGACCCAGTGTGAGCAGTGGCAGCTGCTGTTTATTAGAGGAGGGTAATCATAAGTTGATAAATGGTCACAGTAAAGACATGAAGGGCTGCTTCACTATAAATAGCGGCTGCTCCGCTGTTGCTTTTTGTTCAACATGAGGACCAACTGAAGGCTTTTTCGTCCGTACCGGAGCAAGTCCCCTACCTGTAGGTCTGGGTCTGGCACGGGGATGTTATAGTACTCTCCTTCATCTTGGGCCAGCAGTTTGAACCAGCCGCTGATGGGACGCCTGAAGATCTCACTCACTCCGAATGACAGCGCTCCCATGAAATCGTTCCTAGACGTGCGGTCCCAGTCCCATACCTCAACAGACAGACGCCTGTCCCACTGGTGACCGCGCACTGAGCTGGAGAGACGAACACAAAAGCTCAAATTCACCGGGGAGATTTAGCTGACTGCGTAAGCAACACAACAATGCACAAAGACACAGAGCGACATGATTGCTTTTCTCACTTTTCCATCTTCATGACATTTTCCAGATTTTTTTTTTTAAAAGGTAATTTCCAAATATCTTAATTCTACTTTAATTTCAGAAAAGATGCAAACATAAAGGGAGTAAAGAAATATTACCACTGATGATGTAAAATAAGCTGCATATACTCAGGGACCATCAACCTTACATTCAACCCTCTAATCTTTGTCTTTCAGGGTCCTTCTTTTATGACTCACTAATTCCAATTTCTGGGACATTGTGTTTTACCAAAAGCACATTTCCTCCTAGACTCGTGTACGTTTTCCAGCTTAGAATAAAGTTCACAAGGACTCACAAGGTGAAACTCTCATTCCAGACGGGATTGAGTGTTGAGCGGATGGTCTTTGTCTTCTGTTTGCTGTGGCTCTTCGGGTCTGGAATCAATTTCAGTTTAACATACGGGTCTGACAGGCCGTTTGGATCCATGGGCATCAGGTTACGAGCCTCCCGCACTGAAGATAAAGTAGAATAATAAAAAGCACAGACAGAGAAAATCCTTCATTACCTGTGTAATCGTACTATTTGTTTTATAAAGATCCAGCTGGTCCTCTCACCTGTGACAAAGACATCCTCCTTCTCTCCTCTGACAGTCAGGTGGATCCTCCCTCTCTTCTCTGTGTGGTCTTCGCCACAGAGACTGGGAACACTGGTCTCACACCGTCGATGGACATTCATGTCACAACCTCACAGGGTATTAACAAACACATGCAGAAAAACAGAGAACAAACATTATAAAATGTTTCCTGTACATCTCACTGACACGGCAAATGCCCCCCCCCAAAAAAAATCGCGATTTCTTTTCTTATTTTTCTTCTCTTTACACACACACGTCTTGTTTTTTTCACTTTAGGATTTTGCCATGACTTGTATTTATTCCCCGGAGACTATATCTTAACCAAAACTTCTGCATGCCTAATTCCAACCCTCATCTTAACCTTAAAGGAACCTGTGATTATACGTCTACCGCCAGCATCCGGTTAGCTTAGCTTAGCGTAAAGCCTGGAAACAGCTAGTCTGTCTCTGTCTGACGGTAACAAGCCAGAAACTCTGAATCTAAATCTGTTTTATCTCATTTGTTTAGTGGGTACAAAACAGTAGTGCTTTTACAGGAGGTTCTGTATTGGACTATTTCTTGGAGTCTCCAATGGTTGCCAATCCCCTCATCTAATTCTCTGCAAGAAAAGGGAATAAGCGTATCTCCAAAAGTACCCAAAACATAAACTTAACAAAGTCAACTCTACATTTTGGAGGCTAACTTTGTCAGGACCAGCTTTATTTTCCTAGCTGGGAGGTGACGAGTCCCAAAAAATGTGCCCGTGTGAACTCATTCTTATCCCATCAACACGATTAATACAAGTACATGCACAGATTTATTACACCGTTATATGTGGTGAAACTCACAGCCACATTTCATGCCCTGGTGTATGAGGCCGTACAGCAGCGAGCCACAGTGGTCGCAGAAGGTGGGACTGGAGTAAGTGTGGACCTTAAATGTGTGTTGACTCTTCAGGTCCTGAAACACAACAGAAACAATCTGCATTGAGCGCACGCACGCACACACACACACACACACGCACACACACGCACGCACATACACCGTGACCATGGAAGAAACTGTGAACACGCACACATTTACACACATACATGCCTGAGTATGATTAGTGGAGAGATGTTGAGTGGGGTATTCATGGACACGCCAATTAGATTTCTCCACTGGGAGAGGACATATAAATGAGAGTGCATCTAGGCAAGGCTGTGTGTGAGCGTGTGTATGTGTGTATGTGTGTATGTGTGTATACTGTGCAGAGAGGGATGAATCATTTTTATCTCTCTACAGCTCATCAGAGCCCACCACCACCACCACTCTCCACACACCACCTTCTCCCAAACTGTTTTCCCTCTGAGCCGCTATTTAAAACACTGTCACCCCGTTTCTCCTCTGCGTGTGTTCCTCTCACTCGTCTCATTCTCAAACACACACACACACACACACATACACACACACATGCTCCCCTTGACCTAATTTCTGGGACAGTTTATTTAGCTGGCAGTAAAAATGAAACGTGAAGAAAAGACAAATCTCCCTGAAATCCTCAAAATGCCACAGAGAGGAAGACTGAGCAGTCTTTTGCTCTCCCCCTCTCTAATTCTCCCTCTTATCAGCCCCTGCGCCTGCATCTCCCCCACTCGCCTTGTAGGATGACATGACATGAGTGCAGACGTCAGAGATGGGACAAGGATTCGAGATGTGAAGGATGCATGGATTGACGGGTGAGTCACGCACACGTGTTCCTGTCACTGAGCGGATGGCTGACTATGATACTGACGGGCTAAATCTTGAATTAAAAAGAAAAAAACAGGAAGTAAGAGGAAAGTAACAGTGAGAGTAATGGATATGCTGACACATCTGCTCACATCTGGTTGGGGGCCCGCCACAGAGCCAGGACAAGTGAAGGTCACAAATTCATGACATCTTTTGTGGACCACAAAACTGCAAACTAGAGGAGACACAGAGAAAAATATCTTCAAAAATGGAGCGGTCACACTGAGAAAAACATTTGAGAAGATTAAATACTGCGGAAAAAGACAATAACACAGGATTTTTTTAAATGTATCTTTACCTTGACATTGGAATCCTTGTTTGCCGATGCCCCTGAGTGAAAAAGGAACATGGATTAAGACTCAAATACAATCTTCTCTACTCCACTTTAAAGTGAAATATTTAGCTTCTGAGACCGTTTCCCAGCCAGCAGTATAGATTATGCTGCCAAGACAGAGATAGTGCTGTTGCATTATTCCATCCTCTATTAAGACCAAGAGACATGCAGGCACAAGTTGAGAACAAACTCTCTCCCATCGAAAAAAGAAAGAAAAAACTCCACAAGCTGTGTTAGAGGTTACTAACTTGAGAAACAAAGTCATTACATGTGAAGTTTGAGTTTCTTTCCTCTCTAAGCTACACTGCTGACCAGGTCAAGTGGTGTCAATCACACACACACACACACACACACACGCACACTTCTCTTGTTTCCAGAACTGCGGTGTTGGCTAGTTTCCAGTGTCTCCTTAGAGCTTTAATTGAATAATTAAAGCCATTGATTGACTAAAGAGTCGACTCAGCGGCTTGCCTGCTGTGAATCAAGTTTTGATTGGAAAGGCCGATGAACAAGACGCTACCGAGAGCTCCTCCACAATCATACTTGAGAGGCCCAGGGGTTCATAGGAAACTGACCATAATCACTGATCTAAAATCGGTTCACCATCTGCCTGAGTAATAAATGAAGATGGGGTTGCGGGGGGGTAATCTGATCCTTGATCAGCATTCAAGCGAAGTCCTTGTCTGCAGCAGTCTGATGATATGAGGCCAGTTGTGCTTTATGACCAGCAGAGAGCACTAGAGAGCCGGGTATGGATATGGAGAGAATCAACAGTGTTGCTTGCTGGCCATATATCACAGGGAATTCACTGCATACTAAATTTAATGATGCATTGAAAAAGCAATGCAATTAAATAAAAAGTTGCTATTAAAACAAACATCATAAAAACCCTATAAAACTAACCAGAATACTCAAAAAATATTCTAGAGTATTATATATGTAATAAAAATGCAACTAATGTTTTAAAGAGCTTTAAGAGGTGTGTGGGGGGGGGGCTGGACCTTGTCTTTGCAACAGGCCTTTTTTACTTTCTTTTACATTTTCTTTGACATTTCTCAGTATAAGATGAATGATGAATTCCACTTAGCTGCTTCAGTTTCCCAGTCCTGGTATTGTTCCTGTTGGCTCACCGTCAGGGCTTACTGGGACACTTGAATCCCAAGAGGGAGCCATTATAATATAATATATAATAATGCCTGCTGTGAAAAAGGCCTGTTTGAAGTGCACCTTTGTTTGGTTTTATCAAGAGATTTTCAGTGTAAGTGTCAAAGTGTTTTTGACTTATTACCCTTTAGAACAGATGGTCACTGACACATGAGAATAAACTGTGGCACCAGTCACTCCTGCCTTTTTTAGACAATCTTACTTCATTGATAATTGAAGGAGCCATACAAGATTCCCATTCCCCTCTAGAGCCTGACTTAATAAACTACATATATAGTTACCGATATTTACATTTCAAAATTAGAACTATCTCTTCTCAGTCTTTAATCAATCTACCAACCCTGTGCTACGACACCCAGGGTGAGAGCTGCTGCTCTGACATCGTGCGTGAAGGAAAAGAGTTTCCCCCCCTGAACTAAGCGAAACGCCGTCCAAGACAGAAGCCAGTTGGAGAAATGTCCTGAAAGCTACCCAGAGGCTACTGGCACACGCAGCGCCCTGCATCCGACATACACTCCCACCATATGTTCAAAGACGTATGCGCGCTCCCTCACTCGCTCCCTCACTCGCTCACTCACTCACTCACTCACTCACTCACTCACTCACTCACTCACTTTCTTGCACATGTGTGCGCATATGGTTACATGAACACAGCATTTTGGTTCCATTCATGTTGTCCTGTTATAGTGTAGTGTAGTTTAAGTGCACTGAATTGTAGGAACTCCCCATTGTTGCCAAAGAAAATGATTTTAATGGGGTGAAAGTTAAAACATTAGCAGTGGAAATGTGGATATAACATTTTGAGACACTAAAACACTTTACAGAATGTCTGCAAAAACGTTAAGACATTTTGTGTGCTAGTGCAGAAAAGCACTACTCACACACACACACACACACACACACACACACACACACACACACACACACACACACACACACACACACACACACACAGCCCTTTTTTAAGCTTTTTATCCATTTTCGTCATGATTTACCCCATCCTTATTAAATGGTTTGTATAGCGTAAGAAGTAAGAGACTTTTCTAAACTCACAAAAGAGCACTAAATCCTTCAACTTATCTGGAAAATACAAAATCAACACATTTCAAGATAAGCCTTTTTTCACTTAACAGTGACGAGTGTAAACTCCAGCAGTTAATGAAATAGTAGATCTAGCGTCACCTGGAGAACTACAACAATTACGCACTACTTATATTTCGCAGTAAAGGTGCACTCCACCAATTTTACGCATGATAGTTTACTCTATACAAGGAGTGCTGCTCAGCCTCAGAAACAGTTCCATTATGTATTTTGTGGATCTGGAGGAGCATTCCCCAAAGTCTGAAAAATAAGACTAATGATGGCAGGACCATGGATGTATCAAGAAAGATGGATACAGCGTTGGAGGCAGGCTCCCGTTCACTCCTATTAAAATTGCTCAGTGGTGCATGAAGTCAAAATGGCTCGACTTCCGGGTATAAAATTAGCCGGATCTTCCGGCGACCTTACGCATCTGTGGGCCCATAAAGCAAGCGCTCTAGCGTTTTTCTTTAACTCCGCCTCCCAGCGTCTCCGTCTCGGCTCATTCACATTAACAGAGGAAGGAAAATTATAGATTTGGCTATAAGTGCATTTTCCTCTTATTTAAAGACATCTATTTATGAATGAAAGTCTACGGGGAAAAGTCTTTTTGGGCCCAATGTCATCACGCTCTTCCTGGGAGCTAGGGCAGGAACTAATGAAAGTGGCCACTGCGTTGCATTATGGGAATTGCAGGATTTAACATCTTTGGAGCTTGGTTCATACTACAGAATAAAAGTCAAAATATCTCAGACAATTCTGACTATTCTTGTTTTAGTCTGAAGCTTGCGAGTCTTCTAACTTTATGGAAGTGACACACAAAAGAGTTCCCCTTTAAGATCTGAATAATTCCTCCTACACTGCTGCCGGTGTGTGTGTGTGTGTGTGTCAGTGTGTTTGTGCATGTACGGTTGCTTTGCTTTGCAAGCATTCATACTGGGTAAAAAAAAAAAAAAACAGCTTCCTAATTGAAATATAGCTGGTGTGTCTGCTTGTGTTCCTAAAGTAACTGCTGTGTTGTGTGGGCTGCAGTACGGAGGTGAGGTTATGTGATCAGATCAGGTCAGTGTGGCTACAGAGTGTAGGCTGTTTCTCCAGCATGCAGCTGGATCTGGTGAAAGAGAGAAAAAGTGCAGAGAAAGTCAGAGTCAGATGGAGTAGTGGGATGCCTGAGGAGGCGGCTTCTGAACTACCGGGTTGGTTTCTGTAGAAATGTGCAGCTGTGTGTGTGTGTGTGTGTGTGTGTGTGTGTGCGTCTGTGTGTGTGTTACCAGATGAAGTCGGTGCAGTGGCTGCAGAAGGTGGGCTGTTTGAAGAAGCGTGCCGTGAACTGGTGGTCTTTCACCTCGACAATCCTCTTGTGTTTGAGTGCTCCCTTCCTCTGGAACACAGGCACTCTCGGTGGAGGGGAGAGGGGCGAGGGCAGGGGAGAGGCACCGGGGGACGTTGCCGATGTAGGGGAGGCCAGCGTCAACGGGGAGAGGGAGGGGGAAGGGGAGACCGGGGTCGACATGATGCCTGGAGGATACGGTAGAAAGAATAGAGAGGGAGGGAGAAGGGGAATGGTTGATGAGTGTCAGTAAGGAGGGTATAGAGTTGTACAGGCGAAAGACCTTGAACATGGGAGAGGGAGGAGCGGAGGAAGCAAGGAAAGGGAGGAGGAGCGGGAGGAAAGTGTAATGGGTCATGGAGTTGTATTAATGGCACATTGGATGTAGCTAGCAGGAGCAAGGAGTGACGTGATGAAGAGAAAGATCGAGAACGGACCGGAAGTGCATAAGAAGACGGAGGGAGCACAGGGAAAGTGCCAAGAGTGAGAGTGAGGGAGAAAAGAGAGGTGTAATGAGGGAGCTATGAAGGTTAATTCACATACGGAGACAGAACTCTCCTAAGAGACTCGGAGACGCTAAACGATTAGTGCGGCTCGCTGTGTCCCACATACTGCCTGTCCATACCTACATCTCCCTCTCGCTGTACCCCTTATATCTCCATCCCCCTGGCAGCTATGACTCTCCACCCCACCCTCTGGTCGTCATGTCAACTGTACCTCCTGTTGCCATGTCAACAACACCCCCACCAGCTGCTCCAATATTAGAGCCTGTATCCTATCTCGACTTCCTGCCTGCCCTTATTAGCAATTAGTCCCATTTCTGAAATAAAGTTTGGAGCAGAATAAAATGTACACGTCTGTAGGGGATGAGATGCGCTGGAAAAAAGTGCACAACGGCAAATATTAGTGGGAGATATTGTGGTGCAAGAGTTGCATGCTACTAAATGATAAATGAAACACCAACAGAGTTTTAATGAATAAATAAATAAGCCCAGAGCAAAAAAAAAAAAAAAAAAAAAAAAAAAAAAACCCTTCCCCAAAAAAAAGATGGTGTCTCAGCAAAGAAGAAGAAGCAAATCAATCAAAAGGGTGAAAGAGGAGAATGGTGAGAAAAATTGTACAGTGCTCAGAAATTAGTAAAATGACAAGAAGAAAAATATTTTCTGAAAATGTGCTCAGACACATACGGCGAAGATAGCAAGGACACAATACCTGGATTTGTGGTGATTTTGAAGGAAAGGCTTGACTTAGAGACAGCTTTCTTCTCTTCTTCTCCCCCTTTCTTCTCCTTGTTTGGCTCACTTCAGAAGAAAGGCTAAGGTGTCACACCTGTAGCTGGTCACCTCAAAAAACCCAGAAAAAACAGGAAGAAAAGACCAAGAGAAGTAGTGCTGTGGCAGGTACAAAAGAATCAGCCAAAACTTACAAAAAAAAAGTAAAAAAAGAAATAAAAAAAAGATAAACCTATTACAACAAAAAAGTGAAAGCAACAAGCGTTTCAAGAGATTCAAGCTTTCTAGGAACCAAAGATAGAAGAGTGAAGTGGTATATATCCGTTAACCCAGAGGCAGGGTGAGGAGGAGGACGAGATAGAGAGGTGGTATTCTCTTTCCAAGATTGATACTGTTTTACTAAGAAGAGGACGAGAGAGAGAGAGAGAGAGAGAGAGAGAAAGAGAGAGAGAGAGAGAGAAAGAGAGAGAGAGAGAAGATTGAGGGGAACAGGCAGCGATTCATTTCGAAATCTGGGTTACTTCTCTCAGGAGAGGGTGAGGGAGGTAGAGGAAGGAGGACGGATGAGACAGAAGCTGCCATTTTGCCACCACCAATACAGTATGGACAAGCGAGCGCCAACTGTCTCTCACTTCCTCTAGTGCCAGACGGGAGGGAGGAAAGGAAGATGAGAGAGAGAGAGAGAGAGAGCGAAAGAGAGAGAGAGAGAGTATCCAGGCTGGAAGAAAAGAGTAGATGAGCTTCAGAGGTCGAGAGTCAGAGAAATGGCTGGTTAAGCACAGCTAAAACGGGAAACAAACAGTTAAAAGTCACAGAGTTTGCAGCAGATCCAGATGACTGAAGGATCAACAGGCCTGTGAAATAAACAACCTTGTTAATCTTTTCTGCAACAGTGCCGTTAACAGTGTGTTCACCGCATCTGAAATTTGTTCTGATATCGGAGCAAGTGGTGACATGATAACAGTGATCCACAGTGCACTGAAACCAGGTCAGCTAAGCCTGATGGGAAGAGTAGTTTCCAAGAGAGGGGATGCTTGTCCATTGATTGTCCACACACTGTTAAGAGCATGCACACACACACTCTCTCTCTCTCTTAGGTTAGCTTAGCTTAGCATAAAGGCTGGAAAACAGCTGGCCAGGCTCTGTCTGATGGGCAAAAAACTGTCAACCAGCACCTCTAAAGCTCAGTCAGTAACATGTAATGGTTTCTCTGTGTAATCCTTGTAAAAGTAAAAAAAAACAAAGTGTAAAAACAACAGTTTTCTATTTTTCGGGCAGTTTTATGCCAGACTATTTCTTGGCCGGGACCAGTTGCCAGGCAACCAGCAGAGACTTGGGCTACCATAACATGTTAATTAGTGAGCTTTACTTGTGCCTGTAGGTAGAGTTTTAATTTCTTTTTTTTTACCTTTGGACGAAGCCAGGATAGCTGTTTATAGTCTTTATGCTAAGCTAAGCCAACCAGCTACTAGCATCAGCTTCACATTTACCGTGCAGACTTGAGAACGATATCAATCTTCTCATTTCACTCTCGGCAAGAAAGCGAAAATGCGTATTTCCCAACATGTCTATCCCTTTAACCCTCAATGGCTTCCCTTGTGGAGACAAGCCCGTTGTCCCCAAATGGTAGTTGAGTCCCCATAAAGAGGCTTAGTGAACAAATGTTTGTCCCCACAATGTGACTAATACAAGTAGGCCACACACACACATAATTAATCACACTCCATGTGTGCACGTGGTCTATGGACAATCTTGGGAGAAGAGAGCAGCAGGCGGCAGCAGGGATGCAGGGGACGAAGGGGTGGATTGGAGTGGGACGGAGAGACTGAGAGAGGGAGCGAAGGGTTGAAGGTCTAATTAATGGAAATGTAGGTTATTAGTCTCCTGATGAGGACACTGGCAGAGAATTAATTAACAATTATAATTAGCAAGATTGTTAGAGAGCAAAATGGTGTCAGCCAGCAAGATAAGAATGAGCTAGCGTGCATAAGTATGTGTGTGTGTGTTGGACACTGTCATTATTACTGTATGTTTAAAAAAAAAAAACAGCTGTGTGAACATGCCCTATCTGACAATGATATATGTCATTTCAGCATTAGTGATGCAGAACTAGCAGCTGATTGGAAAGGATATGGAGCGTTTCTTCACACAAACCATCACCAGACTTTTTCTCTATAGAACTGCCATTACTGTCGTCATTTTCAGGCCCATAAGACTCCCATCGCTCTCAACTTGGATGAGTCATGTCCTTGTTCTGTTGTCACAAATAAATGAGGAAGATGTCCTCACAGTGAGAGAGAGAGGGGAAGAGGAGTGTGTGTGTGGGGGGGCACATAAATATGAGCTTGTAGACCATGCACTCCTTAGTAATCAGTGCATTGAAAAACAAAGCACATAAACAGCTCACAATGCTTCCGCTCCATGCGGTGTGATGAGTAAGCACTTGTGGCTCTAAAGTGTCTGTATCAGTGTGCGTTTGCATGCCTATCGGAGCATGCTTTACAGTGTTTGATCCTGGGCCATAAAAGGGAGCTAGTGCGCAGCCAGCCAATGATACATTGAGGCTGTAAACTAAGAAGATGTACACACACAGCAGAATAAAAAAAACCACACAGATTCAGCCTGCAAGATTAACAGCAGAAGTAAAATGCTATAAAACACAGATAGAAAGCGAAGATAAAATGAAATATATAGATGACAACGGGACAAAAGAAAAGTGCGGACAGATCAATGAACATGACACCCCCCTGAAACCACAATCTGTCTCTTTACAATAATCACTATTTTATGACAGTATACTGGAAGCTGTCCATTTCTGATCGTGAGCACCTTCCATACACCCAAACCCCCCTCTCCTATTCTCTCTCAGTCTACAGATGGCTATCTTATTATTTCTGACCATGGCTTAATGAAACAGAAAATTCTCCTCCGATGGAATCTTTTTTGGGGAACAATCAGCACTTCACCAATTACATGCATCCCTTATCGTCTAACGAGCGCTCACTCGCATCAAGCAGCGGCTTCAACCTGGCTTGCTGGCTTTCTCCTCCAATGAAATTAAGGTAATTTGACTTGCCTAACTGTTGTTTGTGGAATCAGGGGAGAAGTGGTGTCTAAGGTAATCATATCTGCCTGTTAAATTTGTCTCTTCAGATCAAATTGGCTGTGTTTGCTTGTATTGGTTTTCTGTTGCGGTGTGTTTCTATTTCCCTTATAATGAAGAGTGGTCTGCTGTGTTTTTGGAAGAGAGCAACAAACCTCCACGCCAGTCAGATGAGACACCTGGCAGGTGACTAGAGCTTATCAACACGGCCTACAAACTCTCAATACTAAAGCAAATAAGCCCGCTCTCCATATTTATTTTACTGCTGACCTTCCTCTCATTGCAACAACAAATACTGCTAAAATGAAAAAACCCAAAATGTAGCAGTAAATGAAGAAAAAGAGGCACAAAATCTTCCTCTTGGATGGATTTTGGCTCGTGGACGGCTCAGGAGGGACATCTAAACATCTGACAAAGGAGTCTGAGGCCTGAGAATCTCTTTATTACCCCAGTTTAGTGTCAGGAATTAAATTTATGCCCCATGAGTCAATAATCCATTACACACTTTCCCTTTTTCTTTTAGCACCACCACCTGTTTCGATGGTTATCAGCCCACTGAATGGCCGTTATCAATAGTTATCACTACCATTGTAATGGTTCAGACGGGGCAAAAAGGGCAAAATGCACCTGCCTGAATAATGTGAAGTGAAAGCGGGTGGTACCGGTATCTTCTAGTATGTTGCTCCTGTATACTGCTTGCCTCTCACTATTGCTTCGAGCTGTATTTGTTTAAATACTGTACAGTTTGTCGAGGAAAATGTAAAGTCTGCTGTTTGACGTATAACCTGGCATATTGTGTAAATGAATATGATCCAGACTTTTTTGAGGGAAACTTTGCTCTTTGGCCACTTGCGCGAAACTTGAGTGAACACAACACTGACATAATATCACGTTAGCAATTAGTTGCCTACTTACAAATCCAGCAGTAGGAACATTATCATTCATTTAGACTTGTGTTTCTGGCCACCGGGTTCATTTAAGGCCAATGTTGACTTAACTTGACTTTGCCTCGGTTTTAGTCTCCACTAACGCCTGAGGGAAATATCTGGCTCTTTAAGTGCTAAATGCTCCAATAGCTCACCAGCTAGTTGCTAACTGTGTCTGTCTGTTGTTTGGTACTGAGCAGGTAGTGTACAATTAGTTTTTTTTTTCACAGAAAACAGCTGCCAGCTGGAACAGAAGAGAACGCTTTTAGAGCGGTGAGAGTGAATCAGAGCAGTTAAGTTGCAGGCCGTAAAACCCAAACTAGCTGAAGGACACTCAAACGCTCAATAGAGCTGAGGAGAACTGCAGGGTTGGGTGATAATTCTCTGTGGGTTCAAGTTCATGTGATCTATTATTAATATGAAAACATTAATAATAGTCGCTAGATAAGATATCAATATTTCCTGACTTTGTAGCTATATTTCTCTCTGTTCTCTGTTTACATAACAACGGCATTTTTTTTTATCTGTCTATTTTTTTTTATTTTTTTTTTACCTAAAGAAATAAAATATTTGTGTTTGGCAGATCCCGTCTCTACCGAGGTCGAGGCCTTGAGTACAATTGGTTGAGGACCGCAGCCAAGCCAATAGATCACCTCCTAGCGAAAAAGGCATGTGAGCTGAAACATATTACTATTCAAAGTATGTGCAAAATACTAACAACAGCTCAAAGCCTCAGCTGTATGCTGCAAACACCTTTCTTACTACTGCAGGGAGGAAGAGAAGGTTGTGAACAAAATGTGCTCATGGGGAAGGATGAAAGCAGGAGGGCAAGAGACTCAGGGTAAGAGGGGCAAATGGATAATGAGGCGAGGGGAGAAGAAGGTAAAGTCTGAGGATATCTTAATCTTCATCCCAGTTTTCTAGGATGAATTCCCTTTGGGTCGGTGGCATTGCACACATACGCACGCACGCACGCTCGCACGTAAACAAGGATGTAGTGTGACTAATTATTGTGTCCTAGATGTAGTGGTAATGTTGCTTCAAACATATTGGCCGCAGCACACTGCAAAACTCATGTTGTGTGGACGTTACCGCTCTATCTTAAGCTATTCCTTCTCTCCACTTTAGATTCCCAACAATAGGACAATAGAGACAAACAAAACCGTAGGCATCAAAATGACATACAAATAAAAGTAAAAAGAATATTTACCTACATTAGAACTAAACTGATGTAGTCCAATAACTGTTCAGTTGATTCAGAAAATGTATCGGCAATAGAGAATAGATAATTTATTTCATTTTCTTAAGCAAAAATGCCAAACATTCTCTGGCTCCAGCTACTCAAATGTGTGTGTGTGTGATTTCCCTTCATTACATATTTCTATAAATATAATATATTTTAAGTATTGGACTGTTGGTTGGTCACCTTGGGCTCAGGGAAATTGTGATGAGCATTTTTCCCCTTTGCTGGGGCAGGATGGACCAGTTTCAGCATGAGCATAGGGCAGTACAGCCACAGGAAACACAAGCTGCGTCAGTGTGTATAATAACTTGAGTTTAAACACCCAAAGAGATCCTGGTGAACCAAATGAAGGGGATGGATTTGCATTAAAAGCGGTGTTTGTATTATTGTGTAAACATACTCTGTGTTCATTACCATTACAACTAATCACACAGCCACATATTGTTAAAACTGCTTACTGCCTGGAATGATGAAAAAAAAAAAAAGAAAAAAAAAAAGCACGCAAACATGCTAACATAGTAACAGACACACAAGCAACAAAAAAACAAAAGACACACGTTTGAGCACACCTCTCTCACACACACACACAGACAGTGTGGTAACTGTGGGTCAGTTAGCACATTTGTCCCTCGTTGTGGTCCAGTGTGGCTCATGTGAAAATGGCGGAAGGGAGAGATTGGCTGTGTAGCTGGGGAAAAAAGCACGAGATGAAAGGGTGCTTGGGTGTTTTCTTTTTTTTTTTTTTTTACTTCAGAGATCAAGCCGATGGGTTGTAGAACCCTGCGGCGCTGCACACATGATGAAAGGGAAACAGCGCTCCCCTTCCACATGTACTGTACGTGTGTAAGTACAGTGTGTGTGGATGAACATTGATATAGATTTAGTTATTTAGTAGATGCATTTCTAAAAACCTATGTGTTATATGTAAGAAAAACAACAGTGTCAGTAAAAGAGTAGTGAAAGAAACAATAGAGAAATTATCAATAAAAATGCAGTAGAGAGTGAAATCCACAGGGAGAACAGAATGATTTTAAGGAAGGGATAACCAGAGATAGAGTAGAGCAGAGAATAAATGAAATGACAGAGTCAGTCAGGGGAAATAGAATTGAAAGAAAATCAAAACAGAGAGACGAAGGGGAACCTGTTATTGGCAGACTACTGAGAGAGATGGAGGGTGAGAGGTGTGCAGGAGCGTAAGGGCTACTGCACTGCATGGCAAGAGACAACGCTAGTGTCGCTAGAGAGAGAAAGAATGAGAGAGAGAGAGAGAGAGAGAGAGACAAAGACATGAAGAGAGTGAGTGAAAGTGTTAAGCCCTGCGCCACAGACATGCGTTACAAATCCCCAGGGACCCGGTGGCAGATCAGTACAGGATCAATCTGCTGCACCTCAGCAGGGACGCAGCACACTCCTTCCATTCCCACACACCGCTACTGAGTGTGAGTGTATGTGTGTGTGCCACTGTACTGTGTGTGTGCGCGTGTGTGTGTGTGTGTGTGTGTGTGTGTGTGTGTGTGTGACTGAGGACTGGGAGGTGCTGTAGCAGGGAGGAGAAGGGAGACGGAGGGGAAGAGAATGGAGCAGCTGGGGAGTTGAGCAGAGATGGATAGCTGTGCAGGGCGCAGATATTAATCAACTGACCAATCCAGATCATGCATATTTTACAACTTCAATACAAACGCATAGTTGAGCGGCATTCACTAAATATAATGTGTATTCCTGTATTCTATATTCATAAAAAAAAGAGCAAATGCATCACTGCTGGCATCTAACTGCAGCCGGCTCTAAGATAAATGACAGGACGAGTGATCGAAATCCCACATGGGAGATCAAGGATCAGTTTATCTCCTCCACTCTCCCATCATAGCCATTAGAGGGAAAAGCATAACACTGACCTCAGATCAGTGTTTGGGGACCATGATCCAACTGCCTGTAACTCAATCTTATTAGAGCGTTAAGTCATTACTGCATGTACACACAGAGGCCTCACAATGCAATTAGCCATTAGCCCATCACACTGACAAAGCATGGCTAATTAGCAGATCGCAGGCGCACGGGGAGCAGAACAAAACATATTTAATATCCCCATCAACACTCTTGCAGAATATCGTGTGTCAGGTACTGTTTAGATGTTTTGTCATGCTTGGTTGAGCAGCATTTTTAAAGAACCAAGTCATATTTCTGAATACATTTAAAACTAGCTTTGAGAACCAGATAAGAGATTTTCCACAAAGGACGATGAAAGTTAAAACTATTTCGAATTCAGTTTTACTTATCGTTCTGTGTTTGCCACCCAAATTGACTCCATCTATTCCTGATATAATGAATTCTTCAACAACTACACACAAAACAACACGACAAAAAAACAAAAATGAAAAGGCTATCAATGCAAATATCATTCAACACAGGTCGATGGGTGGATTCCCAGAAAGCTGCATCAGGGTCAGGTCTGTTTCAAAATACTGTTCTGATCAGCAGAAACACATCAGTTGGTTGTAGTTCTACAGAGCTGCTCAGGTGGCTCTGACTCGGCCGCTGTTGGCTGAGGTTGAGAGTTGAGGCAGAGTTTTAGGTGTGTTGCTCTCTTTGAGGGGGAAAGCAGTGGATTATGTTAGGTCAGCTCTGGCCAGATCAAAGCAAAAGTCTGACAAGAACTGAGAAACCTCAGAGAAATATATGCAAGCAAGCATGCGCACGCACACACGCGCGCACACACACACACACACACCGACACACACCGCACATACAATTTGGCAGAGGACTGCCTGTCAGAATGCCAAAGAAACTACTCTTTGAGCTCTCCATAAATTTACTTTGAAGGAGTTCTGACTGGGTAATAGCTTGTATGGAAAATACTGTCACAAGAGAAAACACACACACACACACACACACACACACACACACACAGACACACACACACACACACACACACACAGCCCCTTATTTATAATCGCATTCGTGACAAAAGAATTGGAAGGAAACACAGCACCACTGGCATTAATTAAAGAGAATCATATTTTATGAAGCAATTCTCAGGAAGTAAGTGCAGCACTGACCCTCCAGCCCCACCCCAGACAGACAATGTCAAATAAACTAACACATTTAAATTAGGGCATAGACCAGACCAGTCTGGGCTAGGAGCAACATCACCCTACTAGCAACCCGCCTTAGCAACCCGTAAGTAGGCCTATAGTGTTGGCGAGGTTACTAGAGCAGAACTGGGCCTTGTACAATGCTGAAAACACACACACTGGTTTCTGTGGGTATATGTGCCCTGTCACTGTGGTAGGATAAGCTTTTCATGGTGCAACATGCAGACCCTAGACCTGGTGAGTACAACGTGTGGCACTCCTGTGTTTCCTTGATATAATTCATGGCCGATTCAGCCAATGAAGACCCTGTTTGAATTCTGGAGCACCACACGTATTGCTTCCCAGGTAACGGGCCAATAGAGAGAGGGGATGGCCTTGAGGCTGCACCAGGATCTCTTACAAACTCAGGCACTAGACTCGCCTGGAGCACACTGCACTAGGCTGGACTGGACTGTTCAACACATACAATTTGACCAGACAGTAAATCTGATAAATCAAAGCAGATTAGGACAACAAGATAAATCAAAAGAGGAGCAAGTCAGCAAAATAAAACAAATTAAACCCGACTGCTCTAAACAGGAATTGATGGATCGGAACAGGCAGGACAGTGCAAAGCGGAGTGCAGGACTATAAGGCGAACTCAAGAGACAAATAGCTCAAAACAGACAGAACAGTGGATCTACTGAACTTCCTCCGACCACCAAATCTGTGAACCAAATCTTACACAAAACAATCTGCATTTTCAAGAAATTACAGTCGCTACAGTGTGTGTGGCGTGCATTGTGCGTGAAGCCACACATGTGCCAGTGTGGGATGATCGGACTACTTGAGGCAATGCTGCAGCTTAGTGAGGGCTAGAGGAAGATGAGGATCATTGGCTGAGTGATGTACGCATTGTGTGTTAAATATGCATGCACAGCAAAGTGTGTGTATGTGTTTTTTCAGAAAATAGCGGGAGTGTGAAAAACAGAGGGAGCGCGAAGGAGAGTACTACAGAATCATGCTGCAGTGGGCTTTTACAAATGATTAGTGCACATGCAATACACACACAGTAAATGGCATGAACCCTCTTAACATAAAGCACACATTCAATACTAGGAATACACACGTAAAGACACAGAAACACACATCTGTCCTGACTGGTTTGAGGCTATCAGTGATATGAAGCTTTTGGAGTGACGTGCAGGGCAACACAAGCTGATGATTTAAAGATAAGGTGATCAACATGATATAAAAACTTTATCATAGCCACTTCTAGCCAAACCAGTCCAGTCTAGATCAGCATAGACAGCAGACACTTCACCACCATGCTGCCCCTCAGCACTCTTCCAAAGTGAGCTTTTTAATATTTCACCTTCCACAGATTCAGCTCAGGACTGAGCAGAGGGGAGCATAGCAGATCTTTGACCAGTGCTTTGGGGAAAGCGAAGGACATTATGCTATATTACCCAGCAGGCACCAGGTGGTGGCGGTGCAGAGGACACCATGGCAACGCCATGAAAATGCCATGGCATCGCCATAGCAACTGTGGCCTCATTTGCTCGCTGGTGGTGTGGTACAGCCCAGACTTGCTACAGTGGCATGGTCGTCAGATACACACTTCAGTCACATCAGTAATAGTAACATTGTTCATTAATTATTTCATCAATCAATTAATTGATCATCATCATCAACAATCAGTCAAAAGGAGCAAGAACACAGTATCTACTGGTCTCTGTTTTTTGCTAAGTGAGAGACAGACAGAGGAATGAGCTGATTTAAAAGGAAAGTGATCAAAGGAAAAAAGCAAAAGGTCAATGGATGGGTTAATTAACAAAGAGATGTGATCACCATATGATACAACTTTAAAAAGAGGAGGGGTGGAGGATGTTCATAGCTTGTTAATGAAAATCAGAAAAAAGAACTGCAGAGGAGCGCAGGAGAAAGCAAAAGAGACAGCAGACTGTGAGAGAAACATACTGATGTGTAAAAGCAGCGAGTGTCAAAAAGTAATGTTAGGTAGTACGAGAGGAGTGACAGACTGATAGCTATAGTAGATACAGATGAATAGAGAGTTTAGACTTTTACTTGTCTTTTTTGTCACAGGCACTAATGTCTTCACAGTCATATAGGAGGAATCGAAATTCAAAAATGATTTCAGTGTCTAGAATCGCTACAAAGCTAAAACATTTAAAACTATTTCATCTAACACTTCCTCCAAATATACCAAACTTAACTAATATATATATATACCTGTATGTATATATATGTATATATTTATTTGTACATATATATTTCTTTATAGATAAATGATAGAATTCAAATGATAATTGAATACAATAAAATATCTCAGTTAAATCACAGTATAACATGGTACATTCTCAAAAACATAGTATATTTTAATATATTCTTTTTTCTCAGCATAAAATAAATAAATAAAACAAAAATAAGCAAGAGGGTTTTTAAGAGTCACTTCTGTTCATGCAGTCACAGACTTAAGTATTAGCGCCTCAATAGAAATCAATAATGCTCAATGACGTACCAGGTTCAAGCCCTGTTGATTGGTTGAAAATGACTGTGTTCTACTACACAGGAAGCAGTCGCACAGTTGCCGTGGTTTCCACTGTTGGGGTGCAGAGTGAGCGAGCTTACTACCTCACTTGTGGCTGCCCTGGGTCCTAAGCATTTGCTACAATTGAACTACACAACCCTCCCACCACAAATCTTAGAGATTTCATTCAGCTAAACATGCAATGATTCTGGGGCTTTCCAAAGGAGGGGAAACGGCAAAAGCATTTCTCTAAAAAAACAAAGACAGATTGTTTTAAAAAATTGCCCCAAACAGACCTAGAAAAAAAGCAATCCATGTGCAGATAAAAGGTACAGTCTGCCCTCATTTAAGGGCAAAGGAGTTAAAAGGGAATTGAGAAGGTCAACTAACCCTTCGATCTGTGACGACATGCACAAACACAACGCACAGTCCCTCACATAGCAGGTCAACACCCCTCCCCCCTCCCCCCCCGCCCTTCTCGCCAATATCAACAGCATCCAAAAAGCTACAAAGTCTAAAAGTAGGTGTTCTTTTGCTACATCATGTCAAAGCTACATTCAACTACAATAGAAGAAGAGCTGGGCTGTGGCTGGTCTTAGTGTGAGAAATGAGGTGGATATGTTGACCTTATGAAAATGGAGTGTATGCATTGCAATGTTGGCAACATTGGCACAGTTTACACAGTAGATGGCTTTTGGCACAGCTCACAGAAGGTACAATGCTACAGTTCACTACTTTCCCTTGAACACATAGCATTTCGTATTCATATTGGTCAGCCAGAGCCAGGTGCTGTGGACTTTAACTCATTTATTACAATCACATCTGACCAAATTAGATTAAACTGATTATACCTATAAGAGAATCAGTGAAGATGTGGAACATCTGACTCTGGCTGAAACAAATGATCTGGAGGAAAAACAATTACAATGTCTCAGATGCAAACAGATGTGCCATTGCATCGCTGTCACATTGAAGGTGGGAATATTGCTCAAAGTCAAACAGTCATCTGATAATCTTGATTACAGGAGTTATTACTGACTGCATTCAGTGAAGTCTCAGCTATTGTATATATGCACCTCAAATTGGAACCTAAAACATTCACAGTATATCGTTCAGTCTTATTTGCCGAAAGGAAATAGTCAAAGTACAAGATCATTTCCTCAGCACAAGTATCTGTGGTACTTTGTTATTTGAACCTTGGTAACAGTGAATTTTATTGTCCATAATAGCAACATGAGTTAACATCAAGTGAATAGTTTTCCACACATCAGCAAAATATATATTACCGGTAGATTGTGCAATTACAACTGTGGCACACATGTCTGAAAAATACAATGAATCTTGTGCTTCATATAATCCATCATCTACAAACTCTGCCAAGGTACAGTATAGTAGTGAAATACAATAACATCCCAAGAGAGCTGCACTTGGTTTTAATTCCTCTTTCTTCCACTGAATAAATCCTGACTGACCACTTTCATAAAAATAATAAAGTTCATAGCTGCACACCCCTTGCTCTGTATCATGTAGCTACAATTATTAAACGTACCACAAGCCTCCTGCACAATTGTCTCCAAAGCTTATTTGAATATTATGCAGCCATCTAGTGCCAATTACAGATATTGCACCAATCATCCCCTTGATCCACTTACATGATGGTGAATTATGCATTGTTCACGTGTGGAAAGAAAAGATGGGGCTTTATCTATGAAAACAAATTACTTCGAAATCAATCTTGCTTAAAAGCTGTTGAGTGGAAATTTGGCACTGCTATCAAATCATTCCCACTTCCAACACTAGCCACATCCAGCCTCCTCTTTATTAAAACACTAACACAGTGAGAGAAATATATTGATAGAATAAAAAAGAGGGCAAGGGGAAAAAAGTCTGAGTAAGAAAGAAAAGAAAAGACAGACGTAAAAGAAAATCTGCTACATGTCTTTTTTGTTCTTATTGTTATTTCTCTTTTAAAGTTCAGTTTGTTGTTCAAATACTCAACTGTGTTCGAGCTCTGGTTGGACCAGAGGTGACATGACAAGCTCCAACAGGGAGGAGGAGAAAGGGTTCAATCTGATTGGTTAAAAGGGTTTTTAGTAAAACATGATATCACGTAGATGGTCCTGGGGTAGAGCTAGATGGGTCTGATGGTGTCAAAGGAGGTCAAAGGGCAAATAAATAGCACTGTCCTCACTGCCCAGTGAAAGGTGATCAGGCAGACAGAGTGCATGAGAGAGCTGACTGCATTGCTTTTCATATCAACTGATTTACAAAAGGGAGGAAGAGGGGGCAGTCTCTCCGAGAAGCAGTCCACCAATCCAGTTCAAAAGCCAACAGCCAATTGGGACAGGGAGCCAGAGTCTATTGACCAAACACTGGCATCTTTTGGGAGAGGGTGGGTCTCTCCACATCCCACAGAGGAGTGTTCTCAAAGCCAGAGGGAGGGAGACGTTTTGAGCATATATCTGTGTGTACGTGTGTGTGCGTGCTCGTGCATGTGTGTGTTTGTGTGTACAAATATGACATCATTACTCACAAGTCGGACACTACTCTTATCCATAGTTGTGACTCGGGGAGGGGAGGAGAACCGAAGATGACATCACAAAGCTCAATTCTGAGCGGAGGAGAAGTTCGGGAGCTGCCGTCCCCACTGACGCAGTCTCGCCTTCACTCTCGTCGTCATGGGAACCATCCAAACGGATGTAGCTCACCCTGGTGTGCCGTCTCACTGTCGCCCTCACAAGAACGCGTACAATGGAGCGGGTGGCGGTGGCATTGCTCTCACACAGAGTAGTGCTCGCAGTAGAACTACTGTCCATGTTAGTTCCCGCAGTGATGGTCGCTAATTGATTACCTATGGTCACCAAGGCAGCCATATCTCTGGTGTCATCCCTGGCTCCAGCTGCCATGGCACCACGGTTCTCAATAGCAGTGGTGCTCGCTCCCACGTCTCCCTCTCTCCTCTCCCCCTGTCATACCTCGCTCTCCAGGCTGGAGAAGTGGGCCGACCCTCGGCGCGAGCACAGGCTCTTGGCTTTGAGTGGCAGGTGGGGGGAGTAGAACCTCCGTGGCTGTGGCACCGAGCGCAGTCTCTGATACTGGAGTTTGGCACTGGCCGAAGCCTGAGCCTGGCCCTGGCCTACCATCCCTACCCCTGCTGGTGGTGAGACGGAGGATGAGGAGGGCGGAGGCGGGATGGGCATCGGGAGGGAGGTGGGAGACATGGACGGCTGCTGGGGAGGCGACGGAGAGGGCTGAGGTGGATGGTCTGTGGGCTGTGTGCTGAGGCTGAGGTTAGATTGGCTGCCTGATTTGGCCTGACTGGGATCTGGTTTGGGGGGGAGAGGCTTGGGGCGAGAACCCCCGCTGAAGCTGTGGCAGTGGGGGAGAAGCTCTTCCTGGCTATGGGAAAGTGCCGTGGCTCCTCTCTTTGAGTGGGAGGTGTGCGAGCGGCTGTGGGGATGTGGGTAAGGATGCGGTTGGGGGTAAAGGCTACAGGAACACATGGTGGCCCGTCCTGCTTCTTCCCCTCTGTCTCGAGACCGCCCCTTGCTCTTCCCTCCTCCACTTTTCCACTTTTTCTCTCCCTTCACAGGGATCTTGTCCATAGACCAATATCTCCTAGGTGGAGGGAAGGCTGCGGGGGGTGGAGGCCACTGTGAGCCGAGCCCTCCACTACCTCCCCCTGAGCCCCAACCTACTCCTGGCCCTGAACCCCAGAAATCAGCACCAATCCATCCCTCTGCCCGAGTACCTAGTAAGGAATCATCCCGACTGTTGATACTGCCCCCTTTCTCTCTGGAGGGGTAGGTGCCAAAGAACCAGCCTCCTCCGCCTATGCCACCTATTCCAGTGCTGCTTCCCCCTGCACCACCTTCCCAGTATCTTTCAAAACGGCCAAACTCCCCTGACGAGCCCTCATCTGAATAACTGTCCTCTACCCTGGCCCTGTCCCTCTCCGACTCAGACACTGCCCCCCTACCCACTCTCCTTCCCCTCTCCCTCAGTCTCTCCCTCTCCTCCTCTTCCTCATCATCATCCTCGTCATCCTCAGAGTCCCACTCAGGGAATGACGGTCCTTCTCTTGTCTGTGCTTTCTCTTTTTCATAATGCATTAACAAAGGACGCCGCTCTCCGACTCTCCCGCTGTCATCTCTGTCAATCCCTCCACTTCTTCTCCGCTTGGAGGACGGAAGAAGTGGGTGGAGGGATGTTGGAGGAGTGTTTGAATCATCTCCTCTTCCATTCACCCAAAATTTGACTGATGCAGGGAGTTTGTTAAGGTTAGGGTAGCGCTTACTGGGAATACGATGTCTGGAATGAGAGCGTGAGGATTTGGGGCGCCTCTCCCTGCTTCTGCTGCTGTCCTCCTGTTCATTGCCCTCATCTCCTCCTTCTCTCCTACCTCTCTCTACCCTCTCTCCTTCCCATGAATCCCGTCCCTTCTCCCCAAATGAGCTCCGATACTGGGCAGAGAAGGAGGAGTAGTCTTGTATTCCTCCTTCCCTCTCCCCTTCTACCTCTCCTTCCCTGTCTGGCTCTACATCTCCCTCCTCTGGCTCAGAGCGTCTTCCCCCAATTGATTTCTTCCTTTTCTTTGTCTTTAGCTCTTTTTTCTTCTTCTTTTTCACCTTTCGCCGCTTCCTTTCTCGCTCTCGTTCTCTTTCCCTTTCTTCTCTCTTTTTCCTCTTTTTGTTCTTTTTCTTCTTCTTTTTCTCTTTCTCCTTCTCTTTTCTTCTCTTCTTTTCCCTTTTTTGCCTCTCAGCATCTCCACCCACTCCACTCCTCTCTCTCTCACTCCAGCTTGCCCACCACTCTTGGAGCTGAGACAGTTGGCTTCCCCCTCTCTCCCTCTCTCGTTCCCTTTCTCTGTCACCCCAGGATGTGCGTGGTTTCCTGGGGGGTATGGGTGGTGGCAGGCGCCCGTGGCTGAGGGAACGAGGCCGGATGATTGAGCGTTCCCTCTCCCTCCCCCTGCCAAGGAGGAGGCTTGACTCTTCTGTCAGCTCCTCATCGTCATCATCATCCTCTCCATCTATACCTCCAGTCCTGTCCCGTGTGCTCCTGGAGGAGCTGTAAGAGTAGGTGGGAGAGGTGGAGCGAGAAGATGAGGCAGATGAGGACGTGGATGTGGATGAGGTGGTCGACGAAGACGAGGAGGACGTATAGTGCAAAGATGCAGAGGGCGAAGGAGGGGTGTAAGAGGGGCTGAGGGGTACTGGCACAGGAAGTGAGAGCGGGGGAGAGAGGGGGCGTGCCCTCCTCCCTCCTCCCTCTCTCACTCCATCTCGTGCTCCTCCCCTCCGCCCCAGGGGCAAAATGTTCTCATACAGTGGCCCTCCAGGCTCTTTGGGCTTCTTGGGCCTACGCTTCCTCCAGAAGGATGAGGGGAGAGGGGGAGAGGGGTGTGGCAGCGGGGGTGTAGGAGGCAGAGGGGCCTGACTCTTAGAAGGCAATCTGGGAGTGCCCAGAGGTTTAACGGCCCCCTTCCCCTGACCTCCGCTGCCACCTCCCACCACCCTCTTCCCCACCCCATGGTCTATGCCCTTCTCTGAATAGAAGGCCACACTGGCTGGAGGAGGCTGGGGGTGGCCCCTGGGCATAGTCTTGGGGGTCTGGGACCCTGCCTGCTGCTCCATGCAGGGCCCCAGTCCCTCAGGGTCAATGGGACCATAGTATCTCTTATAGCCATCAAGTCCCCCACCCCCTCCAGCAGTTGAAGCCCAATTTGGTGGGACTTTCTGAGCAAAGGGTCCCATGTCAGTGATGGCCCCCCTTACAGCCATCGGGTTGGTGGCTGTAGCAGTTTTGGGCAGCCTCCAGCGATCCACCACAGCCAGTCTGCGGTCTGGCCTGGGCAGGAAAGTGGAGCAAGGGAGGGGTGCGCCAGCAATGGGGGTGTTGGAGGGACCCAGTGCTGTCCCAGAATGCACCACGGTGGGAGGAGAGCCCGGTAGAGGTGATTTGTAGACGGGCTGTGGTTGCTGCTGTTGCGGTGGTTGCTGCTGTTGCGCCATGGCAATGACTGGGTTGGTCATAGACGTTGAGACAACATGTGGCTGGGACGGAACAGTAACCATCGCAGTATGGTGATGAGTTGGCAAAGTTTTAGCGCCACCTGGCGCCGTTTCATCCTCAAAGCTACAGCAGCTATACATGCCCTGAAAAAAGAGAGCACAAATCAAGAACAGAGTCAGATTTTAATCACAGAATAACATGAAATGAAATAGAATAAATAGTGTTTCCTGAAATGAAAAGTGAAATAAACTAAATGTTGCTTTTGAGATAATGGTGAAGGAATACATTGGCAAAAAATGGAACAACACAGATGCGTACAGATACAGCAGATATCATTCCAGACATGTACAAAACACATTGTATTATTGTATGTGCAAGAGGGATAGAGGGACAGAAAAAAGAGGAAAGTGGATGAGAATGAAAAATTATAAAACAGTAATCCAAATACATTCCAGTTTTCAAAAGAAATGCAAGATTGCTATTTTTCAGATAAGCATCCATTTCTATTTATAGTACAGTTGTGCATTGTTTGGCTAATGGAATAGCATACATAAATGTATGAATTACAACCACAGTGGTGAAAAAGGACAAATTATTTTCAGTGAAGCTACAATAATCACATGCATATGGTGTGGTCTGCTTCTGTCAAGGTCACTGTCAAAGGAACAGGATATCCAGGATGTGAGTGGAATTGAATTTCAATTAATCTCCCGAATTGACTGAGTGGAATTGAATTGACCCTAGACCTCACACTTTCTCACACTCACACTCAGTAACCGATAAGGGCACACACAGGCAGAAACACACATGTTCTTGCACATGTGTGTGCATATGGTTACATGCACAGCATTTTGGTTCCATTCATGTTGTCCTGTTATAGTGTAGTGTAGTTTAAGTGCACTGAATTGTAGGAACTCCCTATTGTTGCCAAAGAAAATGATTTTTAATGGGGTAAAAGTTAAAACATTAGCAGTGGAAATGTGGACATAACATTTTGAGACACTAAAACACTACAGAATGTCTGCAAAAACCGTAAAACATTAAGACATAAGACAAGACAAACACACACACACACACAACACACACACAAAAGCACTTACTCTGCTGATTGCCAGGAGAAAGTCCAATTTGCCAGAACTGGTGGCCATGCAGTGTCGCAGCTTCCAGTAGACCAAGTGTTCCCAGGCAAACACCAGCAGACTGAGGCCCATAGCCACCAGCAGCATGTAGAAGACCCCGGCCATGTTGTCAATATCCAGTTTACTGCTCATCACCTCAATTTTGTCATTATGGCAGATACCGGACAGCCAGAGGCGCTCCAGCATTTCAATCTCATCTGGAAAAGGGACGGGTGGGGATGGATGAGGAAGAGAAGCAGGAAAAGGGAAAATTAATGAGGTTAAAAGTAGGTAAAAGTAGAGGAGGACATAAAACAGAGAAAGAGGATGGAGCAGAAGAGGGGGATTGAAATGCAAAAGTAAAGTATGACAGGACAAAACAAGACATAAAGGCGTTTAGAGATGTGAGAAAGGGATCATGTTGGTTACAAGAAGAATTAAGGCTTGGGGTTTAGGGGTTATTTCAAGGTTGTACGGACGGACATACAGTGAGACAGACAGACAGATACAAGGGGCAATAGATAGTGACAATGGGCGTACAGGGAGACCGAGGGGCTAATAAGCACTCAAGTACAAGTCTACAGTATTGCTTGCTGTTTGCCCATTATTCAAGGTGACTCCTCAAGGTCAGAGGTCAGTATACAAAAAGCAGCACTGTGTCCAAAGTAACAAAGAGGAAGGAGCCTGAGACAGAGAGAGAGAGTCCAAAACAATGAAGTCGCACTGAGAAGTAAAATGGCACCGACAACCTAATCTCAACATTGTAACCCAGAGTAAATGAGGAGAGGAGGGGAAGGGGAGACCAGGAGCAACAGTGAGGTGGTTGAACAAGCATAGAAGAGAGGGAGGGAGGTAATGAGAGAGTTGGGAAGAATATTTTACAAAGAGAGAGAGAGAGAGAGAGAGAGAGAGAGGGAGCGGCATTCTTTCTCTGTCCACGAACGCATCAGGGGAAATGAGACAGACAGAGGCACAGAGAGAGTTAGAGGGAGCTGCAACAAGGGAAGCAGAGATGGAGGATGAGAGGCTGAGATTGTGTCATTATGACAAACAGCAGGAACACTCCTCAGCTTGAAGAGGATGAGAGGAGAGAGAAAGAGGCAAAAATTGTAAAGAGAGAGGGAGAGACGATGGGAAGGGACAGAGACAGAGGCAGAGGGAGAAGATCATAATCATTTAATTGTGCTGGAGGGATGGTCAGAATCTCCAAAAAGGTGGTAAGCTCAGGGGGATTCAAGATTCCCATCTGTTAACCTACCAGGAACCAGGCAAGACCGCTTTACCCACTACTCTGTCTTTTCATTTGTGATCTCACTGGCCTAACTAATCTCAGCTGCCCTGCTAAACCTGTGATTGGCTGCGGGGGTTGCTGGTGTAACCATAGTGATGGACAGCGGGAAGATGCAGCGTATGATTCATGATGGAATTAAAGAGGTGTATTCTCCCACAGAACTCATAATGAGAGCTTTCTGTTACATTAATAGCAGTGGCAGAATGAGCAGCACTGCAATAACCGGGTCTGAAGGTTGCATTTTACTGCATATTACAGCCTCTAACTATTTCTAAGTCAAAGTGCTAAAGCGGGGTTTAAAAGCTGACAAGTCACGGATCCACTCGCAACACTACACCGCTCTGTGAAAACTCAAGCTCTAGCTTTTCATTTGTGCCATCATTAGCCGTGCTTGCGTAGCTTAGATGAAGCCGACTCAGTCATCTGTGTGATCTGGCTAATGTGTCTCCTGTAGAACATCATTAGCCAATCAGCCGTGGCCTACAGCTACAGCAACAGATGGACACAGTGCTACTGCAGCCCACTGGCAGACTCAGGTAACAACTCCCTGTCTCAGATTCATTCATACACACATACATTCCAAGACACAAAGGTCTGTTTTTAACTCCGGAGCGGAGCCCCATTGAAGAGGATTTATCGGTGTCATTGACCTTCAGTTGCAGCTGTGTGTCCAAACAGGAGCCTGATGTGAAAACAGCAAGTGTCTTAGTGAAGGGTACAGATAAACAGGTAGTCTCATGTCTGTCCTCCACTTCACAAGCCCCAGTCGAATCCTTTCTCTAAGCTCTAAGTCTCATCTCCTGGCTTTCCTGCCATTTGACTTCCAGTGATTCATCTTGTGCTTCTTCGTCTCCCTCTTTTACAATCCGACTCTTTCTCACTGCGCTGGTTTCTTCCCTCCCTTAGGCCTTTGTGATGGCAGTTGTCTCTACCTCTCAGTCGCAGCCAGCTCAGGCCTGCCAAATCTGACAGGTGTGTCAAATCCACACTCCACCTCTGTCGTTCCTGGCAGGTCAGGTCAGGTAGTGCTGGCACACTGCAAACACAGAGCTGGCATGCAGCACAAAGACATTATTTAATAAAGGTAACTGTATTTGTGTGTAAATGTGCAAGTGCCTGCGTGCGTTCTTGCAATGTGCCAGGTGTGGCATGATGCCAGACATGTCCAGAGACGCTGAGCTCCACAGTTGTTGAGCAGTAAACCATGACCTGTACAATCCTGTGCTTTTATCACAACATGACAAACCTCTCGGCATTCACCGCAAGATTTCTTTAAAAAAATAAAAAAATAAAAAACACCCTGCCAGCTAGGAGCTGTAAACCCAGCTTCTCACATTTTTTTAATATCTACTCACTGAATAATACATTCTGAGAATCAAAATCCTGATACTATGCAAAAAATAGAAGGAGATCTGATAAGAGGAAGAAAAAAGAAAAGGAAATCTTGCTACTCAGCAATTTTGCCTTTATCAGGATTCAAGTTGTAGTGAGATCAATGGACCTCCTCTTAAAGCTGTGGTATGAATCACCAGAGGCAGCAACAAGGAGAACAATACACTCACGGGGTTGACAAAGCAGCGGCGGACTTCTCTAGTGCCTCTCTAATGCAGTTGTAAAATGATATGACTCAACACGGCATGGTACAATAATGATGTAACACTGTGACATGATTTACCCCGGCTGAAGGTGTGATGCAGAGTCCTTGAGCCGCAGGGCGATTGTTGAGATGCCGCCTTTGAGGGCACGCTGAATGTGAGCCCCCTACTCCCTCCCTCCACATCCAAACAAACTAATCCTCTTCCTTAGTAATCCACTCCAATAATGCCTGCCTACAACCAGAAACCTCAGCATTCAACACTACCCAGATCCATCCAGCGTACACAGCTGATGTTAAGGGCTTTCGCTGCACAGAACATAAGCAAGGACAAGGGAATGCAGCAGAAATTAAAAGAAACAACACACATAGCATGTCAAAGCTGTCTGGGCTCTCCTTTTCTTGCACACACACACATCGTTTCCCAGGTCCAACTATTCAGCTCCAGACGGCGGTCTTATTTAATAGATCTTGGCACCAAATTGGCATTATCAGTGTGTAAGCAGCTAAAGTGTCCGCGTGCCAGAAACAGCTAAAGGGCTTTGTCCGCCACGCCATAAGCAAAGCTGATTTAAAACACAAGGAAAAGCCAAACAAGCAGCATCCGATTGAGACATTAAATGTGTGTGGCGGACTGTGTAAATGACAATCAAGCATTAGTGTACTGACAACTATTGCTAAAAACAGATTCTCTCTGTCAAAAACAAGGAACTGTCCTCCCATGTATTAATCCTAGACTCAAGTGTGTACAGCAGACAAACAGCACACTAATAATGCTCCCATAGCTATCAATTATCCGATCTGTTTTTTTTTTTTTTGTATGTCTTTTTGCTTCAGTGCCACTCATCTAATGTTCAGGGTATTTTCAGGTGTTTCTCTTAGGTTCGTTTTTTTTCCCCCTCACACTCTGTGTCAGTATCAGCTAATCTGTAATGAGAGTGAATCTGTCACCGCGCGCGTTGTGATGATCTTAGTTTACAACACTGATTCACACAAGTACATTTTCCCTTTCACCAGCAACCACAGAGCAGGAAGAAAGGAGAAAGGGGTGAAAGTCGGATAGCTTGAGAGGAGGGAAAACGGGGGAGGGGCGTGTGCGCTTTCACCAACAAGTAATTTCTGCAATGCTTGAAACTAACAAATAATATTCCTCTTGCTCCTACTTCCCTTTTTATTTCCCCTCCTCTCTTGTAGCCAATAAAGAGCCCTACAAACCTCTTAACCATTACTGTCAGCCCTCTCCTACACACCATTATTCCCTCAAAATCGAAACACCTTACAGCCACAGCTCTCTCTACATCTTGTACCCCCCCCCTCCCATCCACTTCTCAACACCCTCTCATTCATCTACCCCCCGTGTCCTCCATCCACCCCCCACCCTAGTGCTACTCTGTCGCTCGTTTCTTTATCCTGTCATTTTACCCATAACCTTCCCTTTGCCCCTCCATTGTCCTAATTATTTCCCTCTCCACCCTCCCGTGCGCTTAGTTCTTACCATCTCCCACCAGCTGCAGCAGGGCCAGGTCAAGAGGACGTTTCCAGCGTGAGTTTTTGTGCAGGGCGATACCGTAGCCTGTGGTGGCAAAAACCTTCCCCGAGCCTATGGTCATCACCTTGGAAAAAGGACAATGTGCAGATAGTTTAAAAAACAAAAACTGAGCAAGAGACAAGCATACGCATGTGTTGAATCTGGTAGCCAAAGTCCCAGTGAGGTTTAGTCCTTACCTTACAACCTTCGTCCTTCCTGGCCATATAGTTCAATACTGCAGCATCATAAATAAAAGCATCCAGTTTCCTGTAAAGGGATCAAGGGAGAATTCATTCATCATTTAATGGGAGAGAGGGAGCAGAGGTATGGAGAGACTGGCTGAGGCAGGGGAGGAGGAATAAAGGTGGATTTCTGCGATATACCTGGGAAGAGAGTTAGGGTGCAAACATATACGGCAGACAGGCGCAGAGAATGATAGAGAGGGCATGAAAAGTTAAATCATAACAAGAAAAAGGAAGGATGGCTGGAATAGTAAAGCAGGTTTGGCGGAAAAGAGTGAAAACACAAGGAGAATAAAATAAGGCAGAGATCAGGGAAAGATGTGTGAGTAAGAGGGAGCGGGAAGGTGGTGGAGGAGGTGGAGGGGAGGAGGAGGATGGGGATTTATACGGTGCGAAGAGCGCGGTGACAGGGAGAGAGAGGGAGAGAGAGAGAGAGAGAGAGAGAGAGAGAGAGAGAGAGAGAGAGAGGGGGAAAAAGATTTACACACTTCAGGGGGAAAAGACATGGGATAGAGCCAGAGAGTGATGAGGATTATAAAGTTTAAATACAGACACACCGAGAAAGCACACTGGGAGGGGAAAGAATGGACCAAAAAAGAGAAGGAGAAAAGAGAGAAATGGTTAGATAAGAGGGCAGATGAGGCGTGAGAGGAAGGGAAAGATAAGCACTAAGGAAGAGGAAAAAAAGACAGCAGGAGAAAAGCAAGAGTTTCTCATTTTTGTACATGTTAACACTGAGTTATAATTGTGGTGTCAAGGCAATTGGGAGGGAGAAACGATGACAGAGGCTTAGGATAAAGTAAACTGGGATTATCCAACACATGACGTGTGATAGAGATTCTACTAGAAACTGAAGAGGGAAATGCTGCTTGCACTGTGTGGGTGGGTGGAGATAGCGGTGAAGGTGGAGATAGAGAGAGAGAGAGAGAGAGTAAAGGTGAAAGAATCTGTGCAAGAAAGCAGGAAGTGTGACAAAAGATGTCGAATGTGAGTCAGAGTTGAAAAGAATGCCACTGTGTATGATGGCCTGCGAGTGAGAGAGTGAGAAAAGAAAAAAGAAGTAAAAATAAAACACAAAAAAAATAAATAAATGAATGGCAGCAGGTACGACTCCACCAAAAACAAAAAGAAATAATAACCACACACATTATTTCTCATTAAATGTGTTGAGGGAAATACAGTGAGGTAGGGTTTGTAGAATGGACCTCGTGGAGAGATTATATTGTCAACGTCACACAAGATGTATCTTTTAAGTGCTAAGAGAAATGGCAATTTGAACATAGACTCGATAAAGATTGTGCGATGATGTAAAATCTCAGAGAGTAGTCAGTATCAGTTTAAGTTGGCAATGTTTCATCAAAAGATGACAGCAAAAATTCTCTTTTTGACCATTTAGGGGCACTAAATGTACCTGCACCTTATCTGAATGGCAGCACAGGGATTTAGTAGGAGAAATATCACATTTCAGTAGCCAATGTCATTTTTAAGTAATTGTTATGATCGGTATTATCGTTAAGTCTAATAATGAAAAGCCTTTATCAGAACTTATTTGACAAAGGTATGTTCTTCATCACCTTGTACAGCGTAGTAGTAGAACTAAGGAATCCACTATTTGAAAAAATCATTTAAAAAAAATCCTGATTTGTTACGGTTGTTGGAAGGTTGAAAGTTGACTTTTTTAAAAGCAAAATTTTAGTTTTGGTTACATTTCTAAAAAATAAAATCGCGGTCACTAAGGCGGAGTATCTTGTATCCTCCATAGAAGGGCAATTCTTTTTCTGGATTCTGGATCCTTTCTTTTTAAACTCGTGGAACAGTAATGAATCGTTTGCGATGTGAGCATCTCGGTTTTTGTTGTCCTGTAAACTCATACGGGCATATAGAGATTATGTCTCAAGCAAACACTTTGAACAACTCCCTTCATCTGATAAACAATCATTTGAAAAGCAGGCTTGAATGGAAACTCAGCTACTGGAAAATAAAGAAAGCGAGACGTGGAGAAAGACAAAGATCCAGCAGGACACAGGTAAATGTGAGGGAATGAAGAAGATGTTGAAGCAGACGGACCCAGTCTTCAGGTTCAGTATGGCGTCCTCCACCCCTCTCTGGTTGTATTTGCCCATGTACTGGTGCATGTCTGGGTAGTTGGAGCGGATGTTTTTTTCTGTGCTCCCGTTGGGAACCGTGCCAAACTTCAGAGGTGGGTACTGCTCCTCGGGATGCTGAAACTAGCGGAGCAAAGGGAGGCAAGGGAGGGAGACGGAAGGGGCATGAGACACACCAGGCTGTGCACCAATCTGTCTGACCTATTTCTGTCCACTTTCCAGACTAACTTACAACACTCCATGCACAGTCAAATCTTTGATAAGAGAGCAGTGTGTGGACTTAAGGAAGCATTTAGTACCGTCTTTTAAGTATTCAAGAACTGTGATAATTGAGTTATGTTAAATGAGATTTTATTCATTTCTAAATTCCTGTGCTTTAATCAATTTAACATTCAAATGCACAGGATTTGGCTCACTCTAAGACTTTAATTCTCCTTCTGCTTTCCCTACTTAATCAGTATTCCAGAAATGGGGTACCTTCTTGTCCGAGAGGCCTGACACTGTGTCAATGTACTCCTCCTGAATCATGAAGGCAGCCAGGTTAGCAGTGTAGGAGGCCAGAAAGATGACAGCGAAGAAGGCCCAGATCAGCACCATGATCTTGCTGGTGGTTCCTCTGGGGTTCTCCACTGGCACGGAGTTGTTGAAGACAATAGCCCACAAAAGCCATACAGACTTTCCTATCGTGAAAGTAGACCCTCCAGCCTCTGGACAAAATGATAAGGAGGGAAAAGAGAGAGAGAGAGAGAGAGAGAGAGAGAGAAAGAGAGAGAGAAAAAGAGAGAGAGAAAAAGAGAGCGTAATGAGTGGTTGTAACATTAACTTTTTTTTCTAGACGGCAATCCAGCCAGTACACGGCACAATTGTGTGTTCAGTAATGTCTGACTGCAGATGAAGCAGCGGATTCAAATTAAACTTCCCTGAATGATCTGTAAAATGGGTTTACTGTATATGAAAATACCTCGCAGGCTTTTTGACAACAAAGCTCATAAAGCAGTGACTGTACGTTTCGAGGATGGCAGCTTTCAATTCAGCTGCTACAGTGCGTAATCTTACAAATGATTAAACCACATGGTGCAAGTCACCATTCAGGCGGATCAAACACTCTTTCCTTTATACAACAGTGAAGTAAAGGAGGAAGGAAGGAGAGGGATGAGAGTGAAGGAGAGGGATATATGGGAGGATGACAGAGAGGTAAAATTATGTAGAGCACAGCAATCATGCAGTAAAAGAGGCGAGTCGGGTCGGGTACTGGACTGAGGCATCAGGCATACTGAATATCACAGGGGTACAAACTATGCTGCTGAATAATAAATGGCTGCTTCAATACTGAGAATACTTCGATACAATTCAACATATTGTAGGTAGAATTTCCTCTTCGCCACACTCACAGTTAAAGATTCAGAGCAGCGCGTTCAAAATGTCAATCGATGTGACAACTGACCAATCAGACAGCAAGAAAACAAACTCAATAGAAACAAAAAAAAGTTCAAGTTCACTATCATGCCAAAAAAAAAAAAAAAAACATTTTTGACTTTGAAATCTTTCCAACCACATTCCAGAAAGTGTGTTTAATGTTTGTCCATTTGATCCCTGCGGCAACAGCGGTGGACTGCACGCAGAGCCATCTATCAGACGGGGAAAGACAGACAGCTTTGATCTATCACTCACTCTTGCCGTTCTGGAGACTGCGATTGTAGCCCACAGGGCTGAAGAACTCAAAAATGAAGACGGTCACAGCCACTACGGTCAGGCACATGACGAACATCATCACCCACACTGCTGGACTGTAGGGCTCTTTGAAAGGGAAATTTAAAAAAAATATCTTAATCAACACATAACACAAGGGCATAATAAACAGCGTTGTACTGTATTAAATTACTATCATCATCATTATTATTTTAATTTTATCCAACCCACATTTAACCAGATAAGACCCTTTTACAAAGGTGACCTGGCAAAGACAGCAGCATAAAAAGTTACACGCGACAAAAACCACAAGAATACCTAGCAGAAAATACATTAATGTGTCAAAATATTAAAAAAAGCTATGCACAGTTAGTGCCAACCATCATACTTATATGAGCTTTAAAATCAGGCAGAGAAACCAATTACCTTAGTTCCAAGTCTTTTAAGGGGCTATTCCAAGTGAGGGAAGCAGAGCACATAAAAGCTTTCTTTCCCAGAAAGACCAAATCTTGTGATCGAAGACTTACAGTAATTACAGTCAGATTTCAGATCACCGTAATTAAAAACTGGTCAATAGAGGGGACAAGAAAGTTTCATAAACCTTGCACATTATGTACTAATATATATATAGATATACAGAGATGAGCCTCGTATGCAGTGAATATAGAAACCATTAACACTGCTTCTCTTTTAACAATCATCTCGATGCAGTCTATAGGCCAATAACTGTTCTCCCGCTGGAGCCTTGAGTCTGCTGACAGAGTAAAACTACAAGTTAGGAAGACACGGGCAGCTAAGAAAAAGTAACGGCTAATCTAGATGTAAGGACCAGCAGCCAAAGACTGAGGCTCTTTATGCAAACTCGGCACTTTAGGAGTAAATTAGATTCTGTACATCAGCTCGACGCCTCACATAAACAGAGCCTCTCACCTAAGAAAGCGGATGGTGATACAGTTCCGTTGCTACGGGAGACCATGACACTGATCCCCGTCTCCACAAAAGGGACGGAGAAATCCACGACCTCTGACCTCTCCTCATTGATAGTCAGCGAGCCAATGGCCATGTCGGCTCGCTTGTACACCACCTAGAGGGGACGAGAACCAGTGGT
Source organism: Bovichtus variegatus (assembly GCA_943593645.1). Classification (NCBI taxonomy): domain Eukaryota; kingdom Metazoa; phylum Chordata; class Actinopteri; order Perciformes; family Bovichtidae; genus Bovichtus; species Bovichtus variegatus. The sequence continues at coordinate 4,443,632 of CALSCE010009506.1, forward strand.
GAGAGAGAAATCTAATTATGAGTAATTCCTGTGGCGGTTACAGACGGACAAAGCCAATCTTTGTTCACAGTACAGTTCACAAAGGTTTATTTCCAGGTAAGCTGGTGACATTTATGCACCTTGACCCTTTGTACTTCCTCAATGTGCCAGCACGAGAAAGGCCAAGGATCCAATCTGGTACAAATACTGAACACGTGTCTCTTGTGCATCTCTTTAGCATACCAAATGAGCTAGGGCCCTTCTCCCCCCTGCCACCATCTACAGAAACCTGAAAACCGCTGTGTCTGCTGATTGTACAAGTGAAATGTTAATCTACATTAGACATGGCACATCCGCTCTTCAGAGCAAATCAGCAGAAAAATGAAGCGAAGCGGAAAGCAAAGCACCCTCCCCTCAACTTTGCCAAGTCTCTGGATTACCTGATCAAAGAATGGCAGGCTTTGGAACATCTGATCAAAAGACAGACATTAGTTTTAGAAAACAAATTCACTTGGCCTTTTGCATGTGAAAATAGATTCGGCAGACAGCTCTGGCCCCGGCTCAAGTTATAAATGATATAGCAGGAGAGCGCAGTGGAACTGTTTTGGAACCTGTGACAACTGGCGTTTGGCAAGTTCCCTCTGGGACAAAGATAGAAACAGCAGGCTGCTTCAATGAAACTGCAGCCCCCGTATCGATCTCAGTATGTGAGCATGTGAGCGTGCTTGTTTGTTTGTGCGCGCCGGTTTTTATTTTCTGCCAGCATCTCTGTGTCTTTCTTGATGGGAGATCATGATCCTCAGTGTGTGTTGCCGAGAAAATATCAAGGACAAATCGCAACTAGCCAGGGGGTGTCTGACGATGTGTGTGTCTTTGTGTCTCTGCAGAGAAACGTACTGTCGGAGAGTGTGCGATCGCCGCATATGTTAGCCACCGCCGCTTGTCTGTCTATTTTGTGTAACTGTGCATTTCTTTAGCCTCTATTACAGTGTTTATGTCTGCACATTTGTGTGTGTAATAAATGACAGCTGTCTGATTGCTGGCAGTGGTTAAGTGGCCATAACTCTCACAGCGATTGATGTGACACATAGCGTCTAACTGGTCACCCAGGACGCAGGAGCACAGGCAGAGGAATGCTACTATGCGGCTTTTTGACTGAAAAATGCAACATTAAATATGCAGAGGCACAAACATAAACGTACACACACACACACACAACTTTCACACATACGCAAGTGACACAGAACAGACATTGAGAACACATTGCTCACAAAGGCAGACAGGCAGAACCACACACACACACACACACACACACACACGCATGCACAAAGACTTGCCTCTCCAATCATGCCGTTCCAAACCCCATCAATTTTCTTCCCATGTTTCCCATTGGTCACTAAGTAAAGGTCATAGGTGAAGCCGACAATCTTGGCCAATCTCTTGAGGATGTCAATGCAGAAGCCTTTGCAGCACTGCTTCATGGGCGCCACACCCTCATGGATGGCACTGTGAAAGAGTCACAGAGAGGAGGAATTAAAAGTTAAAGAGTCAAACAATAAGCCTTAATAGACGGCACCCTGATTGGTGTGTAATAGTGCCAAAGGAACAGAAAAGGAGTAAAACAGAGAGGAGGAATATTGAGGCCCAGCACTTGGTGACAGGTTTGATCGACTAGTGGAGGATAGGTGCTGTCATCCCCTCAGACGCTGATGAACCATAAAGCTCCACTGTGGTCGTATCTGATTCCAGACCCCTGAGTCATTCCACTGATCCTCTGGAGAGCAGTCTGTTATTGATTATGGTCAGGGAGTGAAGAGACCACAGTTTTGATAGGTGATTGATGTCACCTCAATTGGATGGCATCATGAGAGCTGAGGAACTCCCTTCATAACACTGATAAATAAGGTAGAGAGGCCACTACTCTTACTTTTCACTTGATTTCTCTGAAGATTATTTCCATTCATCCATTTATTAATACTATTATCATATGGAATAAATCGATAACATCAAATCCTACATAAAACACATCATTGTCTCAAATCCAAAGGATTCAAACCTGGCATTAAGGGGTCGTCTGCAGGGCACTGAGTCACGGATGCACGTCCCGGATGCGGCGTCTGCCAGCTCCACGATGACAAATGGCCTTTCCTCCAGCGTGACAACACGCAGGTGCTGAGCATCATCAGGTGGTTTAAGGAATGGCCCATAGCGGGACCAGGCTGGGTACCGGAGCCTCAACACGCCGTTCTCCCACCAGCCTACCTGGGGGAACAGACAAGAGAAACATTAGAGAGGTGGAGCACACAAATCCACACCTTTCTACCACAATCATCCATTAATGGAAAATAAAGACGTATTTTCTTACGAATGGATACCACCTTTGTTTATAATGAGAAACAAACCACCTTATTGAACACAAAGCAAGTGAAGAGATAAAGTATCCAACTAACAAACCCGAAAATGACCAAGTCTCTGTGAGGAAATAGCCATGATGTACTTGTGTGTTGGGCAGTTACGTAACAGCGACATGGTTACCCCACATCACAGTTCCTAACACCATATTTCCCCAGAATTGCACCGAAAAGGCCTTTGAAGACGCTGGATAAGAGATAAAGAAAAAACTTTTTTATATACCGGCCTATGGTTTGCAGAGGGAGAGCTGTGCTTTTAAATTACAAGTGTCTATAGTTTGTACTAAAGAAAGAAATCCCAGATATTTGATATCTTTAATTTCCCCTCTGACTGTAAGTACAGTATGCATGCGTAAACACTGTATCCATCACATATTATAACATTTCATTTAAGAACGCAACAAAAGAAAGCTATAAAATAAGGGCAGTGTTGTACTGTTAAGGAGATGCTATTTAATTTACTTTAAAATTATCCTCCATTGAAAAGTGCAATAAGCCTTTTTTTTCTTTTTTTTTTTATAATAAAAACAGTACCATAACCTTGATACATTTACTTAGTCACACAGGGAGGTTACTCACAACAACATTAAGACGTATACAACATTATACAGGCTCATACAAATGCCCTGCAATAAACATCGTGTGAGGCTTCACACTGTCCTCCCTTGCAGATGCGGAAAAATAAATTGCACAGACTGTATCACGAACTATGGCGACGCAATGAAAGAACACCATTCTCTAAATGCTCATTTTTATGTGGGTTGGGAGCAATTACCTGAAACGTTTGTGTATGTGCAAAGGCTACACTGATTGATGGGAGAACAGTGGTTATCCAGACATTTACTTTAGTGTCAAATCAGACAGCGCCATATAATTACATATAATGGCTTTGAGTAGGATGAAAGTAACTAATAGATTCATGTTTGCGAAAACAATGGACCTTTTTTAGGGCGCTATGGTGACAGAAGTGTTTCTGTGGCAAGCAGAAATCCACATTTCAGACCCCTAAGCCTTTTAATAGCCAGGCACCGAACTTAAACATAATCTAACTTGGTTTGTTTTGAGGAATTTGTGTGTGTCAAGCACTGGTCGAAAAGCATTTTTACACTTTTTAAAGAAAGCACTGCCACAGATTTAATTCCAGTATGTTCCCGGGATGACGTTGTGAGACCACATTATTCTATGTCCACTGCTGACCTGAAAATGTCTGTCAAGCGTCCCTTTGCTGTATTATTGTTTCCCCCTTCTCTTTTTATTGTTCATATGCCCTCCGGATGTGTTGGGATGCTGGCGCGTGGCACATTCAGACTTTTGAAAGCAGCACGAGGCAGAACCACACCCAAGAAGATTCAGTGCAGAGTTTGTTTGTTTTTTCTTTCCTTTTCTGTGAACCTTCCTCTTGCAGCATCACTTGACACATCTTGTCATGATCACCTGATAAAAGTCTCATCTACAGTAAGTGTCACGACAAGTGTAACCGAGGAGACACACACAAAGGGAAGTGCGCAGACACACTTGTACACTCATGCACACACATACAGAAATAAATAAAGATATACAGTCAACACACACACACGCGCACACACACACACACACATAGAGCTTACAGGAGAACACACTTCTCTCTATCAGACAAATACCCATGAAATACACACACATATGTCAGAAGAAGAACAGCCAAAACCACTTCAGACTCTTCAACTGGCTGGAATATTTTTGAGGCGGAAGAAAGAATTCTTATTTGGCGCAAAAGTTTGAGGGCTGGCAGCCCCGTTAAAACCAAAACGTCGTGATTCAGCAGCCGTGAGTGGCGTCAATGAATGTCCATTACATCACGGTAATATCCTGGAACATCGAGCTGTGTCTGTAGCTTCAACAAGCCATGCTAATGCTGGACAACCTGCAGTACTAGTCTGCAGTGTTTCAGTAAAGCTAAGCTGGGTGCTGCCGGGCTCTAGGTAATGGTGCAGTCATTGTAAAGAGAACATTAAATATTCAGGGAGAGCCAACAGCGTGGATGTGCATAATAGGCAGATACAGGCATCTTATCCTCATTTTGAGCGTGCGTGCAATAGGGTTTATGCAAGAAGGGTGTAAGGATATGTGTGCAAGCATACGCTATGTGCCCTCATTTGTGTGCACACACATGCGGATGACTGTGTGTAAGTTCTAAGCGTGTGCGTGTGTCTGTATGTGTGTGTGTGTGTGGGCGTTTTTTGTACCCTGGGTTTGCACAGAGTCGAAGGACCAGCGCAGGAGCTTCTAATTGAAAGGGATTTGAGGGATATGGCAGGAGTCAGCATGTTACAACACGCTGAGACTGGACTCTGGTGGGCTGTTAAAACCAGCAGGAGGCTGAGAACCACCAATGTGTGTATTTATGCTTGTGTGTGTGTGTGTGTGTGTGTGTGTGTGTGTGTGTTGCATTTTCTGATTATATGTGCAGTTGCAGAGTGTATGTTCTGACACTATACTGTGTGTCTTTAGGCGTGTACGGTGTGGCGTTGAGGTGATGGCGCGTGGTTGAGAAAATAAGCATTGCTCTCTCTTCTGACACTGACGAGGGTAAAATCCCGGCGTATTAAAGGGAAAACATCTCCAACAGGTGACAGGGCTTCGTATTAAGGATTTCCGAACAAACCACAGCTTTATAGAATATGCATGACACGCCAGGGGGACTGCTGCTTGACGCGCGTACAGTTATGTAGACTAGACACTCAAACACACAAAACAATGGTGAGTCTACAACCAGATTGTAATGACACCCAGAAAACCTTCAGCACTTCTTAAATCTGCATTTCCTTTTACAGTAAAATACCTGAAAACACAAGCAGCAAAGAGGGAAAAAAACGGCAACTATTAATCAGAGCAAGATCAGAAGAATGAAATGTAATAGTAGATGTGTATGACTGCAACTAATGGTTGTTTTATTGATTAAAGAATAGGTTTCACATTGTTTAAGTCTAAATAGTCTGTCATACCCATATGTACATGTAAAGACTAAAGAATGTTTCCTCTATAGTTGCAGTGAAGTGTCTCTTCCTAGTGGAACTGCGATGCTGTAAGTGATGGGGGACACAATCCACAGCCCTCTTTCTATGAAGAAATGCATTACAAAAACCTGCCAAAGCTACTGTATGTGAAGCTCCAACAGTCTGAGAATCAAGTCTTTTTGTACAAAATACCCTTTTGTGTTACTATTCCTCTGCTGTAGCTCTGCAACACTGTCCAGGGAATCACAATGAGGGAATTTCAAACCAAAGAGAATAACCTCTTGATTTGGATCATTCAGACTGCTGAAGCTTCATATTAGCTTCACCTTGTCTTTAAAAAGCATTTTTGCACCAAACTAAGACTGTGGATTTTGTCCTCCATCACTTACTATTGAATCGCACTAGGAAGACGCTCTCTTGTACAGCAGCCAATGTGTCCTTAAAGCTGCACGTGGACATGCACGTACTGTATTAATACAGACTTTAAAACATGTGAACCTATCCTTTAATCTTGTGAGGATTTTCTTTTGTATTGATTAACTGATCCATTACAATTTCCCAGAGGCCATGGAGACGCTTGTTTTGTTAGACCAACTGTCCAAAACCCAGAGATGCTCAATTTACAATCATAAGAAATCCGAAATCCTCACATTTTACAAGCTGGAAATAATATTTGCCATATTTGCTTAATAAGTGACTTAAATGATAAATCAATGATCAAAATTGTGATCATTTGATTTCTGTCAATCGTTTCTGCACTACAAATGTGCGTTCGTGCGCGTGTGTGTGTACATTCGTGGCGTTGTGTGAGAGAGGTTTAACCAGGAAATAGCAGTTAGCAGTTACAGAGACACAGCAGAAACTGAACATCACAGCAGGAGCACACAAAGCACGGTCAAATGGTCAGCAGCCGACTCCTCTCCTCTGCCTCGGGCACCGATAGCCACACTGAACTTTACATGAACGTGACCCACGCGACCTGACTATTGTCACTGTCAGGGTCATATTCTCATTTCAGACGCCAATGCAGCACGGATCTGCTCCTCTCGCTCACATGGAGAGATTAAGACGCAGGAACCAATCAGCACAACGCCTGCTCTGGGTTCAATTGCTCAGCACATGCATTACAGGACACGTGTACAGCTGCTCATGAATCCCAAGATTCAAACAAGCGTATGTAAACAACAAAAAAATATTATGAATATATATACAAAAAAAATAAAATAATAATAATAGGATAATATGTCATGTCCTTACATCTTCCCATCCACGTCCAGGTGTCCAGGAAATTACGTCGAGGAAAGGGTTGGCCAGGTAACCATCGCCATTGAAGGAATAGTCTCGACCACCAAGCGTAATGTTGCCAAAATATCTGCATAGCGACGGATGGAGACAGAAGAAGTAAGTGAGTAAATGACATAAAACACATAATATTAGTACATTAAACAATTGTTTTCTTAGAGAGGAGAAAACACAAATCAGAAGGCTGCTCATGATGCAACAGTAAGCCTGTCCTATTCTCTTCCCCCCGGAAACTAAATCACAGCACCTCTATGGTGACAGTGAGGGCTTGTCTGTTAATCAAATCTACAGACAAATGATCAGACACACAGAATTGTCAGGATCTTTGAAGTCAAACAACTGCCGCTCTCTGCATCGGCTGCGAGCTCTATAGTTTGTCTGATAATCACACAGGACAGACGTTCTAACTGTCGCCACATGTCATCTTGCTGGCTTCAAAACACAAAACCTGAAAGCTTTTTTTTTTTTGCATGACAGAAAGCCTCATACGGAAGAGCGGCTTGTAGTTACAGACAGTGAACAGCAGGTAGCACTGCAAAAAAATCTAAAGTAATAAAAGGAAAACATCTTCCTTCTCTGTTGCTGGACAAAGATTATAAACAAAGAAGAAAGAAGAGTACATTAATCATTTCCCTTTAATTGCCACACTGTTTGTGCTGTGCCTAAAGGACTGCAAATAAACACATTAATTATATTATTGGCTCAAACATACAGTAAGTCTCTTTATACAATATCATGCGTTTGGTTTGTATTTGGAGCAAGAATGACTGGCGTTAAAAACAAACCAAGATGATAATAGAACCACTTTGACTACCTGTTAGAGTGTGCTGCTGCCTGTTTGCACAGCCTACGAGGAATATATTAAAGCCAGCTCATTAATATACATGAGACATGGTCCGCTTGCTACAGATGCTGGGGTAATTTTGCCAACTCACAACTACACGCACCAACAACATCTATTTTGCATGGATGATAGCCAGCTCCAAATTCAGATATCCCCTCTGTGCCTGCTCTCTGACACTGAATCTACCAACTCCACCATATACTTTCCAGCTCATTCTGGCACTGAACCAACTCGTTTCATAGAATACACCTGATCCTGTCTCTATTTCGTTTTCTTCTTTTTTTCATATATTTTGTATGAAGCTTGCCAACTGCCTCATACTCCCCTCCCCCCCCCCCCCCCCCCCCCCCCCTTCCCCCTCACTTCCTTCCCTCCTCGCATTCTCCCTTTAGAGATTTCCTCTTTCCTCTTATCTCCCTCTCACCTCATCCTGCCCCGCAGTCTCTGGGTCTGATTGGCGTCCGTCATGCAGTTGGTGACAAAGTTTGGTCCCCCCGTGGTTCCGTAATCCTTGCGCATGGCCACCGCCCCGTGAGTCAGCACAGACACTCCCCGAGCAATCCTCCGGCGAGGTTCGTCCCTCCAGCCCTGGGGCCGCACGGCAAACAGAGCCCGCGGTAGGCTCTCCATGCTCAAACCTGAGAGAGCTGGCCCAACGGCGAACCACATGTGCGAGGCTCCGGCCTGACCGGCAGCCCAGGCGGCTTTGAAGACCAGCTCAGCCTCCTCCTGGGAGCAGTACAGCAAGCGTACCTGGAGGACAGCAGGAAGCCAGGGAGGGAACAGGGACGAGGGGAGACACACACACACATACACGCTAGTGAGATAAGGAGGGGACAGGGGAGACGTGGAAAGAGACAGAGGGTGGGAGAAGTAAGGGGAGAAAGATAGAGCTGGAGCAGAGGTGCACCTGAACGGGAGGGGAGGAGGTTGGACAGAAAAGGCCATATCAAGAAAAAAACAAGGTGCTGGGGGAGGTAAGAGGAGAGATAGCTGTAAGCTGATGTGATAAGGTCCATGGGAATCGTACGTATGCTTCAGGGAGGGAAGCAGACACACCAGAAAGAGGAAAGACTGCATGGCTGCATGGGATGCGTGCTAACCAGGAGGTGCAGGAGGCAACGGGGGGTCAGCGCTTAATGAGCTCCGGCCTGATGAAACGAAAGTTACAGCTATGAATAATGAAAACAGGAGTAAAACACGAAAGGGAAAATGAAACAACTGTAAGTGGTATAGCAGAGAGATAGGGAGGAGTGGAAGCAAGGGGAGTGGGTGAGGGGGGGGGGGGGGGGTGGGGTTAAAGACCAAACACACCTGAGGGAAAACAAGGGGGAAAAGGTTAAACACTGACACATGTTATTAAAAGCCGGGTGGAGAAAAGACCTGGAGACAACAGGAGATGGTGATGGAGCAGATGGAGGGAAGAAATCAGAGGTGGGAAAACCGAAAAGTCACTCCGTGGAGAACGGAAAGGAGGAGGGGGGATGGTGAAGAGAAGCAGAGGATGACATATTTTGGTGAAATCAGGGCCTGGAGAGATAAGAGATATTTGCAAAAGACAGGGGAGGGGCGGCGGTGTGGAGTGTGGCTGGGGAGGAAGAGAGAAGAAAACATTAAAGAGAGTGAAAGACAACATAGAAAGACAGAGCAGTGACAGTGGATGAGCTCTCTGCTGAAAGTGCTGAGGTAAGGAGGGGAGAGGAGGGAGAGGAGGGGGAGGAGGGGGGTAGAAATTGACCAAAGAGTGTTTTAAGGGGTGAGAGCTGAGCGAAAAAAACGGAAAAGGGGGGAGGGGGTTAAATAATGAGGAATACCTTCGATGACAGAAAGAGCGAGAGCATTTAGAATAAAAGAAGTACATAAAAAATGACGCGGTGAAGAAAAGAGACAAAGGAGAATCGAAGGACAAAAAAAAAGAGAAGGACAACTCTTTCATGGAGGAAGAGGAGGGGGGGGGGCGAAGAGTCAGGGAAACAGACTGAAAGCACATTTTGAGAATTGCGCCTTCATTGAATTTTGAACTGTAATGGCTTGGCAAAACAATCCTGCCTGTATGCCAATAAACCTCCAGTGAATTAGGCAGGGAATGAGAGTGACAGAGGGGGGGGGAGGAAGGAGGGAAGGAGGGAGGAAGAGGGCGACAGACAGAGAGGGAGACTGAATTAAGGAGGGAAGGAGAGAATCAGAGTTATAAACAGACACACACAATATCTGAAGATGGGAAATGGAGAAAGAGAGGAAAATACAACAGGAGAGAGAGAGAGAGCAGAAGACATACTGACAAGGCAGAAGCTGGAAGAGGAATGGAATAAAAGATAGACAGTGAGAGATTTGAGCAGAAATTGACCCAGAGACCTGCTTCAGGCCATCTACAATGTAGCGGACATTACCATGTATGTGGCAGAGAGGGAGAGAGAGAGACAGAGAGAGAGAAAGAGAAAGAGAAAGAGAGAGAGAGAGACAGAGAGAGACAGAGAGAGAGAAAGAGAAAGAGAAAGAGAAAGAGAGAGAGAGAGAGAGAGCATGTAATGCAAACATACACAGCATTACTAAGCAATCACAAGCATTTATTAGCCCTGCAGTAGTAAAAAGCTAAAAGAAGGGGATTTGTTATGAAAAAAAAAAAGAAAAAGAAAAGAGGGTTAAAAAGCAAGCACTGCGTATAGGCAACCTGCTGCAGGCAGTATGTTATATTAACAGTGACACTAGGAGAGTGGAGTCTAAAGAATCCAATACAAACGCGCACACTTAAGAGACAAACACACACAGTTGCGCGCACACACACGCAGAGCTGCAGTGGCCATGCTGGGACATTAGCGATGACATTGAGACCTAGACTAAACCAAGCCAACGGAGAGCAGAGTCTGTGGCCGGGTAGACATGCAGCAAGAGGGATGCACTGAAGGAATGAAAGATAGCCATACAGAGATCGAGGTGAACAGGAAGGCAGCACAGGAGAGTGAGCTTGTCTCCAGGCAAAGAAACGCAGGAGGGGAGGCAGACGGGAGGAAGGAGGGAGCGGAGTAAGCGTAAGAACACGGAGATGAGTGAAGAAATTGAACAGGAGGACCATGGGGTCAAAGAGGAGGTTGAAAGAGGTATGGCGGGGGAGGGGTAAAGGAAGTGTGGAGTAAAAAAAAAGGAAGTTAAGAGGAGCACGGGAAGTGAGAATGGAAGTTTGGAGGAAGTAAGGAAAGGAAGGGAAGGAGCAAGGCCGCGGGGTAGGAGAGGGAGCAGGCATACAGTATGAAGGAATGAAACACACTAGAGGTACAAGCCAAAACCACGAGTCCTTCTGCTCATTAATGAATCATCGTAAATTTCAAATGCGCAGTGAGTTTTGTTTCACCGTCGAAATATCCCAAAATGATTGATGCTGTTCTCAACCTTGTATAGGGAGAGGGTAACTAAAATAAGGTTAAATAAAGATAGAGAGCGATTGGATTTGAATTAAGAAGAAGGGAAGATATTAAATTAAAATGGAATGGTGGATTAGATAAGGTGATGTCCAGGTAAAAAGTCTCCAGAGGTGGGGGCTTCGAGGCCAGGGGCTCACTAACAGTGCTCAAACCCACAGGCCTTTATTTTAAATGCCAGCGGAGATCTCAGAGTTTCCTGAGGTACAAACTTAGTCAAGCTAAATTTTGGGGGGAAATGTGTACAAAATAATGCATAAGACATCTCAAATATTTCCATTTGATGGAACGGTGCAGCCATGAATATTTCACTCGGTGTAAACATCATTTACAGTATAAATGAAGAGCTGGAACAAGCTTGATACAGAATATATACTGCATGTGACACTGACAGACAGTTCGGAACAAGATGTTTTCTCCAACTTTAAAGCTCAACTTAAGGAGAAACAAGCGGAAAACTGTACGTTAAGTGGTTAACTTCTTTAGCACCTTGCACGTGACTATTTGTACAATGCCAGCCGACAACCAGACAGCAAATCAGACTGACTTGTGGTTTTTGTTGTACTGTTAAACTCTTTCTGCCTTGGCAGATGGGAGGGGAAGAGAAGAACAGAGGGATAGAGGAGAGAGGGGAGAGAGAGATGTGGAGGGACAGAGGGAGAGACGAAGAAGGAAGGAAAAAGCTGGGAAGCCACCTGTCGGAAAGGGGGCCCCCGATGATACTCGCAGCACTTCCTCCCCTTTCCTCCCCCCTTTCCCCCCTCCCTCCCCCCTGTCTCACCTGCGCCTCGTTCTCCTTCAGCAGCCTGCGCGTGCGTGCCCCCCCGGGGTCGTCGGTCACGTTGAGGATCACCACACTCTTCTTCTCCCAGCCGATGAACGAGCCGTCGGTCAGGCCCTCCACCACAGACAGGAACTCCTGGTAGCCATGGTGACGCGTGGACACCACGGAAAAGGATGTCCAATCGTACTCCTCTAGCACCTCAAAGATGACCTCTAATTGGAGGGCAGTAGAGGAGCTGAACTGGAGAAAGATGGAACCTGATTCCTGATTTGGGAAAGAGAGCAGCACATTTGGTTTAAAATCTCACTGTAAAATACATCCTCTGTAGTTGTACTGTGTCTAAAATGTAGCGAATTAGTAACAGACAGCATTTTCACTACAAAGAACTACAACTCTCTGGACTGCTCCATCTTTATGCGCAACATTGAGGCATCGCGGGGCTTGGCGTTTTTAATGGAGCAGCAGCACTCGTGCAGCCGCAGGGCTAAAACGGCTAGGATTGTTGCACAAATTCTCCTATGACGTCCAGAAGGGAGTGTTTCTAAAAAGTCTGTTCAGGGGATGGGAGGGGATGAGGACTAGGCGAGGGTACAACTTCAAAGGAAGTTCATCAAAGTGCTACAATTTAATTCCTCAAGAGTAAATGGTTAAAACAGTTATTTGTAAGCACAAATGCAATGCTTTTTGTTTCTTTTTTTCCCCCCCCGGTTGGTTGTGAAAATCATGTGACATTAGTTTCTGTGGTACACACACACACACACACTTATTCACTCATACACACACCCATGTCTGCTCATTGCCTCCCTCCCAGGAACATCAGAGGCAGAGCGACAGCCCCAGTTGGTGCCATTTACAGATCAAACACTGCAGAGTTTCAGCAGATCAGCGACCCTGACCTTCAACTTTCCCTCCGTCCCACCGGCACTTGCCCAAACCTTTTCTTCACAGAGAGGATACGCGACATTATGACACTGTAAGTTGTTATGGCAATATAAGCAGCTGTCCCTTTATACTCCATTCATAGAGCTGTCAAGTCATACTTCTTCAGCGTACAGCGCACAGCTAAATAACATTTAGCCCTCACATTTGGAGCTACACAATCACACGTCTTGGACATTTGCCCTCTTGTATCTCCCGACACGCACACGCACACTCACGCACACACACGCACACACTTCCTCTTTACTCTCCCACCCCAATCCCCACCTCCCTCCTCCTACCTGTGGCATCCTCCCCAGCCCCGCTCCCCCTCCTACAGCCACTATGGGCAGTCCTGTTTGCGCAGAGACAAACTCCAGCATTGGGGCCAAAGGACCCCAGGCCGTGCGAGGGGGTCTCTCCTCTTCATAAACCAGACCCTGCAGGGGCCGCGCCGCAAGCAGCTCACACAGCTGGGACAGCACCGTCTTTGGACTACTGTCATTCACCTGGGAGATGATAGAAGTAATGAAGAAAGAGAGGAACAAAGACAGAGGGGGATAAAGACAGGGAGACAAATAGAGTTGACTAACTAGGGCAGTGTGTCTTGACTTTGTGTTATTCATATGGAAAGTGTCTGTAGTATGCATGACATGTCTGGCTAACAATACAAGCTGTGGTCAAAGATCAGACGCCCGCTCATTCAGCAGCGCCCACACAACGGCAGCAGTGTGCTGCTCATTCAGCTCAAATAATGGGAGTGAGTATGAATAATGGATGGTCATTGTAATTCCCTTCCTTCAAGTAACGCTGGATGAGCAGTAGGTAGAGGAGACAGTATCCAACCTGTAGCCAGATGACGTTAGCAGAGCCCCACTGGGTGACCACGCTCTCCCCCAGGGAGCCGTATACCCGGCCGAAGCCAGGGTAGAGCACCCTTCCCCCAGGCCCCGCCACGGCCGCCTCTGCTTGCACCGTAGCACCGGCGTGGATCACGGCGATGTTGAAGTTCATCATGGCCCCTGCATCACGCTCCCGCGGGCTAGGCCGGAGCAGGAGGTGGGGGGAGGCGTCCACCAGACCTGCCCACTCTGCCAGGACCAATAGGAGAGAGAGAGTAGGTATGGCGACCATGGCAACCTGCCGAGGGGGGGAGGCAGATATATTTCGCACTAAGAGAGGGTGCCTGAAAGAAAGAGAGACAGTAGAAAAAGAAAGTGAAGAAGAAGAGATTAGAAGTTAGACTGCTTTTGTTTTCTATCATTTCCAGTACAGGGGACATCAAATCAAGAGTGGAAAAAAAGCACAGAGGAAGGAGGAGGTGTAGGAAAGAGAGAGTGAGAAGGAGGAGGAGAGAAAGACAGAAACTGATCAGAGATTGCATACAGGCAAGACGGAGTAATGAATTCTGAATCCAATCATGGGGTAATAAAAGTTAGCTTTGGCTGGAGAAAATGCTGGCCGAGGAATACGGAATGCAGAGGGGGGGAAAAACAATAGAGGGAAGGAAAAGAAAGCAAGGCAGAGAGAAGATGAAATGGGTGCTATTTAGGCTGCAGGCTGAGAAGGAACAATATGAGGAAAAATAAGACTGGCCGTTAGAGGGAAGGAGGGTGAGAGTGAGAGAGAGTTAATAGCAGACAGAGACAAAGATGGGGGCGGAGGTGGTTATTGTGCTGCATGAATGATAACAACAATTAAGATCACTGTAAACACACTCGCCCTCACACAGCTGCATCCACGCGCAGACGCGCACGCGCCCATGCAAAGCGTTTGAATATACGCGCGCGCACTCGCCAGATAAACGCGTGGCTCCACTATGCCCGTAGAGCAGCTTAATGATAGGGAGATACGAGGGTTAATGCAGTGCGCGCGCACTCACACAGACAACCACACGGAAAGATAATGACTACCTGGGAGATAGCAGGGTTAATATGTGAGCCGCACACATACACGAAAACACAGCACATCATTTTCAATTTACTTCTGTTGCCAACTTCCCTCCCTCCCTTTCCTTCTCACTTTCTCCCCGCTCCCTCGCGCGCTCCGTCTTTTCCCATTTCCCCATCTCTTCTCCCCATTTCCATGGCTTCAGGTGCCAAACACAGTTGCATTGATTAACAGGGGCCTGCTGACATAATATTCCCTCTAAAGTCACTGTCCCTTTCTCTATTTCCCCTCTCCTCCTCTCTATGTTTTTCGCAAAACGTCTTCATCCGACTCTCCTCTCCTCGTCACAGTCTGACGACTCTCTGACCCTGATCAGTCTTTTCAATAGGAAAAAGAAAGAGGAAGGAAGGGCGGGTGGAGAAGGAAAAGTGAGAGAAACGCGAGCAAAGAAGGGAGAAAGCTGTGAAACGAAGAGAAATAGGTACTGTAAATACAGGGGAGATGACTTAAGGACTGAGGGATTGATTGAGGGAAGGAGGTGAGGTGGAAGATGAGGAGAGAAGGAGGGCGAAGTGTGATGGGATGGTGGGAAGTGGCGTAAAATATGTGAGGAGAGTAGCAGGAAAAGAAATATTGATTACTGGGATGTGTATACGTGTTTGGCCTAAACAAATACACTGCCAAACCTCATGTTTGGAGTGACAGGGCTGTGGGTGTGCGTGTGTGGTGGTGGGGGGGCTACAGAGAAAGAGGGAGAGAGAGGTGGAATGAGAGGGCGAATGAGGGAGGCGGATAGTTTCGGGCCAGAAAAACAGATGGAGGTGTGGAGAGATACGGAGAGACAGACCTGTTAGTAGGAGAGAGGGAAAAGGAGAATGTAATAATGAAGGGGAGAGGGAGAAAAACAGGGCTTTGTTGTTTTTTTTTTTTTTTTTGTTTTCTTTAAGGCGAGGAAGATGTGGCTGGACAGAATAGGGAAGGGCAGAGAGAGAGAGAGAGAGAGAGAGAGAGCCAGAGACGAAGCTGCAGGAATACGGTACATCATATCATGTGGTGGAGCTGTTTTCTGCTGTGCTGAGCTCTGAGCCATTAACCGTTAGGCCTGTCACTGTATTTCACTCTCATGAGGTGTTTACGTTGCACTGCTCAACCAGCGTGTGCCATTTCATCACCGTGAGCCTGGCTGCAAGTGTGAACACAGTGTGTTCTTATACACGGGGTCCACTTTCCCGCGGAGCGTGCCATGCCTGTTATCGGACGTGCAAACACTTGGCCGTCCGAGGCGCGCCACAATAAAGCAAAGTACAAGCACATTAGAATCAAATCCTCATCTAAATATATCTTACTATATAGTTCATTATGTGTTCCAATCCGTGAAATTCTTCAAACTGAATCATAAAAAGCGTGTAGTGAGGGGGCTCACACACACACACACACACACGCGCACACACACACACACACAGAGAAGGGAGTGTGGGAGAGAGAAAGGGAGAGAGATTACCGTTTCATTTGATTTGCGACCATAAATGAATCTTTTGTTAAAATGTAAATGTTTTCACATTTAATATATTTTTTCCCCTTCTAGCTTTAAAAAAAAAAGAAAAGAAAAAAAACTATCCTCTTCAGTCTTTGAAGCCGCTTCTAATTGTGTATACTGCATATATATTTGGAAAGGGACTGCTAACAACGCAGCGAATGTTTACATTGGGATCAATTAGTGAAAAGGCGTATAGCACGGGATTGAAGGTAAGGAATCAGTTAGTTATTGAGTTATTGCTTGGTCACTTCTTGAACGTGTGTGCTTTATTCAGAGCATCGAGGATCTGTTCATCGCATGATATTGTATTATTTGGAGGATAATATGTGTAGTACGATAAATATTGTAATGTGCTCCTTTCTTGGACGTGACTGCAGTGACTACAAAAGAAAAAAAGATGGAATTCAAAGCGTACTTTCTTTGATGATTTTTTTCAGACTTTAAAACTTTGAATTCCTCATGGCGCGTGCACCCTCAATCACCATTTTGCCGTCTAAATAATTATATCGGCACTTACACTCAAGCATTTGTATCGTACAGTGTTGATCTCTCAATTTGTCAATCACTGTAATAAGAATCTTACTGTATGTACAGTATCATTATTTTTTACGCTGAGCCTGTTTAGTTTGTCTTTTAAAAACAAAGAAAGTGCCATTTACAGCAAGACAGAAGCTGGCGTACATGCCAGAGACGGTTAGAAGCAAACTAAAAACACCTTCAGGAATATTTACCGAGTACTTAAGAGCAGGAATATTCTCAGGCTGACAGAGACAGCTAATCAACAAGATGAGAGAGGGAACATTCCAGTCACTTCCTCTTCCAAAATTGCCAGCCAGTACTTCACAATCAAAACACATCTTATCAAATCTCCTCTTAAACATTTCCTTTACACTTCATTATCTTCTCACTGTGATAACACATAGGAACTTCAAGGGCACTCGGAGACCACAGACCTCCGCCAAGGCCAAATCAGGCCAGTATTCTTTTCCATAGTCCTGATGAAAAACGGACGAACAAACCGAAAGCATAACCTCATCGGTGGAAGTAATTAATGGCTTCTGCGTGTGCAGCTGTTGCAACAACTTCACTGGTTTGAAAAATGTAAAAAAAAAAAAAAGGTTTGCAGTTTTGTGTAGCTAAAGGCAAATCATGTACTTTGAAGGTATATCTCTCTATAGAGGATTACCGTGAAGCCTACATTATTCCTGCAAACTCCAACGAGACAAACACAAAAGTTGTATAGCCTCTAAACACAAAATGAAAATTTGATTCTTGGTGTCAGCGTGATGGTAGGAGAACAATCACAATGTTTTAGAGTATCAGATCCCACCGCCCCTTAACTGCATGCTACAGCTGCAGCGAGCGCCTGCGGTGACTCTGGAAGAGTGAGTCGCGAGAGAGGAGGCAAGTAACCGGGTAGAAGTCAGTTGCTGGCATCCACGCCTCTCTGAGTTCCTTTCCCACTGAACTCCAATGGAGGCAGCGTGCCAGACCTTGTGCTGCATCGGATCTGCTGGGGAAATGTGAAGGGGGAAGGAGTCTGTGGAGTCTGGAGTGTAGAGTTGTGGAAGTGCAGTGTTCAGCGTTGTGTTTACCCCACGTCGGGGCTCTGCTGCTTCATTCCATTCTGTCATGCAGAGTAATGGACCTGCTCCCTGCTGCCTATGGCACACAGGCTGCACTGAATCAGCCCGGGCAGCTTTCCACAGCCAACACAAAACATCTGAGATGTATGCAGGCTAATATATATAGTCTACTGTACACTATTAGAAGACATTGCAGCGTCCCTGTGAGTCACTGTAAGTGCCTGGAATAAGAAACCCTCCCCTGAAGATGAAGACTAAAACATTTATTATTTTTTTTTTACTTTCCATTCGTCCACATTTAAGACCGCAGTGTGCTCGAGAACACTGCTGCATGTAGGCTCTCTCATTTCCTTGGGTCCATAGCTGTGCTATAGTAAAAGATAAGATAAAGTTCCAGCACAGTGTGGTGCCCACAGTGTGCATATATGCGAGTGTATCAATGTCGATGTGTGTGTGTGTGTGTGTGTGTGTGTGTGTGTGTGTCGTGCGGGGTAATATGGCAGTGTGGGGGAGCGGAGGAATGAAGAGAAGAGTGCAGCTGGAGCTCAATGCTCCTCGTGTTAATTGGCCCATACTTCAATCACAGCCACTGGAGTGTGTCCTCTCTGACGGAACATATCCTCTCTCCCTCTCTTTCTCCCTTCCCCAATCTCTCTCCCTCTGTCCCCCCCCCCCCTTCTCTCTCGCTCTCTCTCTGTCCTGCTGCACTTGTTCACCCACTCATCCACTCACTCACACACTCTCACTTGACACACACACACACACACACAGAAGCCCTCCCTCCCTCACTCCGTCTGTCTCACTCGGTCACCTGATTTGATCCGTTTCACTCGTTCATTCATCTTTTCATTCATTCAGTCAGTCACCTCACTCTGCACCATCTCACTTCCACGATCTCCCCTTTCCTCTCTCCCTCTCTCTCCCACAACTCCTCGCTTGTGTTCCTCCATCCCTCCCCCAATCTTTCCTTCCACACATGTCTATGTCCCGTACTTCTTTCACTCTCTACTTCCTCCCCTCCCTCACTTCCTCTCTGTCTCTCTCTTATATCTCTCTCTTTGATCCCTGTCGAGTAGAAGAGCCACCAGGCAGGCGAGCGCCTCTTGTTCCCATTGTGCATAGTGAGCAGAGTGATCAGCGAGTAGCGCAGCGTGCAGCAGCAGGGCGTACAGTACTGTGCTGTTTTTACTGCATGGCTGTAAACAGCAGTAGTAAAGCCTGCTGCTGTCGCTGCCTCCCTCGGACTTGATAGCCGTGGCTATCATAAGCCATTCATGCGATACAACGACGGAGCCATCTATCAAACCCTTGTGGCACCAGGTCCTCACAGGGGAACGCAACACATTATATTTGTAAATTACACCTGCCACAGGCTGATAACCAGATTATAGTTGGTCGCTTTATTAAACTTGACAACATTATTTATGTGGAACAGTTAAATTTGAGGGGCTAGCTGATATGGAATGTGAAAAATTAATTGTGGTTTACAAATTTAAGACAAAACAAAGCACTTTGAGACACACACACACACACACAAATATCAGAAGGTGTGTTTTTTGCTCAAGAAGAAGAATAAAATAACTGTTCGGCTGTTTGTTTTTTATTCTGTTTAACAAATAGATACTGTAGAAGTTGTAAAATTAAAACTACACTGCGTCGTAACTTTGCATTCTCTTCCATATCTATGCAACATCATTTTACATAAAGTGTACTGTTACAGGACAGGGGAAAGTGAAATTTCCACTGGCTCTGCATGACACTCGTTCCCAGCTGTATTCTCCATTTGTCCTTTTTGTATTTCGTAACCTTTTACGAGAACAAAATGAAACAGTCACCTTGACATCTAACTTTGTTTCTTCACCGCAAAACAGCATTTTATTCTGACATTTCAAGTCCCTTTAATTTCCATGTGGCCGTACAAAACGAATCTCACTCCAAAGTTCAAAGTATCTTGCCTCTTAATTCAAATATTTTGTTCATGGGTTCGGATTAAACACTACTGCCAAGAGACAGTGTCAATTAATTGGACTTCACTTCCATTTGTACAGTGAGGGGATACATTTCATTACTTGAATGAGAGGACACTCCTTGTTTCTCTTCCCTCTATGGATTGATGAAAATGAGATGAAGCTGACCCTTGACGCTGCCACAGTGTAGCACTAACAATTGTCTGACCTCATTTTTTAACAAAAAGGAAAGTGTCTTAGTCCTAAGCACTGTGGTTTTTGAAACACCAGACGCAAAATCACATCCATTACGGAAGATTTTTTCCGAAAATATTTCGCATTACCACATCTCATCTCTCCAACGCAGCTCAGGGTATATGATAAGTGAAGAATGTGTTTTAATTTTTCTTTAATATAACCTCGCACATGTCTAGTAAATGCAGTAATGCTCAAAAGTGAACTCGTGTAACCTGCGAAAGAAAAGAATCGGCTGATAAAAATAAAGACCCGTCAGTTTTTTCACTTTGTAATACAGTCTTGGCATCTTGAATTATGCACTTTGTTTGTGTGCGTGTGCGTGTGTGTGTTTTATCTTTCAGCCCCCTGTCATTCATTTAATCCTCAGGACATTGCGAGCTCACACACATACACAAACTATGTTTTTTCCGTGATACAGACTGCATAAACAACGTCAATTTGTGTATGAATGATGCACAGAAATATTTTAATACTGTCTGTTTTATCTTCTCTTTCACACACACACACACGCGCACACACACAAATGGTTTACTACCCTCATGAGTGTTCAGACGTAAATATCAGTAAGGTCATATGCTTTCATGTGGAAAGGCCAGTGTCTGGGGATCTTGCATCAGGAATTCACATAACAAAGTCTAGGGTATTATTGCAATGAGCCTAACTGGCCTATAGTTACTAGGCTTGAATGAATAAAAATAGTTTACACATAGTTTACGCATCTACATCGTTTGTATGGCCACTGCCAATGCTTGTATAATATAACTGTTTACTTTAAGGTCGGCCAAGGAGCAAGAATATTTCATTTCCCCACCTCAACACCTGACATGGAATACAGCTGGGAGCAGAGGACTGCAGCGCTGCTCCCCGGCCAGCCCCCTCTGCTCCCAGGTTGACTATTACCACATCATTTACTGGATTTAATGTACATATAAATTGTTTTCTGTAGTTGCTTTTCTTCCCCAATCCTCTGTCAAGATGTCCTTACAGCGCACGACCTGGGGGATTATCTCATTATGTTTGTTTTAAGAGGAATCATTTCTCACTGCTCAACCTTTTACAGGCATCCAGAAACTCTGATGGGCTTTGTGTTTGGGGGGGGTGGGGGGGAGGGCTTCAATATCACAGCGCTATCAACGCAGCGCAATCATCTAAGAATAAACATGCATTCACGCTGTGCATTTACATAATGTACTGTACATTCATGAATGAAATGCTTGGCTGATTGTTGTTTTAAAAAAAACACGAAAAGAAAAAAAAAAAAACATGCATTGAGATTGAAATCGAGAACAAATTAGATGAAAGACTTTCAGCAGATGGGATGAGACAGTAGAAATAACTCTGGGACTATTCAGAATTTAGTGGAATCATGTTAAGGCACGGAACAAATACTCCGTTTTTTTTTTTTTTTTAACACTAACATTAAATGGATTATTTTCTCATACCATCCCGAGCTAGTAACGCCACAGTGTTGCTCTACACCAGCGCTTCCATTAATTCCCTCATTGATTGGCCAGACAGTGGGATCACCTAGCCAGATCTAAATCAGTCACTAATTAAAAGAGCAAGATGAAAAGCAACCGACACTGCAGCCCTTCAGGACCTGTAAGGTGAAACATTCTGTAACAACGACAAACTAGGAAGCTGCTCGAGACTCTCAGCAGAAAAAAAGCACATAGCTCTGCATAGTAATGATTCACCATCTCATTCTGAGGATAAACAGATTAAACTGGTGTGGCAAACCTTCACTGATAACTATCACGCCTTTGCACAAGGTCAGGCACAGGCAGGTGCACTCACACAATCGCACGAGCAGGCGTGCGTGTGCAGACTATACACACGTGGAGGAATGTGGACAGGTACTTATTTACATAGATGCACGCACAAAAACAGTGAACAACGTTTAAGAATAAGGGAGAAACAATAAGCCGGTCTCTTTCAGTGGCAGGTGACACATGTTGCCCGAAAGTCAAGCCGGATTCTGTCCGCTTAAAATCTAACGCTGCACTGTCACAATGTTGTGTACAGGTTTCAGCTGTGTTCACAGCACATCTGGCTCTGCCCCCGCTCATAAGGGAAGGTGTTAGAAACACTTCTGTCAGCCTATCCTATAAACGTTAGTGGATCAGTTTGGCTCAGGAAACGCAGGCAGAAGCCCTACAGGGTGAGAGGAATTTGAGGATTGAGACCGGTGACGGTGTTTTCTTTTTTTTGTTTTGTTTTGTTTTGTTGTCGCGCAGCCTCAGATGACTCTCGAGAGTAAAAGGTGGTGAGAGGTAAGTGAAGGGGATGTCAGAATCACACTGTGTGGTCTTCACACCGGCAAATCTAGAAGCCCATTAATCCAATCATCTGTGGGGGTTTTGTGACACGTGAAGCAACAGGATCCCATCAGAGAGACGTACAGCAGTCTGAGACGGCCACAGCTCTTTATGACGGTTTCACACCAGACTGCACTGCACGTCATTACGAGCAGCCGGGAGGGGGAAACTGTTCATGTCACCAGATATCAGAAATGTCTGACAGCTATGATTTTCTACTTGGAGAGAAAGAACCAAACAAGTGTTAAAAATGAAAATTAAAAATAAAAACAAATGGCAAAATGGCTGCAAAGCCATCATCGCTGGCAGTTACGTCTAAATAAAATCCTTTGTTAACACAATCTATTCAGCTTGTTAAAAATAAACTATACACTGTTTGTGCGCCTCCGGCTTACTTGTTAATGAACCGATTAATGTATGTAGCACAATAAAACTATAGCTAATTTAGGCTTGATTTTTATTTAGTGCGTATAACCATCTTGCAATACTGCGTCAACGAGTCCCAATAACGAGAGCTGTTCCCGTTCTTACTACTCTCCAATGTGCTGAGTCAACATTATCAAGTAAAATCACACAAGAGGGCAAAGGACTTTTAACAACATAACTTAACAAAGCAACACTACCAACTATGTGATGGGAAGTGTTATCAGCGGACTTAATATTTGGGTGCCAACACTTGATCTCCACGCTATTTCCCATCACTGCTCGGCGCGAAATGTGTAAACGAGTGTCTCTTCTTTCCCAAATCTGCAGCCTTTGATAGAGAATATGCCACAGTTACCACTGAACAGATCACATAACAATAAACTTGATGAGCCTGATAAGCACCAGACCAAGGTTGGGGTCATTCATTGACTCGTTCAAAAAAAATTAGATTTGAAATTGCCCTTACATAACTGAAAGGAGAGCATTCACTCCTAATCACCTTTCAGGAGATAGACTAAAGAAGGCTTTGATGTAGAAAAAGAAAAAGTCCAATTTGAATAATAAAACATCACAACCTGAATTGAGAACAAATTAATCCCGACCGCGAGTCAGGCTACCTGCATCCCAAGCATATTGTACATTTCGTTCTTTTCAGTGTCAAAAATCCAGGAGAGGATCCGCAGGACTGTCTCGAATGACAGGGCCAGTTTTAGAAGCTGGAGCTATTTACACGCAGAGATGAAGCACATTAAAACAAGGCCAGGAACATCAAACTATCTCCATCACAGGCTTTTTTCCATCTCCGCGCTGACGTTCCCTCTTCCTTCCTTGTCTTTCCCTCCTTGCTGTAGTAAAGATAACACGCTGTGCAAATTCCATTCAGGTGCAAACGCACATATTTGCATTTGTAACAACTGTATAGTCGGCACCTGTTTATGAAGGAATTCCATTCAAACTTGAAAGAAAAATAGAGCAAAGCTATTTTTATACGAAGTGATAAGGCAATGAAATAGGTTCAACTTTGCACCTGGTACCTGCACCGGGTAAATCCGGCATAGTCACTCCAGTACAAAGCCTGCTATAAATGCCAGCGCCTGGGTTCTTTGAGAAGAGAATGACAAAGGGTTTTAACAAAGCTGGTCCTCATGCAGCGCAGGGAAGTCTCACAGATCAGGAGGCATGACACAGCACCCAAAGGGTGACATGCGACATGGGCTGCAGACACAGGCTAACATCGTTTTTATAAATGCCCCCATTTCCTCTTTTTAATAACCACTTATACTGTCATTTCCTGCCCCATCCATCATCATGAAGGACCGCACCACACTGCTGCAAAAAAAAAACCGCCGCCGCGTGCCGCAAAACATTCCTGCGCATCTCTTCGTCCGCTTTCATTATTTCTCCGCATCCTCCTTGCCTCTGTTACGTGTGTGTGTCTATGTGGTGTGCACTCAAATGTATATATACAGTGCAGTGTCTGTAAATGTTCAGATCCCATGGGCAAGGTCCCAAGGTCCTCTCTCATCCAAAACTGCGACTAGTGTATGTGTGTGTGTGTGTGTATGTGTGTTTGTGTGGAAAATGCTATTCATTGTGTGTGTATTTTTGGGTATGCTCTTGGTGCGTGTGTCTGACTGCATACCCAAGGGTATCTGCCTGAATGTACTTTTTGAGAGTATGTGTGACTGTGTGTTGCATGCAGCCATGTGAAGCTGTGTGCCTGCTAGCTGCCTCCAGACTTGTATTCCCAAAACAAGCCGCAGGGCTTTGGCTCAGGTTTGTGTGTGTGTGTGCGTGTGTGCGTGTGTGTGTGTGTGTGTGTGTGTGTGTGTGTGTGTGTTGTGTGTGTGCGCGCACCTGTTTGATAGTGACTGTGTGCAAGCAGTGCACGCTAAATTCTCCCTCACTGTTCGTACCCGTCTGTGTGATTTTGTTTATGAACGTGTCTCTCTGCCAGCCCGTCCATCTGTCTGTCTGTTTCAATCTCCACCTGTTTGTTAAACGACTTCCCGTCACTCCACCTTCAGTATGTGTTTGACTGTGTTCGCTAGTCCCGGTCCACAGTCAGACTGTAACTGGGCCGAGGGCGGCACCTCAGGGTTGCTACACCACAGCAGCTGCCACCTAACTGAAAAGAAACCCCTCAGATATGGAGTTCAGATGATATTAAAGTTATTTCTAAGTTTCCACAGCATAATAATTGTGTTTTCATATTGATTATTGTCATGCTGTACCATACTTCATTCGTAAAAAAAAACTGCATTTTGAAATCACGTCCCAGGCTGCACTACCTCTCACAGCAGTTGGTTACTACTGTAATCCAGTGTGTGAATGAGGCTCCTGTTTCTCTGAGACACACAACTCTCTGAGAACGTGTGTCGAACAGAGCTTCACAAATGATGCCCAGCTTCCCATCATGGAACTAGATCATTTTTTTTGCTTTTCCTGCCACTTGTCATAATGAAATACATCATAATGTCACTATTACATCCAATTAGCGGTAGGTACTTTGAGTTGTCACTGATAGCTTGGCAGCTTTGACAGAACCTATCAGCAAAGACTTGCTGTACCTTCACTAATGTTACCATGAAAGTTGTTTGCTCGTGTTGACTAGCAGATACTCTTCAAATCAGAATGTATTAGAGTTATCAAACATAATTATTGCTAAATCCAACATTACTTCATTAATTTTGCATGATTTCAAGTTGACATTTAAATACATGCAGTAAATGTTCAGGAGTTCATGAGTCTTTCCTGCTAAACCTTCTACTGTATGTTGGGCTGCAGCTCACATGTTCATCATCCATTAATCTGCTCGCAATTCATTTTTCAAAATGCATGCCATCGCAGGAAGGTGAAAAGTCTCGTTTTGTCAGTCCACAGCTCAAATATATTCAGTGTACAGTGAGAACAGAGGAGAGCAGAAACTCCTCACATTGATCCAGACAATATTTGGCATTTTTTCAGTTTTTTTGCTTGAAATTTGTCCAAAACTATCAATCTAAAATCAGAATAGCTAATTATTTTTCTGCCGATCGAGCAAATTGAGTTAATCAACTAATAGTCCGCTTATGCTTTCGAAACTTGACACACATCAGCAATGAAGCGTTTCTGGCTTTGTCACTCAAGCAACCTTTACTCGTCTTGACTTTTTGCACTTTTAGAGAACAGAATTTCGTCAGTATTTAAAACAGGCAGAATATACTGTCAGCTGTTTATTTATTTTGAAGTGTATGTGTGAAACCATATCGTAGAAACTTTTAAAAGTTTATATTTAAGGCATAACTTTTGCCTTTAGTAATGTGTTTAAATGTATTAGCGAGATGGCGAGAAGACCTATAGACAATGCATCGGTCGCACTTTATTTACATGTAACAAAGCCTGCATGTATTGTCCCTGTCAAACACATGTGTATGTTAAATCAAATAAATAGTAACATTTAATGTTTAAAAGCCTTAAAAGTTAGTTTGTGCATTAAATAAGACCATAGTGTGAAATCTAGACGGGTACTTAATTCTAGAGAAGAGTCAATCTGATAAATCGTGTCCCCTGCTGATTTTATTGGAAGGCATTCTTTCCTGAAATCATATGGATTTATTTAACGAGCACTAGTCAGCGATATTATTGGTGAAAATATAAATTTGTAGATATTGAGTTAGATTTGTTGTATGCTTTGAATAACCCCTCCAAGAAATGTATTCAACATAGTACTACGTGAAGAAAAAAAATAAATAATAATGATAATAATGATCAAAACATCCCAAGTCACATGATACCCCACTGCCACCACGTGTGTACAATTTGCCACCGCTCCAGGCCGAAGTGAATATGCAACAAGTTCATCAACACAGCCCGGAGTAGAGTCCAGAGAGGAACACCGGGAGAGGGGAGCACTGTAATCGCTCCAAAACACCAGCCTCTGATCTCGTTAAACACTAATTGATGTTCTATGTTAACGAGCTTTACCTTAATTAGTGGTATTAAAAAGAACACTGGGTGCAACGTGTGCAGAGGGTGGGAGAGGGGTTTGGGTGGGCGGCAGGATTGAGGAAACTATCCACTAATGTTGCATCAAACAGATGATGAAAGGGGAGGCGGCAGAAAGAGAGGGGGGAAAAGGGAAAAGGGAAAAGGAAATTGTGCAGAGGAAGTCACAGGTTGCGAGGGGTGAGAGCAGAGACAGGAAAGGATTGAGGCAAGGAGAAACTGGGGGATTGGCAGAAGAAGGAAAAAAAGAGAGACAAGCGAAGGGGGATTGAGCTAAGCTTGAAGGTTTTGCTGTGCAAAAGTCAATGAATCAATGAGGTGAAATTGATGAAGAGCAGGGGGTTGGAGAAAACAAGCACACAAATGTTCTCTATCCCTCTCATCTCTTCTCCCGTGCCTTCCAACCATGTCCCCCCTCTGATATTCAATTCCAACCACCCCTCTCTTACTCTCCCCTTCGTTCTGCTGCTTTTTCCAATATCTCACTCGGCTCTCCCCTCATGCCTTCTCTCCACCTCCTCCTCCTCACACCTTCTCTCATCTCTCTTTCCCTCCACACCTTCTGTCTCTCTCATCACCTCTCCTCTTCCCTCCCCTCCCCTCCTGTCTACCCCTACTCACAGCTGGTACAGTACAGATCTCTCTGGGCAACTGTACGACATCGGCAGAGAAGGGGGCTCTGCTGACACTGAAGGCAACACTTTACGGGCAGCAGTGCATGCAGCACGCTGCTGCAGTACGCCTGTGTGAGTAAATTTCACAGCACTTGCGAGGGGGAAATGATAAACTGGACAGAGCGCGTCACCTGTGGGTGAACGAGCTGATTGAAATGGATAGCAGCTGGAGAATTCAGCTGAGAGAGGAGAGAGACACCAAAACAGCCGAGAGAAATGGAAAAACAAACAACACATTAATTCCAATTTCCATCCAGATAAATGCATTCAGTGGCCTCACAGTGCAGGCCAATACATTTGATCTTGCACTCCCAATCATTGCAGCAAATCTGTAAGAGAAGCAACACTGTGTCTCTCCATGTTACAGGTCAATAGCATGATTTCCCTTGGTGGTCGCTATGGTCCAAGGCCTTTATTTTTATTTTTTTTAAATAGAGAAGAGGAGTGGTGGCGGTGGTTTGTGTTTGCACTTGTTATTCACTTCTCCTCTGTATTAAAGTACTGCAAGGCAAAAACAAAAGTTATCTGGGCACCCACAGGGGGTGCACATTTAGAAATCTACCTAAAAAGTGAAATCTCTCACACACTCCTTCACCCAGCTGGGGAGAGAGAAAAAAAACCCGCCTGTTCCAGCTGTCTGAGGGTGTTTGAGGCAAGTCAGCCCGTTGGGGAAGATTCCTCGGTGGCAACAGAGGGTGTGTGTATGACAGTGTGCTGCCATACGCCCAAATATTCAGCGTATCGGGATAAAAATAGATCAAGAGGAAAAACTGATCGGCAATCTTGCGGGCTTAGCGGTGGCTATATAAGACGAGCAAGCAGGCGCACTCACGCACACACTAACATTGACCACGCAGCCTGAGAAAATGAGCATCAACAGATATGATCACCTCAATTAATACATCCGCAGCAGAGTGCGGGGGAAACTGCAGCCAGCGCCGGTGTTTAAAGACTTAAACGGAACCCAAACTCTGTCTTTATTAATAATGCATGGAAAATTCCTGGCAGACAAAATCATAGCCCAAAGGTTTAGTCTATATGATTAATTGAACTGCCGGAAATCTATGAGTGTGTGTCATCGGAAGATGTAGCCGGCTTCTGTGAGGAACATATGCGTTAAGCGGCTAAGAGCTGTGAGTTTCCAGGCGCAGCAATGACAGAGGGGTCAAAGCCCCGGTGCGCCGGCCGTTTCCACCTCTCCATCCCCGGCCATCCATCTCTCCATCACAAGCGGCCGTACAGATGCCGACACCCGAGCCCCCTATTCCCGTCTCAATGACGCGTAGCACCTTCTCACAGCCCGAGCCGCAATTAATCCAAGCAGTACAGACTCTGTGTGCGTGTGTGTGCGGGGTGAAGCGGGGGAAAATGCCTCCGCACCGCAAATATCATTGAAAAATAAATGTACTTACTGTTTTTCACCAGCCTTTCCCCCCTCTTTTCCTGCGTCCCTCCATCCTTTTTCACATCCTTCCTTTTTGAGGTATCCGTTTTGCGGGTGTCCCCCCCCACCGCCGCCGCCGCCACCACACACGCACACACACAGACACACACGCTGGGAAAATATATATATATCTAAATATATATATATATATATGTATATATATATATATATGTGTATATATATATATATATATATAAATATATATATATGTTCTACATGTATTCAATTTCTCCGATCTCTCTCTTTACCTCTCTCCCTCCCTCTCTCCTCTCCTCTCTCACACACTCTCTCTCTCTCTCTCTCTCTCTCTCTCTCTCTCCCTCTTTCCCTGTTCTTTTGTTAAAATTCAGTATATGCGCCCCGTCACCTAGCAACCGTCAACCTCTCTCTCTCCCTCCCTCTCTCTCTCTCTCGTTTCCTCCCCCCTCCCTCCCTCTCTCCATCACTGGCGACACGTGTTGAATGCTAAACTTAGCGGTCCGGAATAAAATTAATAAAGGGATGGACGCTCTATATCTCCCCCTTCTCTGCCTTTCCCCCTCTCTCTCTCTCTTTCACTCTCGCGCGTATCATACTGCAATATAAATATTTACTAGAACCACTCAGCCCTCTCATTGCCCCCCCCCCCCCTCTCCCCCTCCTCCCTTGCGTCCCTCCGCATTTCCCTCCCTCCCTCCCTCCCCTCCATCCATCCATCCATCTCTGGCTCCCTCCCTGCATCCCTCCCTCGCCGTCCTGCCTTTTTCTCCTGCCTCCTATCTCCTCTTTCTGCTTCTCCAAGCAAAACGGAGGCGCCACACCAGCGTCTGTGGACCCACATGTGAGTGTCACCCTGCCCGGTGCGTCTTTGCATGGAGAGCTGCAGCATGCCTCTGTGTGTGTGTGTGTGTGTGTGTGTGTGTGTGAGAGAGTGTGTGTGTGTGACTACAGTAGCATGTCATGTGTGAGCAGCTTGCAGAGAGTGCAGCAACATGCAGTATTACAACACTGCAGTTCAGTTGGTGAACTCCTTGCGTTTTGGCTTCAGAGCTGAAATTAAATATTTATAATGAAGTAACTTTTAATAACAATTTGTTGAAGGGAAATGCTACAGTGGGGTGTGCTAGATAATATTTTGTTTATGATTTTCTTATATCCAAGGGAGAATATCTGGGGGACGCAGATGGTGTGAAGTACGTTGAATTTGGGATGTGTTGTTTATTCCCCCCATCAGTCATCCTCCGTTTCCACTGTGTGTAATCTGGGATCAGTGCTAATCAATGGCGCAATAGTTAACCTCAGATCATCAGCAGACTGTGCACCAGGCAACTCAGTAAACGGTCTGTTTATTGGAGTTTAACCTTTTCCGCAGACCTTGGGTTGTCTTTCGTGATCACACACAGAAATATACACGCATACAGTATGAAACACACACAGAGCGATAGACCGAGTGCCTAGATGTAACAACTGATTTAGGACAAGCAGGGCAAAGGTCCCACTGTATTGATAGAAATCTGTCTTTTTCCCCTGGAGGTTGTTCGGTAAATGATGGACGCACAACTCAGCTCAATCCTATTTAACAATCTTCAATATCAGACCGACTCCAAGCAATACACAATCTGCAGTATTGTGTTTATACAGTGTGTGTGTGTGTGTGTGTGTGAGCGTGAATTCACCAAAAATGTAAAAAATAATAATAAAAACATATTTCCAGTCGATAGAGATAGTTTTGGTTTTATTTTCCCAGATTTTGAGATACAGTATCTTCTGCCTCCACCCTACAATAAAGCTGAATTGAATTGTGTACGTGGTTCTCACGACATTTAAAAATGAGACTTAAAAAATTTCAACATCTCTTTCCAAAATCATCCTCAATACTCCACATAGTCCACGAAACAAGCCTGTCAACAGTTGTCATAGTTTTCATATTTCCTCAGGAGAAAGTATTACCAATAACAAACTCTTGACAGCGAGGCAGAAATCTGAGAGATGGATATTACAAAACCTGGGGAAATGGACACCAAAACTAAAAACTGGCTAAAAATGTGTTTTTCAGGGAGAACATGTTGGTGAACTGACTCTTTAATCTACTGTAAACTGGGGGTCTACAGGTACAATTGTGTTAAGTTACAAACGCATGCACCCAGGGTTATTACACGTAGGCTTGACATTGCACATACAGCAGCACAGACTAGAGCATTAACGATTAATGTACTGATTATTGTTCTCAACTAACCGATCGATTGTGGAAATAGGGTCCATCACAATCCTCTAAATCCCAACTAAACGTCTTGCTAGTCTTGTCCGACCAACAGTTCAAACCCAATAATATTCAGTTTACAGTAAAATGATGCAAGACAGAGAAAAGATTTGAAAACACAGAACGAGAGAATGTTTCAAATTTTTGCCTGAAAACTGACTCAAACTATGTCTCAATTATTAAAACAGTCGCACAAACGCACAGAGAAAGCCACTTGTTTTAGCACGCACACGCACACACACACGCGCACACACACACACACACACGCACACACACACACACACACACAGTTTCCACCCCGGATGTGTTGGGATGGCATGATGCTGCACTAACAAACAACAGCCAAGAACATAAACTGCTGCTACTTCATGTACACTGATCTACGGTCAGTTTTAGGACACAGTCCATATGGCAATAAAGGTTCGGATGTAGGGTGATTAGGCCGATCTGCGCGCCCCGGCCCAGTGATTAGGCTCCAGATGGTATAGAAAGACTGGTGTCTGCTGTTTCTGGGCCATACGATCGGCGATAAGGGATCCATATCTGGTTCAGTGGTGCGTTCACTGTCGCTGCTGTGGTATTAATAGGCCAGATACACATCAGCTATTCATATTTTCTGCTACGAGGAAAGGTGAACCAGCAGCTGTACTCTTCATATTCCTCTTGTTATCTGTATTTGCCACATGCATTCATCTTCATTTGCATTCATCAATCAATTCATCATCACAGCTCGCCCGCATGCTCCTCGCTCTCTTCCTTCCTGTCTCATGGCGGTCTCTCTATTTTGCCCGGGGCCTATGGAGATATTGGAGTGGTAACATTAGGGTTTATGAGGCATGTGATGGTATGCGTCATCACTGTATTTACTCCACAGTGTGTGTCGGTATGCTTCTGTAGCACACAAAGACCTACAATGTCTGAGAACATTTACATGATAGTTACAGTGCAGGAGCGTGTTTTCCTGCTGTGGTTAATAAAGGTTGGACGTGTTATTAAGGTACATTGCTTTGCTGCTGTCTGTTTGTTTGTTTGTTTTCCCAGTTCCACCTACTGTCTGTGAGAGCATGTGTGAGAGCGTGTGTGTGTGTGTGTGTGTGTGTGTGTGTGTGTGTGGGAGAGTGAGTGAGACAGACAGTTTGATTTTTGTTGTTTGGTCTAATCTGATGTGATTGGGCTCCCCTATCTCTATTTACGCATCTGTTTAGCTCCGAGCTAACAATCAAACAATAAGGTTTCCCCTCTCTCGCTAACACACACATACACAAATACACATACCATACAAATAATGTACAGTTTTCAAACAGCAAATCTAGATTTGTGAATGAATATATATTGATTTTCTAAAATGTATAGTTATCCTGCAAATAGCCAGTGGTGGAGGAAGTATTCATATCCTTTACTTAAGTAAAAGTATTTATACCACGCTGTAAAATTATCCAGATAAAAGTCCTGTATTGAAAGTATAATAAGGAAGATTTACAAAAAGTATTAAAAGTAAAAAAAATAGCCTACACAACGCAGAAATAATAAATTATTGAAATAATTACAAGGATGATACGACGATTATCAATAGTTAGTAGTTGCAAATACGTTTTCTGGCAATTGATTAATTGTTTCTGCTGTACTTGTATAAACTGTTAGGTAGTTAGGAAGCATCATATTTCATAAACTCTTCAAACGTTTTGGGTGCACTATATGTAATAGTAAAGTAATTACAGCTGTCAAATACTCTCGTAAAGTACAAGTACCTCAATGTTGTAGATACAAACAACACTTTGGTAAATGTGCTACATTTCACTATTGCATACAACTAAGTTTCGGATGCTGAAATAATGCACAAGCAATGCGTCAACAGTGGTTGATAAATCTGTAAATCTTTCATTTCCGTGTGAAAGCTTCTCTTGTGGTGTTATAAACTCATTGCCCAATACAGCTAAGGATTATTTTCTTTGATGATCAATCTGTTGATTACTTTCTCCAAATCTCCAAAAAATTGTGAGTAATGCCCATGACAATTTCCCAGAGCCCGAGGTGACGTCTTCAAATGTCAAACCAAAGAGATTCAGTTTACAGAGATACAGAACAAAAGCAGTGAATCCTCACATTGGAGAAGCTGGAAGCAGAGAATGTCCTGAATTGTTGATTGATCTTTTTTTTTGTTTTTTTACTTTTCCCCCCCCTAGTGTTTCCAACTGGTATTATTGTTGGTGCCGCTGTCTGCGTTGATTTTCATCGATCTACTTGTTCATATATCGCTAGCAGCCTGGCTAACGTTACTGTCCAAAGCAAGAAAGAAAACGCAAGAATCCCAATTTGTCTAGAAGCTTTAATTGTGAAAGGGAGATTGCGTCCTGAAAGCGAGGCGTATAAGGAACCAATCTAAAACGCAGACGGATTTACAGCCATTGCATTGTGCAATTAAGATATACTTAATAATGATAAGCAAAAGCAACAATGTTGTCTATTGCCACGTTAAGTAATTGATTATCAAAATAGTTCAATCCACTAATCAACCGCCCAATAGGATCCCCGCCCGTTTGTAACTGTGTTTCTGTTTCATCACCTTTTGCTGCAGTAATGCTGCTCGTCTTCTCTGCAGAAGACATTTGAACACGGACCGTGCATCAGTGGGGGATTGTAACTGGGTACATTTACTCAAACACTGTCTTCAAGAACAACTTGAAGCATTAACATTTCATAACACTTGATACTTCTTTTCCATCACAACTCAGCTCTGTAAATTTTATTTAACTAAATTCATTTGACCGCCAGTCGGTTAGCGAGTAACTAGTAACTTTTGATATTCTGATTTCAAAGATCTTGTAAAATGTGAATTATTATGAATGAATTGCATACAGTAGTTAATATTAGCTCCACCTTGACCAACAACAACAACAGGAAAATGCTGCTTAAAATCTCAGAAACCATTTTTCTGTTTTATTTTTGATACTTTTTGTACAATTTATTTAAGAAATATGTTCAATGCAGGACTTTTACTTGTAATAAAGTATTTTACATTTGGGTTTTGCTACTTTTACTGAACTAAAAACTCTTGACTCTAAATACATTCTGCCATCGGGAACTTCCAAGTTGGCTTCTTAATGGCTTTGTTTTCACTTTTCTGACTATTCCCACAAACATAACTGATAAAGGTGCATGTTCATACAAGAGATGTTTTTCCCTTCGAGTGAAGTCAAATGTGGATTTTCTGGCTTGGTAAGACAGTTAATTGTTGTTGATATAGTATTTTGGAAACTCATTTTCCAAAAAGGGCCTTGAGCCTCTAGGGCCTCGTGCCTGTTATGCAATCTTGCAGTTTTTTTCAAATATATCTAATTTTTTAATGACTGTTCTTGACCCAATATTCTTCTAAAATTAAATTCTGTGTCAACTCCAATACGCATAGTCAATGTTGCAAAAAAATTTTTTGAACTTATGTATTACTACAATGTGGCAAAAATGGAATTAGGGTCAAAAGTCCACGGGGTCCAGGGTGATAACATCTAATAACTTAATAATATATGCCTACAGCGAAATATGCTTCCTGATTTCTGGTATCATATTTCTTTTTATTTGTCTGTCTATGGATTTCAGTACAACGGACAAAGCTTAAATAAAGCTTAAACAGACTTTCTGAGTTCATTCAGAAAGTCTTCCTAATAGGTCCAAGGCAGAAATTAGGGATGGGCATTTTAAACAGAAATACCATTTAATTTCTTTACAAAACCAAATTCCCCAAAACAAATTAGTTTCCAAAACACCACATAAGCAACAATTAACCGTCTTACCTAGCTAGAAAATCCACATTTCCTTTCACTCGAAAGTAAAAACAACTCTTGTATGAACATGCCCGACCAGGGCTCCCACCCCCTGCGACGGCACAGGTTGGGAAGCTTGTTAAATAAGATCGAGACAGAAAGTGGGGAAGTGGTTCGGTTAAGAAAAGTGAAGGGGTCAAAGAGAAGTGCCATGTTTTAAAAAAAAAAGAAGAAAAAAAATAGAAATAAAAAATAGAGACTTTCTTTAAATTCCTCCACCTGGCATACTACACTATGTGTGTGCATTTATTTTGCATTCAGCCACCGAGTCTATCTCTCTTTCCCTTTTCCTCCCGCTCTCACACACAGGCCAGAGAGTGAGGGAAAGTGGCAATTGAATTTCCTTTCAGTGGCGGTGTGCGGAATAGGAAAAAGTTCAGGGCCACAGTGCTAGCCTCTATCTCACGCAGACACTGAACGCAGCCTAAATCCATTCCTCTGCCCTTCCCCTTCCACACATACTTGTCTCCAAATCCCTTCCACTCCATTCCTGGAATAAATTATTTCATTTCTTTTCGGTCCGCAGCATTTCTATTCGTCTCTGTGGTGCGCCTCAACTTCTGTCCCTGTGGAGAGCCCTGATGAATGTGTTGGGCTCACACCCTCTGATCATCCCTGCTCTGAACGCCTTTAGATACACACTGGCTTCTGGCTGCCTCCAATGCACATAAGGACTCTCTCTCCTTCCCTCACCCTCCCCTCTGTCTTTGAGACTCACAAATACACAAAGGAATAATGCAAGCTATAGAATAGATCTGGACCCTTTATCTTTGCCTTTGCACACACAAACTCTGCAGAGACAAAAACACATTTTCACTCCTCTCTGGATGTGAGCTGGCACTGTTGTTCCTTGTTCAGATTAATGATGACATTTAAGAACACTGAACAATTTCAAATAACATCTATAATTAATCCGGGGACATATGTACAACAATGTATGGAATTCAGTCTATACTGAAGAGCTCATGAATATGGAGAAAAGCTGCAAATGAATTATTCTTTTTTATAATTGGAGTCTCAGGACTTGATTACCAGAGCAAGAAGCGTGTGTGTGCGTGCGTGCGTGTGTGTGTGTGTAATGACATGTGTTAATATGTGGTGTACATGTGGGTGTCATCTAGTTTGTAAGAATTAATGAAGTCATTTGCACTTTTTCCTGCGCCAAGTTATCATGTTGGGGTGCCGCACTGATTAGCGTGGCCTGGAACGCTTTCTGGAGCACCTAACGATGTCGGATAAGACCTCATCTTCCTCACTGGTGTGCGCGTGTGTTTCCCAACGGGACACAGCTTGACAACACGAGATTGGGATTCGATAAGGATAAGTGAGCGCTTCATCCAGGTCACCGGGGGATTCAGTTCTAACTTCTAACACGCCAAAAAACACACATACACACATATACGAACCCCAATCCTCCTGGCGGGCGGTCCTCCAGTGGTATCAATTAAGGAGCTGGTCCAATCAATGTCTTAGAACAAGCCTGATACTCCACTACAAGGAGATTAAGACTAAGCTTACATCTTAACACAAAAGGAGACAACACACAAACGTACATTCAAAGACCCTCCACTTACAACACATTACACATCACAACACAGAGATGTTAGCACAACCACCAGCCTCCTCTTTGTCTGCTGTGCAGTTGCATCTGGCGGCGTTTGTGCTTTGAGACGCACCATGAACAGAGGACAATAATGGAATGTGTACTTTCTCCTTCTCTCACTGTTATTTTTCTCTCCTCTTGTCTCTCCCTTTGCTAGGCTAAAGTCTGACCTAAATACTTCAGGTTGCTGATGATTGGACCAAAACAGAGATCAGAGGCGTCCAGCGGGCTTGTCGTGATGGTGGTGGGAAGGGAGGGAGGCTGAGGATCCGGACGCACTCGCAGAGAGATGCTACTTACCACGCTTCATAACTGTACAACACGGAGCTCATAAACCAGTCAAACCTTATCCGCACAGACTGCTGAATTCATCATCTTAAATCTTACTCAAAGCCTTACCTTTCACCTTGTCTTGAGATGAAAAAGCTGCAGGGTATCAACTCTGCACCCTCCACCAAGCCACCGCTAATCCAGGCCCGAGCGGGAGGGGTCCATCATTCACACGCTCGGAGGGGACACCAGAGAACCTTTGACCTTGGCTTGTGACCACACCTTGAGATTGGAGAGCCAGTAATGCAGCAATGGCAAGGAGCCCACCAGTTAATGATCTGCTTCTTCCTTTTTCCAGATACGTACTGCTCACCACCATCGCAGCACTGACACATAGACACACGCACGCACGCACGCACACACATTGTCTTTTCTATCAAACACGCACACGCATGAACACAATCAGAGCAGGAAACATAGAGGTCAAATAACGCCTCACCAGTTTTTTAAGTGCACCCATTCATTTTTCATTTGATGATGTGAGGGGATGTGATAGGTGTAAGCACCGTGATGAAGTCCCCTCCAATTCCATCACCGCCTGCTCCTCCGTCCTGCAGGACACGAAATAAGGACGGGCAGCTCTGACCAGAAGTGGAGTTTCAAAAGGTTTCACTCAGGTGGAAGTATTGCACTGCCTCCTCAGCTGAATTTTTGTCATTGAAAAGATGAAGGTGAGGAAAGATTAATCAGAGGTTCACAATCGCAACAATCATAGTTTTCTAACACGCAAGAAATTTCTTTTTTTTTTCTGAACTC
This sequence comes from Bovichtus variegatus, assembly GCA_943593645.1. Lineage (NCBI taxonomy): Eukaryota > Metazoa > Chordata > Actinopteri > Perciformes > Bovichtidae > Bovichtus > Bovichtus variegatus. The sequence goes on from CALSCE010009506.1 coordinate 4,481,091, forward strand.
CAGTATATTGTCAACTTTATTTTTATTACTTTACGTTTATTGAAATTGCAACGATTCTGTCAAAGACTCACCTGATCTTTAACAAAAGGTTAGAACCGAAACACTGCATTGTCTTTAGTTGCAAAGAATGAAAGTGATCAGAGCGCGGACGTTGTAGGTAGCCCTGGCGGCCTGGGAGGTTAGGGGTGGCAAACATGACGTGCTAGTTTTGAGTCCAGGCATTTATATTTATAACATCTGGCCATCTTACCCAGATCAGGAAAACATGTTAATGCGAGGTGTAAGTGTAGAGTACTAGAGAGTATTGTGATGTATCAGCCTCACTCTGCCTCTTCCTGCTAGCTCAAGCTGCCTGCCAAAAGCTACAAGTAGCCGTATCTAGCGGGTCCGTCAGCCCTGCCTAACTTATTTGCATTTTGAGATCCAATCACAGTGCTGGTAGAATCAAGATAATGAGAACGCTTATTAATACCAGGTCCCGTTGATCAGATGTGATTATGCGGATAATGTATCCAGATACAGATCACATGTTGATACCAGGTGCAAACGAGGCCTTTGTTGTATCTCTTTCCTCATCTCTCTCCCCTCGTTTCCTGTCATATCGCTAATTAAAGCTAGCGTTGGTAATCTTGAGAAGCTAGCATGAGCACGGTAGATTTTGAAATGATCCAACCGGGAAAAAAAAACAGCCCCGTGTTGCCAACTCTTTTCCAATGAACATAGCTAGCAGCACTAGCTCCAAAAGAGCATTTGATTGATCAATTGCTGTCGAGATGTAAAGAGAATTAAAAACAAATAGACAAAAAGATCACCCTATCTAGCTTTAAGATGCGAAAATACTTAATAATAATACTTTCAAAATAGTGTTTCTCTGAATCCTCCAGTAACTATAACTAGCCCCACCATCTTTTATAAAGAAAGAAAAAAAAAAAAAAGCACAGGATACATCTACAGTAAACATCTATTCCATCCATTGATCAATCAAGAAACCTGAGAGATCTGAGAGCACTGCCCTTCTTTACCATTAACCAACCCTCAAACCAAAATTAAATAATCAATCAAAGCATCCAATGACTGGATCAACTGCTGAGCACACAACTATTCCCGTCAATCATCCTTTAAACTGCTGCGCTGACAGAGCTCTGTGTGTGTCGAGCCCAGGGAAAATGGCCGAGACAAGCAAAGCACACCTCAGCTCTCTGAAGTGGCTTCCCTTCTCTAAACACTGATCTGATAAGATAGGAGCAAACCCCACCAGGAATTTGTTTTCACTGCCGAGCGGATGATAGCGAGGACACATGGAGAGGAGAGACACTTTGGCTCCCGTCTCGCGGCTGCACTAAGTAAAGCCAGCGAATTCCACCGGAGAGTCAGAATCCAGGGCCGGTTATTGGTTTTGGCCCCCGTCAGACTGACCCGGAGAAGCCAAACATCTGCTTCTCTTATTTGATGAGGAGGCAACAATATGTGCTTGGCAGCCACCGTCAGCTCTCGCTCACACAAAAGGAGAGCGGTGCCGTGACTCAAGGACGGACACGGGCGAGAAATTATGACTGCTTCGATTCCTCCACTCATTGACTAAACACGGATTCAATTAAACCCGGCTGAAGGTCGTGAGGTAATACAATGTAAGGGAGCCTGGCGCTGTGCTTAATGGAAGCTCTCATGGCTCTGGTAATATTGAATCCAACGGCCCCCCCAGATTACCCCCGTGTGTCAGCCATTCATACGTCCTAACCTGAGTGCAGGAGGTCCTGTCTGAGGAATGTGCTTCAAATTCAAAGAATGATGTTAAAAAACTGTGTTACGTAACACTGTCCATATATAGAAAGATGATAGAGTGTTGCTGTTGAAAACAGTGTTGACGGAGAGGAAAGAACAGATAAAGATCAGAGGGAGGGAGGGAGGGAGGTGACATAGGTGAGGAGGTTGTAAAGTACAGTGGGCGGGGAGTGGATACTATGGGAGGAGAGAAAAAAGAAGACATAAAGAGGGAACTCGCGAAGGAATTTGTGAGGAACTGAGAGCAGCGGAGGGCAGTTGAGGGGAAAGGGAGAAGCGAGCAGACACCAAGGTTATGCATGAAAAGTCTGAGGAGGGTTTAAACAAAGCGCAGAGAGGCAGAGAAAGAAAAGAACAGGTGGAGTTGGTTGGCTTTCAATCTTAGCTCGCAGCTAATTACCACTTTCTCACGGTGGTGAAAGAAAGCAAACAGAAACTAAAGGGAGAAAAACAGCAAACAGAAGAGGGCAGCTGAAGGCAGGAGAAGAGAAAGCAGAAGTAACAAGAAAAGCAGGGACAGACGGCAGTTAGAAAAGTCGTGCAGGAGTTTAATTGAGGAAGAGAAACAAAGCGGGAGAGACGAGGCAGTAAGGAGCGAGCGAGGCAGGGAATAAGTAAGAAAAACAGACACTCATTGACAGAGAGGACCGGACTTAACTCAATGGATTACTGACATCAGCAAAACAAAGGAAGAAGAGCACCAGCAAAGAGGGCACTGTGGTGCAGCAGCAGTGTAGCTTGCCTGAGACGGTCTACTATGCAACCGGGCTGAGACAGACAGACTCGAGAGACAGACACAGTTCACACAGACAGTCCTCTCTGTAACAGCACCATGTTGATGAAAGAGTACCGCATATGTATGCCACTGACTGTGGACGAGGTAAGCGTGTTTGTCTTTCCCACGCTCACACACACGCATGCACGCACGCACACACGCAGGCACGCACGCACGCGACCCTCCGACAACTTTATATTGAAAGAGTGAAAGAGGGTTTTTATTTCTAACGTGAAAGTGTTGTTTCAACTTGTTATCTAGAAAGTGTTAATGTGCTGATAAGAGAAGTGCCAACAGAGCACACAGACCTCCTGCGGCTGCTCTGTGGGAGCCTTGGCACACTGGGGTAAGCGAGGTATGTTCAGCATCGACAGTCTCGGCCAATCTGATGGAGCCAAAGCACAACACTTGGCCGGCAGCATCATATCGCTGCTGCTGTGTCTAAATTATCTCCCCATCTGTCTGCTTCTCTACTTCCCTCGCATGTGTTAGCACATCTAACAGCGCAAAAACTAGTCGGACTGGTTACGGCTTTCAAAGACCTAAACGCAAACAAAGGCCTGCAGGCTTGTAAACAGAGGTGATCCCCGCTAGAGAGAGGAAACGGTAGGCAGAGGAGGGAGTTATGCGCCAAAGTGCCCTTCAAAAGGAACGTCCTCATCACATCCTATACCATCCCCCCCCCCCCCCCCCCACTCTTCATTTCTACCTGTTACCACAACAATGACAGTGACAAATAGCGGCCCAAAATAGGATTTACAGTATCAGTTCAGGGCACAGAGAAAGTTGAGCTGGCAGCAAATCCTCTTTCACCTGAATGTAATGTAAGTTTAAGTGCAGCTTATTTTAGGCGGTATCAAATTGTGACAGTTACCTCAGTCCATAGCGTTTACAATAGCCTTACCCTCACTTCATTTTGAAAAAAAAAAAGGGAAGGGTGTTGATTTTCAAGTGTGAAATATCCAGTAGTAATTGTGAAACACAATACAGCTCAGAGCGTGTTAAGGAATGTTCACTATTGTGTTCGGCTGTGGGAAAGCTGACTGCGGTTCAGGTGGTGGATTGGGTTAAGTCGGTTTTCCCCTGCACAAAAAATCCCACTAACATTTCGCCTTCGTCTTTATCAGTAAAGTTTTCAATCGGCATTCATTCCGGGAACAAATTACTCTGCAGCAGTCTCGGGTATCTATCGTCTCTAGTCTCCGATTGGCAGTGATGGAAACATGAAACCAGGGTGGACGCACTACTTTTCAAGGCTTTTCCGGCTCGATGCTATGTGACGTTGAAGTGAATGTATAAATAAGAAAATCAACAGGGATCAGGGAACAATTATTCTAATACGAAACACCTCGTTGATCTCATTAAAAACTCGTCAAAAGCGTCTTTTTTCGTCTGTCCACTGTTCCAAAAAATCACCACTCTGGTTTGAGAGTTTGAAAGAGAGTCGAAAGAAGTAACCACCGGAACATTTTCACTGTTTGCTAACCCTGCTTCTGGTGCCAGGCGCCGCGTCCTTGAGGTCGAACGTGACACACCTGAAAAGAAACTCTCGTTTACTAGGAATGGGATGGTTGCCTATTTGTAGTGGCTTTTTTTCCCCAAAAAACCTGCATATACACGCTAAGTTTGGTGGAAAAAAGGTTATTAGTTATTAGCTGGTGGTTCGACGTGTCCTTGAGCCTCTCCGCGGTTGTCACTTTGCACAGAAGCAAGTGCACAATGAATTGAAGCATCATTGAATCAAAGTAGATTTAATTGGCCTTTTTTGACACTGATCAACAGAAAAAGACTCGGCAGATCCACAGCTGTGCCGTACTCTTGCTTTGGAGCCGAGTACACAAATCACTTTAAAATATTTTAAAAGGTTTTTGTCTTTATTCTGCAGTCTCATTGTCAGTGGACAGATCCGGGGTTGCATAACAAATTCAATTCTTTGCTCTTAGCATTTGATCACTGGATATAAAAGTTGCCACCGAGCTTTACTTTAATCATAAATTCTTTCATTTTTCCAGTTGTCATCTGACACTGAGACTATCTGCAGAGTCTCCACCCCACAATGTTGAGCTATATTTATGCTCAATAACTTATGACAAATTCACAGCTTGTAAACCTGTCCTTGCCTTTTTTCTTTTTTTTTTCTTTTTTAAGATAGTTGGAGGAAAATACATGCCAAAAGCTGTCAATGAATGAGTCTCTCAACACATCATTCATCACAGCCGTTCAGGCGGCATAATAATAGTGACTTAAGGACAGATAAGTATTTTTTAACTTCCTGCTAAGATTCGTTTTTTAAGAACTCAAAGAGATTCACAACCTGTGTGGGAGGAGCTCACTGCTCTGTAGTCTGTTAGTCTTAAGACGGTGTAAAAGCACCCGTCGCCCTGATTAATTAAGTCCCATGAATACCCAATAAGTAAATATTGAATGTTGACATTCCACTGTAATTGGAATAAGAAGGAGGAGTGCCCCATTGATGTCAACAGAGCACATTGAGGGATAGCAAACTGAGAGCTGCCCTCCTCCCTCTCTCTTCCTCCCCATCGTTCTCAATTTTCTACTTTTAATTAAAATAATGCTTTAGTGGCACACCAATATAGGGCAACAAAATGAATTGCATTATGGTGGCCACAGCGGAACAGTTTAGTTGTTCGCAGTATCATTTTATAGCTTTTTCATAATAAACTTTAACACAAAGTTCGCAATTAAACCCGAAAACACAAAGACGTACAGAGAAACAACGTTAAGGAGGAAAAGACAGATAGCAGCATCAGTGCAGAAACTGAAGTATCAGTGTGTAAACTGTTCAAAAGGAAACAGTGAATCTGTCAGCCAGAGCTCATGGAGGAGGACGCTCCAGATGCCCAAAGGCCTCGTCCTCTTTAGACTCGCTGACAGAAAAAAGCTCCTGCCTCATCAGCGTGGAGCACAAACTGGGGCTGCAGCCGAGAACAAAGTCCCAGCCCCCTCCTTAATTTAGACTCCCATGCATTCACCATCACTGGCCAAATAAAAGTTTGATGTCAGATATGGTCACTTGAGGGAAATCTTTATAAACAGCAAGTGACTATTTAAAAAAATGAAGAGCAAATACAAAGCATGCTCCTAAGCAGCACTGAGTAAGTGCCTGTCGAGACAAAGTCACACTCAGCAACTATGTCTGAACCTGCTGCCAGGACATTTTGCTGTCATCACTCCCACCAGCCACTTCCTCTTAGAGGCTGATGGTTATTATAATTTCCTCAATGGAATTTGCAGTTCATTGATAAGTAGTAGTGGTATTATTGATGTGGTTAATTAAGTCCTAAAATTACCTTTGTGGCCATCAGTGTGAGAAATTTTGCCAGACATCCTTCTATGTACACCCTTCTTAAATACGTAGGAGGTCAAGTCATTTTATTTACAGAGCCTAAAATCACAGATCTGCCTTCGAAGGGCTTTAAAATCTGTACAGCATACGTCACTCTTTAAAAAGAGGAGGGGGAAAAAGCCGGAAACCTTCCAGCTTCCTGGATGGAAACACACGTAATAGATGTCGTTCGTACAGAGTCGAGGGCGATAGCAATAAATGAAGGAAGAATTGTGTAAAAGCTCCAAGAAGTTCAATCTAAACTGCATAACTAATGTGGCCACAGCAACAACTAGCCTATGAGTTCATACTGAATGCTATAATGTAGAGTAACAGTAGCACACGTGGAGAAGAGTCGTACTGTACTGTCAGTGAACCTTTAGCCTCCACAAGCTAATGGTCTTACCAAACCAAGAGGCTGTAAAACTTCTTAGAGACTTGAATCCAGAAAAGGTGCCGTTTATTACTTTATTAAAAGTGTGAGTTATTTCAAAAGTTACATAGTGTTATTTTAAGATATCAGAGACGCTACATTCAAAAAATACTTTGTGAATCACACAAACACTGCGCTCATATTTTGTCACCTTGGATGGCTTTTGATGATTTTGCATTGAGCTTCACATTTTCTAATCAGTTTCTCTCTCTGTCTCTCTCTCTCTGTCTCTCTCTCTCTCTCTCTCTCTCTCTCTCTCTCTCTCTCTGTGTGTCTCTCTTTGTCTCTCTCTCCCCATACTCACCTCCATACACCTCACCCTGAACCTCTCCTCGGGCTCCAGTACCGGATTGGGCAGCTGTACATGATCAGTAAGCACAGCTGTGAGCAGAGCGGTGGGGGAGAAGGGGTGGAGGTGGTGAGGAATGAGTCAGATACTCACCCCCAGCACGGCCCGGGACAGGTGACAGAGAAGCGGATCTACCTGAACAGGTAGAGTGCGCCTTCGATTGCCTTGCTATACCAATGACCCACTAAAACTAATAATTCTTGTGATTTACAACCTGAGCCTTATCCTCGATTTGTCAGCTCTGTCACAATAAAACTGACTGTGTTCGATCTTTGATCTCTTACTTCTCTTTAAAGCGTCACGCTACGTTGCAGGTATCACTACTGACAAGCAATAAACACCATTTCAACACAGTAACACCAAAGTTCATGAAGCCGCTGACTGAAACATGTTGCGACCCATTCTGTGGGGTTACGGTAGACATGTTATTGTACCATGAGCTCATCATACAGTAAATCTTTTAAGTGTTTTGACTGTGCAAGTACAGACTCAGCTGAGAAAAAAAACACGTCATCCGGAGAAAAGAAACATCTCTCTGGTCATACTGTAACATGATATGTGCTCACAAAAACAGCACAATTTCAAACATTCAAATGATGGCGACACTTTACTTAAACATGTATTTAACAAGCATTTAGAAAACATGTCTAAACACCTCATCAGTGTTTTATAACACACTATAATGGAGTTGTAAGAATATATGGGGACATTTTCAGTTTGAAGGAACAGTTCAACATTTTGGGAAATATGCTTATTCGCCTTATGAGATGAGAAGATCGATACAATATACGTCTGCACGTTAAATATGGAAACAGTCGGAAGGTAACAAAATATACTGTACAAGCACATCTAAAGCTCACTAATAACACATATTATGTATTGCCCGTTTAATCCGTATTAAAACTGAAGAAATTACCATTTGCTGCTTTGTGGTGGTTTATTTGCTGGAGTATTTTTTTGGCTGGGAGCAGTTGCCAGGCAACCGGTGGACACTCCCAGGACGTTACTGCTTCAACCCAAGATAAAGTCCTGCACATAGCCCACCATAAACCAGCAAATTGTCATTTTTACACTTCAGTTTTGAACTTTAGAGGTGGTGGTTGGCAGATTGTGTTGCCTTCACACAGAGTCAGGCTAGCCCTTTCCTACTGTTTCCAGTCTTTATGCTAAGCTAAGCTAGCCGGCTAGCTGTAGCTTCTCATGTACGATGCAGACACGTAAGTGGTATTGATCCTCTCATCTATCTCTCTGCCAGAAAGCAATTAAGCGCGTTTCCCAAAATGTCAAACTAATGCTTTAATGTGTTTGGGAACAACTATAACTCCTTTTATGATGTATTAACCAGGAGTGTATTATAATTGTATTAATTGATGAATTATTTAAGACTTCGGAAAGCTGAAGCTCTGCAAGAAATAGAGTAACGCTTACACACCCTAAATAGGGGGATGTTAAAATAAAGTGTTATTAAAATTATTTTTTGCATTTGCTTGAAGCTGCAGAACGTAAACATGGAAGTGAGAAATGTCGGGACCGAAAAGTTGCAATTATTGTTCACCTGCAGGAATTTAAAGCTATGCATGTCTGCAGTGTCCACCTTATTGTGCTGAAAGGAAGTGTTTTATTTGCTTTACGTTCAGGGTGACAGTCCATTAATCAATGAACTGTGATTACAGTGAAAGCTCAGTCTAAAATACAACAATCAGAATTCTCTTTTAACTTAAATTCATTCCCTAACCCTAAGCTAACCTCACTCATTACCCTAATGTAACCTCAACTCTTATACTAATCACCACTATAAACCCAAGGCCTAATCCTAAAATAAACTCTTAGAGAAGTAAAGAAATGTTCTCACTGTGGAGGATTTTCCTAATCTTTCTGTGCTTGTGGGACATTTGGTCCTCATTAGTAAAGATATGCTGGAACACACACACACACACACACACACACACACACACACACACACAGTACAAGTACAAGTACAAGTACAGTGAGAGCAAAATGTATTTTACCTCAATCATTTACTGACATGTGCCTTAGAAGCTACAGTAACAATTCATCACCACAGGTGTAATTGGGAATGAGTCATAAAAATGAACGCTGTGGTGAGAGTAGCCTACAGGTAATCTGGCTATAAATGGCACAAAAACCACTTAGGATCTCTCTGTCTCCCTCCATAATCTCTCTCTCCTACTATTCCCCTCTTCCACTCTCTGGCTGTGATTCTTCTCTCTTTCTGGTCTGCGTTCAGTAAACTGCCGTCCTGGGTGAAACCTTTTGTCCCGCGGTTCTTCTACGTGACAGAAAAGGCCTGGAACTTCTACCCGTACACCATCACAGGTGTGCGTATGTGTTTGAGTGCCTTTGTTTGTGTTAAACATCAGGTTACTTTCACCTCAATGCATAATACAAAATGTATTTACTTTTAACAGCTGGTTTTCCAAGTGCCATCAAATATTCATCACTATGTATGCATGTATTCCCCGTGGTATGTGTGTGAGACCAATTGCGTGCTCATGCATGTATGAGTAACTAATGCTGTTTCTCCCTTTCCATATTGAACGTCCCTGGTGCTGCAGAGTATTCAGTAAGTATTCTCACACATCATTTACTGTACATGAATGCAACAGAGCTCATCTTTTTCCAGTATCAGTGGATCTAATCTGCAGCCTACATCCACCCTCTAACTCTTCCTCTTTTCCCTCCATTTTTACCTCTCGTCACCCCATAGGTATCATTCCTCCCCAAGTTCAGCATACGCATTGAGACGAGATTCGAGAACAACAACGGCGATAACGACAATGTGAGTATGAGAGGGAGCGAGGGGTGAGAAAGATGGAGTGATTTGGGGAAGAGGGGGAGGAGAAAGACGAGGCAGAAGGAGAGAAATTGCAATTTTCTCTGCAGCGCAAAGAAAATGTTCATCACATTGATGTGCCCATTACAAGGAAAACAAGCAAAGCACAGAATGCAGTATTGGAAGATCTATTAACCAGACATGCAGCGGCGGTGAGCACGGCTTCCACGCAGCATTTTGTCCAAGGCGAAAACGCATAAACACACACACACACCCATACACACACCCATACACACACCCACACATACAAACAGATATTCAGTAACAATATCCACTCTGTCTGGCCCCTGTGTCTGCATTCTGTAATCAAGGAAACAGACAAGTAAGAAGAACAAACATGTCAAAATGTGGAGATCTGGAGTTGTGCTGGTGGAGAAAAATGTGGCAAATCTTGTTTCATGTCACGTTGTTACAGGTTACATAAGTTCAAACGAAACACAAATTCATGGAGTTGTGCATTATCTACGAATATGAGGTACTTTTCAGTATTTTCTTTTCATGCTACTTACTTCTCTACTCCAGTACATTTCAGAGAGAAGTGTGGTACTTTTTTACTCCACTATATTTATTCAATTGAAAGCCGTTATTAATAACTTTATAAACCACGTATTACACACAAAACAATTGAAGAGCTTGTAAAAATATGGTGCTTTGTTACCCAACAGTTTTATACAGTTAGAGCTAAAACAATTATTCTATTTTGATCATCTTCTACATCCCTTCTCTTGCACAAAATGCATAATATTTCATTATGTATGCATATCTGCGCCACACAGACGACAAAGAGACAATGACGGGGAAACAGAGAGCGTGTCATGCCCTGAGCAGATAGCACAAAAGCAAAACAATAGATCCAGCTAATGCAACTCATTCTATAAGAGGGAGCAAGACCTTGGATAGACACAGGCCAACAACAGCACCAGGGGAGCGTAGCGGGCTATTATCTAACGGCAGGTTTTCCTTATTTGTTAGTTTTCAACTGTGAAATGAACAACTTCAGCGGGGCATTAGAACACATTTTAAACAAGGTCAGAAAGAAGTGCAGTGCCCCCCCCCCCACACACACACACACACACACACACACACCCCTCCCTAGCTTCCCTCCATTCTCTCTCATGGAAAAAATGTTTTAGTCTGCTCTCATAACTCTTCTCTTTCCCCCCATCTCTTTTAATATCTCTCATACGTCCTTGTTTTTTTTTTTTTTTTCTTTCCCCCTCCTCTTCCTGTTCTCTCCAGTGTGATTTGCTCCAAGGGCCTCAGGGTGGGATAAAGTGAGGGCTGTTATGGTGTGTGACCTCAGTTTTCTACACAGTTACTCATCTACTCTCACCCCCCTCTCCACTGAGTGAGTGACTGTATGCGTGTGAGAGCATAGGAGTGTGTGTGTGTGTGTGTGTGTGTGTGTGTCTGCTCTCATTACACTGTATGACCTCCCCCATCTGTTTGGATGTAGGTGTTTGGGGACACGCCGACCCCAGCAGGGGATGTAAGTTTCCTGGATATCCTGAGTGACCCGATCCCTGAAAAGCACTACAAGGAGTCAGAGGTACGCACTGTTCTGATACATGCACACGACACACGTGAATGTGCAGCCACATAAAAAGGCAAAAACAAATGATTGTGGGAAGAAAAACAATGATATTGAAGCGATTGAGCTTTTTCGCGAAGGATACCACTTGCATGTGTTTGTATTAGAGGGTGACAAAGAAGTGGATTTTTACTCCGGAGTAAAAAAAATAAATTAAAAAATAAATAAAAAATCCCTGTCCCATCCCAATCCCAGAGGAATGACTCACTTCCACTGTCGTTTCCGTGTTTATTTTTATAAGAACTGAATACTTCTGTATAAAAACGGACCTATTGTTTTTATGTTGCTCGTCCCTCCCGCTCCTGTTGACTCTTTTTCCGGTCAAATAGTGAAGAAGAGAAATTGACTCCCATCCTCCCAAAAATGTCAGCCTCTAGTTTGTATTGAGCTAGAGCCTGTTGGCAAATATCGTAGTTTAGCATAAAGACTGGAGGTGGAGGAAAGAACTGTTCTGTTAAAAGTTAAAAACATACACCTCTAAAGGTCTCCAATTAACATGCTGTACCTGTTGGCTATATTCACACATAAACAGTTATGTAAAAACAACAAATTCTGTTTTTTTACGAGTAACATGCTCTAACTATTTCTATAATTTACATATACATAGATGAATAAGTGAGGCTGGATGTTTCCCCCCTGCTTCAAGTCAATCTAATCACCTTCTGGCCATTGCTCCATACTTGCTGCACAGATATGAGAGTGGAATGACTCTTCTTATCTAACTCTTGGCAAGAAAGCAAATAAGCATATTTCCCAAAATGTCAAACTTCTCTTAATAACTAATGGTTCATAATGCATTAAGGTGGACACAAGAGCGTGAATGAAGACATACAAAAGCAAAAAACACAAACCTTTGTCCCTTAATGTAAAAAGTGTGATTACATTTTTTTTCTTTATTTCAAAAGCATATGCTATATAAATACTGTGAAAGCCTCAAACCGCTTAATCCACAGAGAATTGCACACAGCTCGTATTCAAAAACCGTGCCTTTGAGTGAGCCGTCAGGACTTCCGTAATGTTGTGATTTCATAACTATACAATGTTTTTTAAACATTAAAGCATGCAAAACATGTACTAGTAGAAACCCAATACAGCATAATGTTTCCCCTTTAATGAATTTGCTTTACTTGCTTGCGGTTTTCCTTCTGAAAGAGCATAAATAAGTAATACACCCACATGCCTCTTTCAAATGTTCTCTCCCCACCGAGGTTTTACACTTCTACTACTTGTGTTGAGCAACAATCTGCTTGCACCTCCACACGTACAACATCACACACACGGACACACCCACACTTGCGGTGCACACATACAGATCCATAGTTTGCCCCCGAATACGCTTCACGGGGCCAACGTTTCTGCAGACTCAGCAAGTAACGTATAGACCCGCTGTTTACACCGCGCAGGACCTGAGTCGCTGGCTGTCAACTAAAACTGGCCGAGGGCCTCTGAAGAAAGGCTGGAGAGACGACCACAAGCCCATTATGTGCTCCTATAAGAGGGTGCAGTGCAGCTTCGAGGTGTACGGCTTACAGACCAAGACGGAGGATTTCATACACAAAGTGAGACAGAGCTTCTTTCCCCATCATGCCTTTTCCCTGTACTGATGTAAAGAGGGTTGGATCATGATACGATCTGCAATTAATGTTATGAGCCCATATAGGTGTAATACAAGGTGGGAAATTTTGAATTTATAGCTAATTGGATTTAATAAGGTGCTTAGCTTCATTCAAGCGTTGAGTTCTGCCTGTTGGAGTCTTTACAGTAAAATGATGATCCTGAACAATCCTGATTGGTTATTTGTTATTTGAATGTGCAATGTGTTGCATTTTGACACGAATAAATCATATCGACGTTCATTTATAGACATTAGTATAATTCCCAAGACCACTGCCAAGAATGCTCTTAGGCTCAAATGACATCTGCACCATTAGGTCAGATTTATTGGAAAAAATACTGTAATGTTTTCTAGGACAAAGAAAACGTAAGAGGGCTTCTGTTCTTCAAACAAAGCAAAGGTCTTCAGAGCTTATCATAGTGGAAGTTGGTGGAAGAAGTTAAAGGGCTGATAAAAGAAAAATCACTTTAAACCTATTTCTCCTCCACAATGAATCAAAGCAATTACTGAAAATAAAACCAAAAGTTGTAATAACAAAACCAACAACGCCCTTTTTCCAACATTGTTACTACAATGAACGACCGTTTCTAGGAATGTGGTTTTAGTTTTGACAAAGGGAAGGGCAAATAGCACTCCTGAGATAAGTTTCCAGTCATCTATGATAAATTTCCCCTTATCTCGACCATAATCTCACTCCTATAAACTAATTACACAATAGTATCGCTATTATTTAGACAAAGACGTAGGGTAACATAATGCTGAATGTAGCATGTCACACACACCTGCACACTATTCAATTCAGAGCACTATGTAGCAATTCTTTTGTTGTGCATTGTTTTTGTTTTCTGGTATTATTTTAGAACATCCGGGACATTCTTCTGGTTGGCCACAGGCAAGCAGTGACGTGGACAGATGAATGGCACGGTGGGTCACAATGCAACATTTTGCATATTTACGAATAAAAGATAAAACACAACAGAACAACAACGCGGTCGTATTTCTGAATATAGAGCCTGTTAAATTTAATAGATATTTCATACTTCTGATGCTTTGTGTGTGTGTGTGTGTGTGTGTGTGTGTGTGTGTACTTTGCTTTTCCCACAGGGCTGAGTTTGGAGGAGGTGAGAGAGTACGAGCAGGCGATGCACGAGAAGACCAACAGCAAAGTCAAATCCAGCCAGAACAACACAGGTGAGATTGCAGCGCCTGACTTGTACTGTACTGAAATACTACAGAGGATGGGAGGGGAGACAGAGGGGGGAGTGAGGGAGAGAAGAGAGAGTACAGCTGGATATGAGACCGAGAGCGAGAGAGAGATGTGTGTATTAGATGAAAAGAGCAGTAAGTTTAAAATGTATATCCGTGCTTGGCGGTAATTATTCTTGCATTTCATTTCAGCCTAATAAGCAGAGGATACAGCAGGAGATGTACAGCAAGCATATTTTTAGATCATTGGGAATTCACCAGGATTCATTCAGGATTCATTAGGATAAATCTGAACAGGTATTTTGTATTTATTCAGCCCATTATGTGATCCAGTGTGGTCAACAGACTGCTAAATAGTATGAATGAATAACTGTAATGCTAACAGGCTTGAACAGATTGAGCAGTGGCTGGTTGTGCCACTAGTGCCTTAGCTGTGCCCTACAAGTACCCAGATGGCTGATGCACATCTGTGGGAGGAAAAAGGGAGCGGGAAGAGCAGTCAGGAGGCATTTCACTACACAAGGAGCAGTGAGGGGGGAGAGACAGAGGGTGCATGCCCAGAAAAGGACGTCAGGAAGACAGATGTAAGGGGGGGGAGAAGCGAGTAGGTTGGCTTATGAAGTGATAATGCCACTGCGTCGGTCTGATAAACAGTGCAATGCAGCCACCTGCTGAACTCTCCCCATCACCAGCCCTCTCAACATAAATAACCAGCTCCTGCCGCACTTAGCTGCAAATGTCAGCCCTGGTGGGGGTCTGTGTCTGGGCATACGTGTAGTGTGTGTGTGTGTGTTTTGTGTTTGTGTGTTGTGTGCATGTGTGTGCGTGTGTGTGTGTGTGGTCACCCTGCCCCCTGCTGGTTAGTCAGGTGAACCTCAGCTGGATGTGAGAGATATCAAAGGTAGAATTCCCAGTACAGCCCGCAGCTTCTTGCTGCCTGTGCTCTCTCTCTCTCTCTCTCTCCTTCCTCTCTCTCTCACTCTCTCCCTCTCTCTCTGTGTGATGATGAGAGACATCAAGCTGCAACAAATCTGCAGTCATTGCTCAACCTGCTGCAGCTCGCTGCACCGCCGTGACCCCCTACAGGCCAAACGCTGCCACTGCCTTTATCTCTGCACAGGCCGAATGATAGTTTTCATTTCATTCATCTGCCGTAATAAAAGTAAATGGATGTCATTTACTCAAGAGAGTCTAATGAAAAGTAGGGTGTGTGGGTTGAATACCAATAAGGGATTTAACTAATGGGAATCTAAGTGTACGACACAGATCTTAAGTATACTTAAATTAATTGAAAACCCAAACACAGTTGTTCCTCTGTTTCCCCTATTCTCAGTGCCTCTTTTGCTTTTCTTCCTCTTTTATCTTTGCACTGTTGTTTCTTTCATGTCATGTGTATGTCATTCTCTCTCCATCTCTCAGTCTGTCAACTTCCATTTGCTTTATTGGCCAAACATGAAAAGCATTTGTGTTGTCAGAGCAACTACAGAAGGAAAATCGTGGATGAAGAAAAAAGGAACAATTAAAAAAATGTCCCTCTCCATCTCTCTCTCTCTCTTTCTCTTTCTCAGGCCCACAGGCTGCCCCTCGTCCTGTGTTCTCTCGCTCCATCTCAGTGACAGACGAGCGCTCCCTGAAGAAAATGGGAGTGACGACTGCGGCCATGTCTGACCCCTCTGCCTCCTCTGTGCCACACTGTCCCATTCGCCTCCACTCCACCCCTGAATGATGCCTCACACGCACACATATAATGTACACCGCATACACACAGAAACCACGGTCAACATTCACCAGTCATGTTATGTTGTCTCTCAAACACTAACACACCCGCACGCACATTGTCATTAACAGGCTTAAACTTATTGACTCTGGGGGAGTGTTAGATAAGAAGATCACTTCCATTTGTATATCTGTCTTTCAAATATTAGGCTGCAGCCGACATCTGGTTGGTTCAGCTTAGCATAAAGACTAGGAACAGGGGGAAACTGCTAGCCGGTGCAAAAGTAATAAGATCGGCTTGCCAGCAATTCTAAAGATAATTTATTGACATGTTTAATCCGTACAAAAAACTGCATGTATGGAATAAAGTATGAAAAAGACAATTCACAATTTTATAGGGGTTAGTCTACTGGACAATTTATTATATTACTGTAAAACCCAGAGTTGTGGTTTTTACACGTCCGATTTATGTGCAGTTTAAACAAGCGAGATATAACATATTAATAAATGATCCTTAGATGTGCCGGTAGGCGGATTTTGGAACCATTAGACAGAGTCGGACTAGCCGTTTCCCCTGTTTCGAGTCTTTGTGCTAAGCTAAGCTAACTGGCTGCTGGCTTCACATTTACAGATATGAGAGCGGGACCGACCTTCTAATCTGATTCTCCCACAGAGAGCAAGCGAGTATTTCCCGAAATGTCCTTCAAGACGACCATAAAACCTATTTATCTGTTCCTCTGCACATGTAGTTGCTCTCCTCACTGCATGTTCAAACCACGCAAGTGCCGCACGGGAACACGCAAACACTGTGCGCCTAACGACAATATCTACTGTTCCTACCAAAAATCCATCCGGTGCCTTCTGCGGCCTGTAAATGCGGTAAGTTTCACAGCTTTTGGTCAGTACCTCAAACCATAGTGGAGCTCAGACACCACCAGTGGGGCTCTCCAATTGTTTCCCAGCCCTGGCCCAGCAGCCTACAGACAGATACATAAGGAGTTTAATAGAGTGGATCTAATGAGAGAAGAGGAGAACGGGGGAGGCTGTCAATGCTATAGATCTGCTCCCCTCTCTACCTCAGCCAATAGGTCAGCCCAGTGTATTGACAGAGGGCAGTGAGGCGTTGTATTGGTTCCTTGATCACTTAGCTGAGCGCTGCAAATGGGTCAAGCCAGGGATAAACTTCAACTACGAGTCAATGATATCACCATTTATAAGACTATTCGTTTTTTTTGTTTTTTTTATGTACATTTAGAAGAGAATGGGTTTTCATCATCAGGGATCAACAATGACATAACAGTTTGCTGTCTTTATCTGTAAAAAACATTTACAACTTAGTTTGAAGTATAAAAATTAATCAAGTGGAAGATGTGTGTGGAAATGACACTGTATAGTCTTTTGTAATAGATTTTTTTTTTATCAATAAATACAATTTCCAATGAGAGAATTCACTGGCGTCCTGATATCTGCCTAGATTTAGCGAAAAATTGACTCCAGTGCACACATTATTAGCCATGTTTGATCAGTATTGACCTGTAAAGATGGACCAGCTGCTCTCACATCATAGCACTCACATGTAATCTACTCACCAATTTCACACTTGTGTGCCATGTGGAACCGGCTCCAGCAGCAGTGTACATGAAAAGAGGCAGCCACTTGGTCCAGCCTGGTTTGGCTCTGTAGCTCGTGGCAGTTTTTTCTCTGCAATACAATGGAGGGGAGAATAATGAATGTTTAACAGATGCGGGGTTGGGAGTTGGGCGTGTTTGCATGTCTGTCATCGCTGTATCACTTCATTGTTCAAGACTTCATGACAAAAGCCCAGGCTTGTCACGGAGAGACTTGGAAGTCCGCGTGACTGACAGACATTGCAGCTTGCACTAAATAGCTCGCATTATGGGGCTCATTATGGCTTCTTTTATCCATACAAATCAAGAGCCAGCATGACAATGTGTTATTAGCTTCCCGACAAAGGGCTCGCAGAAGCGCATTCACATACAAAACACAAACACATAAATAAATGCACGCAAAACTCTTTCTCAATGTGTCTTTTTACAGTAGCAGCAGGAGGCTGATATGAGAGAGCAAGTGCTCAACACAGCCAGGAGTGTTCACAAGTGCTGCAGAGGGAGCACAAACTGCCGGTTGCACCGCATTAACATTACCTCTTTCTCTTTCTCCTTCCCTTCTTTGTCTCTCCCATTAAATTTTCTCTCTCATTATTGCCGTCTCCACTATTCTGCTTTCTCTCCGTCTTCCTCCTTTATTCTTCCTCTCTCATTCTTGAAATCTCCCTTGATCTCCCTTTCTCTCGTTACTCTTTATCTGTGTGTCCTCATCGTCGTTCCTCAAGAGGGCCTCTAAAGAAGATGTACTGTGTTCATTATATGGAAATGTTCCCCATGGTACATTATCATAGATCTTGACCCTGTACCGCTGAATCATCCTGGTATTCAAAGTTTGCCTGCCAGACCCCACAAATAGCACGGTAGAGGAAAGACGGGGCGCTCTGCGGGAGCCGCAACCAGCTGGCTGCGCCACCGGCACTGTACTCGACTGTACAGTCACTTTCATGTGAAACCTTGAGCTGAACACTTATGGGTACACAGGGATAGTGGATGGTGGAAAGACAAAGGGGGGAAAGTAATGAAGCAAAGAAATAAGAGATCAATGAAAAAAACTAGTACAAGCTATAAAGAATACAAATTTAAATATCTAGACAGTTTTGACAAGCAGGAAGTTGTGCCAGTGTATTCTGGTAAGGAAAAGAATAAAAAGCGTGTATGTCCGTACGTAATTTATCCTCCACCTTAATGGCATTTTGCCAAACCACACTGATGTACGAGCTTCTCCCTCCAGATCAATATACGCTCTCCATTCACTAGACAGACACTAATGCAACCGCCTCATTTGTTTGACGACGTGTGCATGTGCAAGTGTGAGTGTGTGTGAGTGTCTTTCAAACTGGTCCCCATTTCCTGGCTGTGCAGTATCTTTAACTCAGTCGTTAAAGGAGAGTGACCATTAAGCCACATAGTTTAGCATGTCACTAACTTAATCGCTTATTTCACATGCCAACATTGATTTAATAAGGGTTCAGGGTGTGTGTGTGTGTGTGTGTGTGTGTGTGTGTGTGTGTGTGTGTGT
>CALSCE010009506.1:4507602-4549868 GCA_943593645.1 Bovichtus variegatus
CAAGTACAGCTAAGGCTGATGGGAATGTCAGGTAGTTGGGCAGGTATTTGGTTGTAAAGCAAAGTATTAGACAAATTGAATTGAAATTAAGACCTGATGATGGCACTATATGGAAAGTCAGGGGACCAAAACTATTACAATTCATCCTGAGGGGGAACATGAATGTACGTAGCCAATTTATGACAATCCATCCAATAGTAGTTGAGAGTTTTCACTCAAAACCATGAATGTCAACCTCATGATAGCGCGAGAAGAAAAGTCAGGGGATCACCGAAGTTCGTAAAATTCATCCTGTCGGTAGTAAAAGATATTTCAGTCGGAGCCAAAGTGGTCGACCAACTGAGAGAGACCCACATTGCCATCCCGAGAGCCATGGTGCTGGCATGGCTGAAAGAATACTCTACTAAACAACAAAACTGACTGAAAAGTGCTGCACAACAACTGCAATTTGTTTCTTACAGTGGGGTGATTTTCTCTTCTTCTTTAAGGCGCATTAGTTGAAATCAAGTCATTGGAAATAACAAATGGTGCTATTAAATTCATTAACTGAAATTTCTGTGAATTCCCAGAAGTTACTGAGGTGGAATGGAGCTTAAGCGCCCTGTGAGCCTCTGTTACTGTGGGCCGCTGCTTTGTGCTGTCGTGTCTACCTGCTTCACAGGCCTATTATAGAGACATCAGGGGAGTAACAGAGGCCGACAGAGACAAACAGGTCACCCTTACCTGGGCTGCAGGATAAACGATTTCCCCTCCACCACGGCTCTACCCCCCTTGTTTTCTCTTTCTTCCTACCTTCATCCCTCCATTCACTCCTCCATCAGCCCTCCTCTCCTCTTTTCTACCCGTCAGCCATCTGACTGCTTCTACCCATCCTCTGCCCCCTTTCCTGCCCACACTTCTCCACCCTTCTCCCCATCTCTGTGGCCCATCCTCCCTTCCACCTCCCCCACCCAACAGAATGAATATTAGAAAAAGGTGGCCGTGTGTGTCTGTGTGGTTAGAGGGAGGGGATGATTAGGAGGACAAGCGTGTACAATGACCTTACTCGCAAATCGTTGCCTCATGTACACCAAGCATGTCCTTGTTGCAACACCATAACAGCCCCAGACAACAACGCAGCATAAACAAACACACACCCCCGCGCGCACACAAACATGTCGACTGACAGTTTTTTTTCTCCTCGGTCTCTCCATCTGCAGCAGAGCTTTATGCTCATTGCAAACCCTTATAAATTCACACAGGTTGCCTGGTTGGCATTTAATAAAAAGTACAACCGATATTCCGCTATTGTAGCAAAGTGTTGCAGCAGAGTATAAAAAAAAGCGTTTTTAGGTCTGACACCTCAGTCAGGTGGAATAAGGAGGAAGAATGTGCCTGCAGCCTGTTCCTCTTTAACTGTCATAGAAAGGGACAAATGATGTCAGACTCTGTTGCCACTGCTTTAAAGATGCACATGTCCTTTGAAAAAGCCCTGGAGGTCTGGCATTTAACATTAACACAAGACAGGTGCTGTCATGCATTCAGCTCTGTGTCACCAGCGACTTCTTGCGTATTTATGCATGCAATCTCATCCGCTGATGTATGATCGCATGCATACTGTATGCATGAATGCATAGGAGTGTGTGAGTGTGGTGTGTATCTGTGTGTGTGTGTGGGTCTGTGCTACCATGGCATAAATCATTGGAGCTGAGCAGGGGGCTGGTGCTGCTCTCTCCATCTGTCTCTGTCTGCAGGGGTGAGGTATTTTACACTGATGATAGGGTGAACGGAGGGAGGCAAGAAAAAGTGAGCCATGCTCGAGTCGTGTGGGACGGACAAAAAATAAATGCTGTGATATCGAAGGGCAGTGTGTGCATCATGTGAGCACGTGGAGAGACTTGGGGGGGGGGGGGGGTGCATCAAAGCCTTCAGTTCACATAATCTGCACCTCTGCAGGGCCTGTTACTCACTACCTAAGATCTGCTTCTGTGAAATAGACTCTATTATCCAGTGTTGAGAAATAATGCAGCCCATATAATGTCTCTGCATGCAGTCCTCCCTCTCCTGCAGACCGCTAACTGGATACCTATGAATGAATTCACCTGAAAACCAGAAACGTAATATCTGTTTGGTTTTCAGTCAGTTATATGAACACATTGGGAACATTTCTTGTTTCCATCTACATGCAACATGATTCTTAAGCTTAGGAGCTGGCTCCATCTGTGGGAGAGCAACTGCCTGTCCACTGGTTACCTCCCTTCCATCTATCCTGCTCACCTCCTCTTAACAGGATAAACCGAAGCAGAACAGCTCCCGAACAAATGTATCCAGTACTTCCTAATCAGGTTGTCACACTGACGAGGGAAAACACCTTTCAACCGCAAAGCGCAGAGATTCTAGCAACTACATGGAGCTTGTTCAGCCGAAGTGTCCTTGAGCAATGCAATTAATCCCGAAAACATCCTTGTCTGCAGTCCGTCGTACCTGCAGAGAGAATGTACATGTAACTCACTTGCAGCTGGTCTGCACGTCATACAGCTTTTGACAGCAGCACCACCACTGGACGCTTTGCCTCGTCAAGCAGCCTCTGCTCCGGCTATACCCACAAGAAACTGAGAGCTTAGTGGGGAAAAAAATTTCAAAAGCTGGAATGGGTTTTGAGCCCCCATTTATGACTTGTGTTGCATCCCTCATCCCTCCTATCAATTTGGATTACAGAGTTCTCGAATAGACTGAATGACAAAGACAGACACGAGGAGAGTGTTGGCATATATGGGTCTTCCATTGAAGGAGAGGTGGTCATGCTTGGTTGGCTTGGTTGTTAAGGTAGAGGGAGCAGAATCTCTCCTGACAGACAACCAGTAGCTTGCCACAGAGCAAGATTTGGTTCTGGGTTCTGAGATTAGCTCAAGCATGGCAATCTCTCCCTGGAAGCATTCTGGAGGGCTTAAAGAGGCAGCCATAGAGCAGCAACACAACTGTGGAACGGACAGAGCCATGCCAGCATTTTTCTGCACAAACACAGAATTGGCAACTGAATGCTGCATGGTCACAATGTCGTATGAATGTTGCCGCGTGGCCATGTAGTCTGGTGTTGAAGGGAATAGGTAGACATTTTGGAAAATACTTCTTTTAGACAAGTTCAATGAGAGGATCAATGCCACTGTCATGTATCTGCAGTTAATATGAAGCTACAAATAGCAAACGTTAGCTTAGCTTAAAAACTGGATATAGGGGAAAACAGTTTGCATGCAAAAGAATAGATCCACCCTTCCAGCTCCTCAAAAGCTCCCTAATTTACACCTTATCAAATTTGATAAAAATTAAACATAGCAACTTGTGGTTTGTCAAGGGGGTTGTCTGGATTGTACATGTTCACACTTACAAATTAAACGTATTAGATAAATTGTGTCGAATGTGACCTTTTGTACGCAGCCAGGCTCGCCATTTTCTTTGTTTCCATTCTCTGTGCTAAAATAAGCTAAGCTAACTGGCTGCTAACTGTAGCCTTATAGTTAACACACAGACGTGCGCGCGGTGTTGATCTTCTCATCCAACTCTGGACAAGAAAACCAATAAACACATTTTCCAAAAATGTCGATGTATTCCTTTAAGGGTAGGCCATTTGGAAAGAGGAGCGCAGGCACACATCTGCTATTGACAGTGTGCAAGGACATCACATGCTGTATCTAAAGAGGACAGATATCTGAACAATGTTGTGTTCAGTGGGTTAGAATCTGAGTTTGCTCCATGTTATACATACATTAAAGACGTAAAAACAGCACTGCTGATGATATGGATGAGAGATTGGTGCACCTTGAGCACACCTGTTTTTTATGATATACATGTGTACATGTTTCCACGGACAGAAACCCACACACGTGAAGAGGTCAGTCTAATCTGTGTGTACCAATGGTCATATATAGAGCATATGGAATAAGGATGCCGGGCGTAGTTAATCCCTACAGTACTCCTACAGTGTGTATGACCTTGGAGAGATGGAAGCCCTCATCCTCATCAACATGGGAGAAACGTGGCCACAGGGTGAACACACCTACCAGCTCATCCTGGTTCCCGGCAAAGCGATTGAGTAGGTAACACTTGTACATGCAAACATGCACACACACTCAGGCGAGCAGCCATGCACGCACAAACCTCTAGCATCTATTTTTTAGTTATTACAATGCTGTCAGCTGGAGGCAAGGTTGTGTTGTGTTACTCTGCGGCTGTGCAGACGCTGAGTGTGTGAGCTGGGCTGTCACTGACACTCGGCCTCAAACAGAAGTCGTTACTAAAAAGTACAGAAAAGACCCAGCGGGGAGCAGAAAAGGAGCAGTGAGCGGTTTAGTCTGATGCACCTCCTGCACTAAAACTCAGCTGTGTCCTCTGCAGGCACAGATACACACACGTAAATACACACTCACTCAAACACAAACAAGAATGCTTGTGGCACAGGCTTTGTTTTATCTGATTTGGCTGTAATCTTTCTATACCAGACAATAACTCTCAAGCGGCTGAACGTACAGTCCAGGTGAAGGCCGTTCAGCAAAGTGCACAGCTGGGATCAGACCAGTTTGTGTCATGTCCTGCACAATGTCCTGTCCTGTGTAATTTCAAGTCTGGTGCTGTAAGGAGAGGTCCATGTGTTATCAGTTCACTGTTGTGGCTGGGGCAGTAGTATGTCATGTACATCAAATTAAAAAGGAAATAAATGACTGATTAACAGTAACGTGACATATATTGAATGCCCTGAGAGTCTATAATATGAAGTGTGGTAAACGGCTAAGAAAGATTTGCTCGTGCTAAACCTACACACAGATGTGACACCTCAAAACACTGCGGCTATTAGTGTTAGACATTCATTAACAAATAGGACAGCGGAGTCGATAAGAGAGACACGGCGGGACACAACGTGATCTAATCCTTTGTCAAATTGCAAGATCAGTTTTCTGAATCATAAAAAAAACATTTGGCAATAATGCCATCGCATAGCATTTGTCACTTAAATGTTCATCAAGAAGTACTGATGATTTACATGGTGGCATTATTTAAAGTTAAAGTTTCACACTTCTTTAGAGTTCCTGTGGGTCACTAACATCCAGCTCCTCATACTAGGGATAGGACACACACACACACACACACACACACATACACACACACACACACACACACACATACACACACACACACACACACACACACACACAGACACAGGAAAGTTTGGTCTGAACGCTCCTTTATGTGATATTTGATGTGATTTCTGACGTTTTTTGTTGCATCTTTGCCCTCTATTATAAAAGATAAAAAACCTGCGTTATTAAATTTGGATTTCAATTTTAAGGTAATTGACACTCACGGTCAGGTTTCTAAAATTAACATCATTGTTATGGAGAGTAACTTGAGAAGAAGGGCTTCAACACTGAAATGAAGGTAGCGTCACCTTGGAGGATATACAGTACTAAAGTGCTAATTTGGGTAAGAATAAATCGTAATTATGTCATCTTTCTTCCTGTCTGCACTGTTAAAAACAAAAAACTAAAAATGCCCTAACCTGCCTTTGTTAGTTTTTTTCCTCCCAAGGATCATATAAATGGTTCAATTCAGAAATCTAATTACTCATCCTTCTGTCACTCCGCTCAGTGACCTTCTTTCTCACGGGTTTCAAGAGATTTGGACATCTTCACATAATTTGAAAGGCATTTAAATTCTTATCACAAAACAGTGCAAGTTGTAACAGGTTGACCTTGTTGGACGGCTGGTCATTTGACAAGATTTGGGTTGCTTCTGTGAGAGTATATGGTCTCACGTCACAGAGACTCGGGGTGTAGACGAATGTGAATACAATGAACAGTATCCAACAGGAACTACAGGAATGCACTGTTGTTTTTGTTCTGCTTTTCTTGAGTAGCATAAATGGACTACAGCTTTTTTGTTGTAATAAAAAAGCAATCAATAAATGATCCTTTAACCCTTGAATGTGGGGTTACAGGGTACACTTGAAAGATAGCTGTCCACATCCACTGTGCATTTCAGAGGTTAAGTAATGATGCAGCTCTGTCCTTGTCCCATTGTGTGGATAGCAACATTTATACATATGAGGTGTATTTAATGGCAGTAGAAAATGATTCAAGACAGAAAATGGAGATTTCTAAAGACAGATTTTTTTTTTTTTCTTTTTTAAATACAGCAGCTTTGTGTTACATCCCTCAATAAATGCATTAGGACTCTTATTAACATACCACTATGCTATACTATTGGTTGTCATTGGAGCAATGTCCTGAAGAGCCACATTTCAGACTAAATTGCATATTAAAATATTCACAGGATCCATGAAAGCTTCTCAGTCTTTTATATTATAATAAACCACTATAATGGAAAATACTGTCTATATTTATCCCACGCTAAGCCTACAGCATGCTAGTAAGATTTTCAAGATAGGGATACTTAGCAAAAACCCTCTGGGTTACTTTTTTTTTGTTGGTACAAGGCAATGTGTACATTGCACAGTGGAGTCATTTTGGGCTGATAAAATGAAGCACTTTAGCAATAAATGAAGAAAACGAGGCACTTCCTCGTGTTCCTCAGCAATTCTGGAACAGAGTTCAGCAAAACACTGATTTTATGTATCAGAGAGAGGAGATAGTACCCTCCACACACGTACTGTATATAGAAATAAAATACTGTTCATAGAATTCAAAGCATTACATGCTGCATTTCGCTTGAACTTCACTTTATGTGTCAATATTGAGGTAGAGCGCTATAGTCCTCATGAAGTCTTCATGTAGACTTCATGTAGACTTCATGAAGACTTCATGAAGGGTCTTGGGATTAGAGTTGGAAACTTCAAACATTGTTTAAGATAACACTAACACAGAACAAAAATAGAGTTCAGACAAGAAAAGTGTAAAGTTGGTTAAGCTTTTATCCCACAGGGTAGGGTGCTTCAACTGACTGTCAAGAAGCTTGGTTGGAGTTGTTGAGGCCCCCGCAACTGTGGCTAAGGTCAGCTAAAGCAGCAGCACATCGAACACGTCTACCCGCCTGTTTTGTGACTGCACAGAGCCTAATAATGCCACATTGGGTTAGCCTTGAAAATGAGTACGTTTTCTCCCTGCATCCTTTTTTCAACTAAAAAGAGGCAAAACATCGGTGGTACAGAAAGACTGTTCAGTCGAGCCTTGTTTTGGTGCTAATTAGTCCAATTAGCCTTCCCCATCTCACACAGTTTAAAACAAAGACGAGAAGCAGCTCTGCTCAGCTTAACCAGCCCTGCAGTTTGATGTGTGGTGGCGCTGGAAAGCTGCAGAAGCCTCTAGTTACAGACATAGACGCAGGCTACTTTAAACAGTTTCAGGGCATCCTTCCTTCACAGGACAAAACTGCACCCTGCCATGTCTTTTGAAATAGTCTTTCGATGTCCCTTTAGCAAGATTTCCGCAGAGAAACATGGTTTTATGCAGTAGGAGTCAGACTGCAGTGAGGAGGTGAAATTCCCACAGCCGTAGTTTCATGATAAGCAATGCTGAAGGGCAAGTTCCATATTGGTCGTGTGCACGGTGTGATAACGATTTCATGAGGAGGTGTAAATGAAGCAGTTAGATACAGTTGAACAGAGAACTACAAGGAAATTAGTTATTCCGAACATCAGAAGAATAATTAATCCTTCCTCAACAACAGTCTCTTTACAGAAGCAGTTTTTCATCTTGAATCAACCCCCATCTTCTCTCAATTATTTCTCTTTTATAAAACACAAATTATACAAATCACTTCACCTTCTAATGGAGGAGAGAACAACAGGAGAGAACACTTGAATTTTTCAAATATTTCCTCCTTGAGGCAGAGCAGCAGTAATAATTCACCGGTTTCTGCAGCAGAAAACAAGATTTCTGTAGCGGTTTCACTGAATCCCCATGTTTCGTGTCTCAAGAGAAAATGATACATTAAGATGTTTTTATTTTCTTTCTATAGACTTGTAGAAACAGGGTGCATATAAAAAGGTACAACACTGTATTTACAAATGTCTTTTCTACACCGGCTGCTGAGATAAAGATACATCTAAAACCAAATATCTGTTCAGCTTTGTTTCTTTCTGTTTTAATTATTTATTTATTTTTAAAACAGTGTTTTAAAGCCACCTATTTTTTGGATTATTGCAGAAAATGAGCTCTGTGGCGAACAAACGTTTACGATACTTACACGTCTTGTTCACCAAGATAATCTTTTTGACACCATTTTTGAAGCGTAAGGGCTATAAAGTCTTTTAAAGACACGTAAAAGCTTCAAGATCCACGAGTGGGGTATTTACTGACACATTTTATGTTGTAGAACAAAACGTTAAAATCTCTTAAGCTTGTGATAACTGCAGACACTGTTTCAGGCATCTAACCAAAAACCCATTGAAAAAAAACCAACAGCTTCTACAAGGGAACCGGAAGTGCAAAAATGCTAACTAGTTTTTTGGGTTTTAGGACTAATTCCTGCAGCACACTATGTGTAAATGTTGTGTTCACAGCTTGCCTTCGACTTGCCAAAAAAAATCCATTATTGCAGGTTAAGTAAGTACTTTATGGTATATTTACAGTGTGCATGAGGCCGTGGACGGGGAGCCGGCAGAAATTCAGGGCCTCACGCTCTTGCAGTCCTTCATTGAGTCTCTTACAAGCACACAGCTCACATAGTAAAGAGATTATTAAATGGGATTTTATATCCCATGTACTGGTTGCTGTGGTGCCAAAAGCCTTTTTCTGCCTCATACTGTAAACGTGATTCATGTTCGCTGTTGGCTAACTGACACACTGGCTACAGTAGCTGCTGAGAAATTAACATCCCTCTGCCTTCTCTCACATGGTTTATAATTGCAGAGCACACCTCTCAGAGGAGCGCCACAGAAATCGAACCATAGCGACCTTCTGCCAGTGATCAAAGCTTACCTCAACCAGCCCCCCCCCACCACCGCCACCACCGCCGCCATCCTCCCGCCCCAACCCCGACCCAAGAGAGAGCAAGGAAGAGAGAGGGAGAGATGGAGGGAGGGAGGGAAGCCACACAAACCATCTCACGTCTCAGCAAGAGCTACCTGCTTTACATATGAAACACACCTTTCTCCCTTTAATTCCCATGAAATCGCGCAGGAAGCGGTTATTGCAAAAGGAGAGGAAGTGATGTGGAACGGCTAGAGGGGCCATTACCGAGAATCCTTCATTACAACCTGGTCACAGCTTTGGAGTATTACCCCTGTGAAAACACACTCTCACCCCTGGGTGGATGAGTCAAAGAGAGTAGATTGTCTCATCTTATTTCTCCTTTGTGCCTGGTCTCTAGACAGGTATGGCAGGGTTAAACTTGTCAACATACGCAGCTTTAGCTCGCTGTAGAACCAACAGACAGGCTGGTTTAGATCTCTCTGAGCTGTACGTGAGTCTAAAGATGTGTCTGTTGTATCTTTATATTCCTGTCTTTGATTGGAATAGCGAGGGATCACAACACATCTTGGTGTGTGATCAATCAATCAATTAATCCACCAACCCGCCTGCTTTTACAGGGGGTAGCTCATTTGCAACAGCAGCGTCTTAACCACTGAAGAATACTATGAAGCCTCATGAGAAGAAGAAAAAAAGGAGACTTCCTTAAGGCGTCTTCTTGCATTGCGGAGTGAGTTGTTTGGCAAGACATCAGAGAGGAAAAACACCCTGACTCATCCATCAGATGCATGTGGATCCATTTAGCCAAGTTTCTCCATTCATTAGGAGATGCAGTTTACAGTACAGGCAGTTTGAAGGAATATATTGAGAAATGCAACAAAAACATGGATTATGAAATACAGCAGCAACCGAACAAGTAAGAAAGCAGCTACATCATTTACTAGCCAAATGACATTAGCTATTTTTTAGCCGTGGCTCTATGGATGGCAATGTAGGCCCATCGGTCGCTGCGCCACTGCGTCAAACCGAAATATCTGTTTATAACTGTTGGATGGATTGTCATGACATTTTATACAGATGTTCACGTTGCCCAGAGGACGAAGCCTCCTGACTTTGGTATCCCCTGACTTTTCCTCTAGCTCCACAATTAGAAACAGATCGGAATCCGGTTTGTTAAATCAAGTTTTCACATACAAGGAATTTTCTTTGGTGTATTGGTGAATAACAATAAAAGATAGTTAGAGTGAATAAAAGTAAAATCAAGTACTGCACGGTTGATTTTGAGTTGAGTTAAACATTTCAACAACTGTTGGATGGATTTCCATTAAACGTGACTATCATATTAAAGAATGACATCTTATTATATAATCATTATAATGCACCTTTTACTACCATAAAATGAGAGTCTGCTGTTTTTTTTTTTCTGAGGTACATTTGATCAAACCAGCGGTATGTGCTTGCTGAAGACTTATACAATACTATACTATATACTATATTATATACTATACTATATACTATAGTACTGATGCCTCACTGTGACTGTGCAGACAGCACAACACAACACTATGCAGCCATGCAACAGTTGCAGAAATCACTTTTTAACAGTCAGAAGCCACTGAAATTAAATCTAGTTAAAGAACACTAAACGACACTTTAGGCTCACAGCAAAAACACATGAACTCTATGTGCTATAACAAGGCTGTGACGTCATCCAGCACATAGCTCAACCACCACTTGACAACCATCACCATCAACCACAGGACTGTGTCAAACTGCACGAACCGCCCACGTGGATTATTGTTATTATTACCAATGGTCACAAATAAAACATATAGGACATGAGCTGGCACACAAATGAACACAATGACAACATACACAAACTGTCCAAACAATAATACTCAGGCTGTTAATTGACATATAATAGTACATGTATAGACAGATGTACTCACAGCCCCAAGGTCCACTTCTGTAGTTTTCATGGAGCTGATTGCCATAAGGTTACTGATTCTCAGGAATCTTGAGCCGATGTAGGCACGAAAACCTCCATTTGTATGCAGCTGATCTGACATGTAGTGTCAAAGAGGTGCACAGCAGCTGGAATAAATGTGGCCTTAATAACACAGGTGCAACACGCAGGGAGTTGAATCCTTCTTTCAATATGGCGCTTCGCCAGGTGAAGTTGAGGAGACAGTTTATGGCCACTTAATCCATAATGTTGTGACATGTTTTGCTGCGTCGGTTAGCTTCCACCCTCGTTTTAACGGAACAAACTCCCGCTCATCCAAACGTCTCCCTGTGACGCAGAGCTTTGAGCAACCAATCACGAGACGGGGCCAACCGAGGTGGATTTTGTACGAAATTACAATTATTACTACAATTAGTTATAAATTAATATTAAATAATTTTAAAAAAATTAAAATAATATTAACTTTCAAGCAAACGTCTGATCAAAAATAATTATTTATTAATTATATAAAAATAATTTATATCATTTTTTTTTTTCTATTAGAAAAAATGTCCACAACAGGGTGTTTTGGGGGAGCTCGACCGCCCCCTTGCCGCCACAAGCTACAATTAAAGGGCTAAAATGTGGAATGTAGGGGGCGATTTCAGGGAGGATGAGGGGTGTGCCATTCCCCAAAATGCATCCCCCGTGTTAACCTGCCACCCCCCCTCTCCATCCTCTATAGAAGTGAGAGAGCAGGGGTCGTTTACTTGAATATGTCTGTCTAGTCTGTCTATGTAACTGAGGTTTGTGAAAATTAGAATATATGGGCCGACCCTTAAAAAATGAACAAATCATCTACATAATTATATTTAATTAAGTGGAGGATCAACACACCTAAACTCAGTTGAACCACCTTTTCCTATCCGAAGTGTAATCTTTATGACCTAAACTATCTGGGACACCCTTTATGGTACATCTCTTTGGACATCATATGAGTATATAGTTATAATATACTGTATAATAGTAATTATGATATTTAATGTTGGTGTGATGATCTTGTTTTGTTTCATTTGGTGTCCTTTTCTGATGATCCCTGCCTGGAGTTCATAGATTATCCAGAGTTGTATTTACAGCTACATCCTTGTTCTCTCCACATTACAATACTGTGTCATTATGAAGATTAACCACCAATCCATGTGGATGTTAGTGCTGCTTCATGGATGTTTAAGCAGCATATTGGTGCAAATGAATATTTAATTGTACTTTATGATCATCAATATTTGATAAGACATCATTTGGGAGAGTTTCCTGTAAAATATATCAGTTCTAAGTGTTTTTTTTCTTCATGAAGCAATCCACTTGTTAATCCTGTCAATGGGTCATATTACAGCAATAAAAAGAAAACAAAGAAGAACCAAATAGAAAATCTATTAAGACTTTAATTTTCTTAATGCTTTTAGATACATTTTTGGACAGTAGTTGATATCTTTTGCATGAATAAGTTACATAATAAATAAAAGCAAACACATTTTATTAGCTCCCACATTTTCACAACAAGGCATTTATAGCAGCAGAAGTGGCCGACAGAGTCTCAGTCACCTGAAATAGTGTTTCCAGTTGATGCCTGTCCTAACCAGCTTCAAATCAGGACAGTTTCAAACCCAGTTTAAAACAGAAGTTCACAGGTTTTAGTCAAACCTGTGAAACCGTCTCATGGGTGTTCCAGGAAACTCTGCACCAGTTTTCGGAAATTAAATAAGAAATAAGGAAAACATTGGTGTGGGCCCTAAAGCATTGGAAGTCACAGGAGGTAGCATATTACTCTCCTGCCAATCAATTTGCTCTTCTTTTTTTTATTCATGCAGCTGGCAATGTTTATTGATCTCTATGATTATCATAGCCATCCATCCACATTCAACTGCATTTTTCATAGTCGCTGTAGTGAAAGCTGTACAAGAATTGCTTCAACATAAAGCTGTGTGTTGAAGGTTTGCCGATGCACAGATATCTTCTTCTAATAATTTACCAAGGCTGTCTTGCTTAGTAAGACAGCGGTTGATCATCAGAACAAGGAACTGACCGGCAGCAACACTGAAACATTTGCATACAAAAAACATGACATGATGACCTCAGATCTGCCAGTTTATGTGCCCTTTACACAAATCATATTGCACTCAGCACTTAACTTTTTGTTTTAACACAACACTTTGGAGACTGAGGAGAGGACAAAGCTGTTCTGCAAAATGTTCTACATCTGAATGAGCCAATCAGAGCTCTCCTAAATGATTGATGGGACATGCAGCCAATTAAGGGCAGAATAAGTTCATGTAGATGAGATCTTGTATCTAAATTACATTTATCTGGTACGGCAGAGGTTAATGGCAGTTAACCTCCTTCAGATACTTTTTTCATCAATGTCATTATGTTAAGTGGGGGTTGAGAATGGACATCATAACTCACTGAAAGTGTATTATGCAAACAAATAATGTGCCCATTTCTGCACGACCAGTAAATCATGCAGAATATAAAAGCAAGATCTCCGTCAACATTAAGAAAATTTGCAGCATTTACTGTATCAGCTTCAACTGACGAGCTCATCTCTGGTCAAGTTACATTATTCTCCAAACATATTATTTTGTACAAATTCTACAGTGCATTTTCTCTTAATATAAATGGTCGTTTTGTATAAGGAAATGTACAGCAAAGATTTAACAATGTCAAATAATACATGTGTGGAATTAATAATTAATAATTTACACTAAGTGAACAGGTGTGGCCTTGGTGTTGGGTTATAAATTGTGCTAAATCGTGCTTTTCTAGTAGCAGGGTAAGCACTGTGCAGCGGGCCAGACACGGTTGGGGGTTAATCAGGGAACAAAATGACCACCTGTTTTTGTAAAGCGATGAGGAAACTCTCCCTTGTCTGATTGGAGCATTTGTATGGGCACTATTTTTGGGGTGGTTGCCTGATTGCTCTCCTTGAGAACGGTGACTAGAACAAGGTAATGTGGCTGTTCTGATGATTACACTGGATAACTACACTGGAGTTTCTGCCCGCTGGCAATGAATCTACAATGAAATGTCTGGTCTGAAACACGGACACAGAAAGCCACAGCTTTTTTTTCTCTATCTTCCACATGTATCCTCTCACAGTTCAATCATACCACACACTCAAACAGGCACACTTAATTGTAAGCAAACAGATAACTATAAGTGCATTTGGCATTGAAATGTACATGGAAGCAGTTGGGTGTTGACGCGTACAAAACAAAACGTACAAAACAGAAGCAGCCTTGTGTGCTCAGTCACACACAGTCAGACATATTGAACACACGCATACTCGACGCACAAGCTTTCGCACGCACTTGCACGTACACACGAGCACGCACACACACTGCTTGTTTGCAGCTTCTGCCAGCTTGCTCCCTCTGCATGCCGACTGTGTGTCTGGCACCGGGGTTAAGGTCTGGAGCCACACACAAGCTGTGTGCTCTGTCTGGCTTTTACACACTCTAAATGGGCTTTATGAATGGCTAGGACTCAATGACTGAGTCAACACCAGGGGCCACACTCGACCCAATCCGACGACGGGTTTTGGAGATAAGTCAGAAACAACATTCTCCCAGCGCAGCCAGGAAGCATGTTTAAATTAATATGCCACCAGGTTTTCTTTTGTTTTGCACTGCAAACATTGTGCAGTGGAGTGTGTCAATCCACAGATGTGTTGCTTGTTTGCCATTTCTGGCTGAGCCCAAGTGCTTTTAAACAGCGCTCTGCAGTGTGTATGCGTGTGCGTGTGTTTGTGCTCTCTTTTCCCCATCAAAGCCATGTTTAATCTGTTCGCTGCAATGAATCCAGCTCTCGACATTGCGTGGAGCCAGTGACTCTGACAGCCTTTCAATAATGGAGGCTATTCACAATCTTGTGCCCTCACTGAGATGCATGTTTGTCCCATTCATGACCTACGGTACATTCAAACAGATATGCGCACAAAATCCTCACCACTGCTCTATCATTAGATCCAACACTCGACTGACATTCAGATCTGAATCCAGACTGAAGTCTGACTCAACAAAAGGAGCTGTCGGGGGAGTAAGAGGGCGGAGGCCAGACGTCAGTGTTTCAAGCCAGTCAGCAGCGTCAAACGATGTCGGAGCCCGTCGCTTACGTGACTTCCCAGTGGACGGCAGAGGGGAAGTACAGATGGTAGGTGGAGGAGGAGCTGGGATCACCTGGCTGGGGTTTATTACAGCAGGAGATGGAGGGAGCTCCAGCAAGAGAGAGGAGCAAAGAGGTGAGGGCAGGAAGCTGTCATCCTTGTGCTGCTGGGAGGCCTGGGACTGATTGGCTTGAGGAGGAGGAGGCGAAGGGCCGGGGACTGAGTGGACAGGGGATTTATGATCGCAGACATTTACAGAGCCTGGAAGAGAGGTAATCAAAAGGATTAGACACAGAAAGAAATATGAGTTTAAGTTGTATTCTTTAATAATTATGGGATACTTACCAACGCAAGTCATGGGCTCATCCAGAATTTCATCTATGGACTGCCGAGGATCCATCTGTGACCAAAAGAAAACACTTAAATCCCACTGTGCAAAGGGAAATCTTGGTGATCTCTTCCTGCTCATCTACATACTCTAACCTGTGCTTTCTGGATCGCCTCCTGTAGTTCTTCCTCCAAGCTGCGAACACCGGGCAAGGTCTGAACTGGACTCGCTGTAATCTGCACTGGCAGCTCAAAATCCTGGCCAATCACATCACACGGTTGGCAGCAAAACACCTGATTAGAAAGCAGGGGTAAATTAGTTGACAGCTGGGTGATGGGAGTATGCTCACATGTTTGACCAGTTTTCCAGATTGAAGGTTATGTAGCGTGCCCTTGAAAAGCGATTATCCAAGATGTGTGTGTATTGATTTGTGTTTACCTGTGTAAACAACACTTCGGTCTGTTCGTCTGTTTCTGACTTCCCTCTGGAGCATCCAGGATCCTGTTGCAGGAACGGATGAAGGGATCCTCCACAAGACTGCGAGAGATAATAAATAAACAACATGAATGATTCTGGGAAAGCAGTCATCCTGTTGTTCCCCATCTCGTCAGAGACCAAGGATCCAAGCCTGTCTTTGCTCACCTCATTGGCGGTGTTAGTCGAGCGGTCCCTGGGCCTGCTCCGTAACCTCTCCCTCATCTCCAGCTCCACACTCAGCTCCTGCTGCTGCTGCTGCTGCTGCTCGTTCTCAGTTCTCCAGGGAGTCCCACACTGCAGGGGCGAGGAGGACGACATGGGTAGACTGGGACTTGGAGTTCCTGAGGCGGTGCTGGCAGGAGCCAGGAAGACAGCATTGGAAAGACACTGTTCACCTGCCAAACTGACTGACGCAGCGTTCGAGAAACCATTCGGCACGTTGTTCAGAATTCCAGTTTGAGCGTCACTGAGAATCCCATTAGGAACTCCTCTGTCCGGGATGTACATCTGGTGGTTCGGACTGCTGCTGGGGGAGTCTCGTCCAGAGCTGGAGCTTGAGCTGGGGCTCTGGCTGGCTGGCAGCGTTGGGCAGGGGGTGAGGGGCTCCAGGCTGGTACCCAGCTGGCAGAGGGGAGCAGGGGTGAGGCAAGAGTGGGGAATCTGGAACGGGCGGAGACGCTGCAACAGAGCCGGCTTGGTGCCGGAGACGGGGAGGCCGCGCTTACGCAGCTGCTGCCGCAACTCTGACACCTGGAGATAAGGAAGAGGTGAGGGGGGAGGGGCAAAGGACACTTAAGAGTTTGTCTCCACCATTAATTGTAAATAACACCATTCTTTCAGTGCTTTCGTGCTTGTCTTACAGTCAGATCAACGAGATTTGCAGGGAGAAGCTCAGGCTTGGATGCAGGGTTTGTGTCTGTAGGGGTGTGGTTTGTTGTGGCGGGAACAGGTTGGGGATTTAGGGGCATGGCTCCAGAGGACTTCACAAGATTATTGAGATCACTGGAGGAATGACAGAAGCATTAACTCACCCAAATATCTAAGGACTATTATTTCACTGATAAAGCAGAGTGCCTAGTTTGCTACATTTGGATTTCCTGACACTGTATTAACAGCAATCTGTTTGCTTACCTTGGCACAACAGTGAGATGTTGTTGTGGTTGTAGCTGTTGCTGCTGTTGTTGTTTTTGTTGTTGCTGCTGCTGCTGGTTCTGGAGGATTTGCAGCTGGAGGAAAACCTGCTGCTGTTTCAGGAGATGGGAGTAGGCTGGGTCTAAAGACTGGGTAGGAGTGGGGCTCTTCTGTTTGGCTCCTCCTGGAAATAAACAACTGTTTAGGCTAAAGTCAAACACCGTGCCACAAGAACAAGCCTTGATTGGACAAATTAAAAGAACTTTTGGATAGGAAAGTAAAGCATTATGTTGCTACCTCCAGTCCCAGACCATCCTCTCTGGTCTGGAGGAATGTACTGGTGATATTTGAGTTTCCTCATTTTGGGTTTGGTGTCCCGCGGTTTCCGTGGACGGGGAAGATGGTTGAAGTTGAGGGAGGGGGGCAGGGAGGCGGAGCAGGTGGGGCTGGGAGGCTGAGCTGTCTGTGAAGACACACATTACCCACACTTCAGCTGTAACCATACTGTGGTTTTATAATTTTAAGAGTAGCGTATAAAATATCTCAGAGAAAATGTCAAGTCATTTCACGTTGTCTGATGATATTTGCCCCATGTCAAGGTTAAACTCTTACATGAAATGTACAAATGCCTCACAAATCTCCAGATGACAGCATGTGCTGGTTTTGACATGTAGCCATGCTGCTTGTGTGTGAATGCGTTAACCTACAGGGCAAATACTGAGCTCCCCAGAAGTGCAAATTGACAGTAATGAATGCAGAGCAGCATACAGCAGAGCATTGTGTTTGACAAAACAGACGAGCGACCATCCTGTTAGGATGAAGACCTCGACAATACTCTTTCATCTTTTATGCTGGATACCTGCTGCGACTACATGTCACCAAAGGAAGCACGTACAAACACATGCGCAATCTAAATGTTGTTTTTTCTGGATGAAAATGTCATGTTACCAGATTATTCCAAACCAAAAAAAAAATGCCCTTATGAAATTTAAATGAGCCACAAAATGAAAGTCAAAGCAGTGGGGTCTTTATGAGACAGCATTAACATGCACTAACCCCACATTACCTTTGGCAGCAGGGGTGTGGTCTGAGAGGCCAGATACATCCCATTTGGTCTCCCAGTTGTTGCCATGGAGTTTGATTCACAAAGTGTTACACTCATAGGTTGTCTGATGCCCTCGGTTGCCGGGAGCAACGCCAAACCTGACTGAGGGCAGAATATCAGATTATCAGAGTTGACATATGAGACGATTTAAAAACCCATGAGTCTGTTAATATTCACTTTAATGTGTTTATCGGAGCTTATTGGTAGAAATGAATTTCTCAGTCTTCCTTGTTGAGTCTAAATCAAAACTTATTCTCAGTGTCGTTTCCTCACCTGAGCATGACCAGGGCTGTGGTGAAGGGGCGGCCCCACAGCTGAGAAGTCACTCAGTAATTGGTCACCTGAGAGCCCTGGCAATGAAGAAAAGGCTGGTGATTGATGAACGCCATGTTGCTCGTTGGGCGAGGAGGAGGGGCAGGAGGAAATGTCATCTTCGAAGACATCAGCGGACAGCGGGAAAGAGGCAGGGCCTGAGGAAATGAAAAGTGAAGGGAGGTAAGGTCAAAACAGGGGGAGAGGAGATTGGGTGGGGGGGGGGGGGATAACTGTCGTCAGTGTGTGTCGCTGCATGTGGATGTGTGTTGACTCACGGTTCTCCAGGGGAAGTGTGTGTTCGTGCTGTTGATCCACAGACCCAGGCGGACGTTGGATCCTCTCAGTGAGGTCCTGCGTCTGGCGAGCCTTCTTCTGCCTCTGGGCCCCGCACACAGTCCTCTCTGCGGGGGGGGGTAAAGGAAATGGTGCAGATAAGTGGAGAGATGGGGAGACAGATGGGAGATCAGCAGAAAGAGAGGGAATTGGAGAGAGAGAAGCAACAGGATTTCAGAACATATGTGGCGTGAGCATGGCACAACGGTGTTGCCACAGGCAGTCAATCCAAATTCAAACCTGCAGAGGCGTCACAAAATAGCAAATACTTCTGTCCATAGGGAGACGTATTCCCTTGGATATGAACACTCACACTCACACAAACACATTCACACAACATTTTTAAAAGGGCACAAAAGAAAATCAGATAGTTTGAAAAGCCTGATATTATAATAATAGTCTTTTCACATGAAACAGAAGGTTAGAGGGTGCCGAGAAGAGAAGGAGAGAGAAAGATGTCAGTAAACAATGACTCTGATCCCTGGATGGGTGGTGAGTTTATCATGCGCTGTCAATCACTGATATGTTTGCAGGCTGCTTAAAATGCAGAGTTACAGTGTACAACAAGGTCACATAGCTATTTAGCTGACAGCTGATGAAACAAGGAGCCAGATTTACACACTTCATTTCCTCACACTGTACAACAGGGAGCGGAGAGCAGAGCAGATATGATAAAATACAGACAGAAAGGAAGAGAGTGAGGGGGAAACATGTCACCGTGCACTTTGCTGGGAGCACACAGGGTAAAGGAGGATAGAGACATTGCTGTATGCAGGGCATCACCTTGTGCAGTTTCAGTATTCAGACCACTAGGGGGCAACTTCTGAGCGGCACCATCGTCAGTTAGACGCTGCATCAGGAAACAGCAGGTCAAACCAACAGCCAGAGCCCACATATTACATTGCAGTTCATTCAGGGGAAAGTTAAATCCGACTGTACTTCAATGCCAATGTAGCCTAATAAAATTTACACCAGTGTTGCCCCCAGAACATTTGCAAGGTCTTTGAAGGAACGTTTGGATCCTGTGCGACAAAGATTCACCACTGAAACCAGTACAATTTAGTTCCTTTAAGAAGACCATTAGCCCCTTCAGTAGTGGGGGAAACACTGACATACTGGTATACTTAATAATCTCTTACAATTCATCTTGATACATTTTTTATGAGCTTACAGCTATATGTAAGTAAGACGGGTTCAAATATGGCCTCATTCTGTTGTATTAAATATAGTCAACTATACAAACGAATAGAAATGAAAGAAACATATGTGGTGGGGAAAATCTCTTTACATGGCAACTTGGTTCTTACTGAATCAAAATCAGTATTTGATCTAAAGTGTGGAAACGTCATGCTGTTGGATATTGTAGAGAAACTGGATGCTACTCACCAGAGCTTCACTCTGGTCTTTCTCTGCTTTTTTAGGGGGGCAAGTAGATTTCAACCCTAAACAAACAGACAGGAAGTGGTTATATGATGAAATGGCAAAGCAACAGATAGTTGTTGTTATTTTTAGAGGATTTTAGCATAGTACAGGAGCAAGTCAGGTTTTTTCAGCCTTCACTCATCACTCCAAGTTACGTTGCGTGGAGCATCTGAGGCGCTCATTTGCGCTGGCAGGCATCAGAATGTGCAGTGCAACCTGCTTCAGCCTCACTCACTGAAGCAAAGTGCACAGACTATCTACAAAACCCCTGAGATTGTTTATGTACGACAACACTCCAGACACCTTTATCTTCAGATAATGCATGATATTTAGAGCATATTGGTATCACTGCATGCACTTTGGTATCTCTATACTTTTATACTTGTATCCCTTGGCAACATCCTTGCACGGTATCTGTATTTCAAAGATCATTACAATGAAAATATAAACATTTCTTTTTTTACATCTTTGATAGCTGCTATGTGTGCTTGTGCAGACTTATTATTAATGTGAATACAATGCACATATTGCATATAATGTATATTTTTTAGTAACTACCCTTATTGTTCCCTCATTCATAATGAATATTTTGCATTATAATATTTGTAATTGTATCCCTGTTATTAACATTGTTTGGTTAATGCTGGAACTATTTAACTAAATATGCAGTATAACTTTGACAGCATGAACTTCTAGGCTCCAGCTCAATCCGATTATTTATAGCATGTAATTACACACAAACATTAAGACTCCAAACGTGAAATCAAAGGAGAGTAAAAGCTGGTCAATATAGTAAAACCTACAAAGACATTTACAAATCAATAGTCAATCATGTGTCAGTGAAAAGAAGTGACCAATCCATCACAATGTAGATGATACACATGGACTAACCAGAATCTGCATTGATTTCACTTTGCCTTCGGTTCTGAATCCTCAACTGCAGGACTGAAAGACAAGAACAGAAATTGCTGTGTTAAAAAAAAAAAAAAATTAAAATAATAATTAAAATAAAGATGAAATATTACAAGTTACGCTGATGGCACAGTACGTTAGTTTGATTTAAAGGATTAAATGATCTGATACAGAAAGGTAAGAGTTGAGCAATGCAAGATCACCGGTAAATGATATGGTCTCGTAATTTATATCAACCCAATGAATTTGCAATTCTTATAGATTAAATATCTTCTTGCATGCCTTCACACATCTACACATCACACATACGTACATTAGCATTCAGTACACAAACAGGTGAAGCTGGGTAGGGCTACATGTCGGTGAGCTTTGAGACCTGAGAGACCTGACGAGGGGAGGGGAGGACTGTGTGTGGGGGGGGGGGGAAGCTGAGGGCAGTGACTATTTATCTCTCAGTATGTCTATTTCTGTTGGTCCCATCCCCCCCTCAGCTGTCCCGCTCTCTCCACAAGCCTCTCATACATCCCCTCCTCACGTCATCCTCATTTGTGTCTTCCTGCCTCTCTGACAACTCAAAACAAAAGTTTAACGTTTTTAAAATCTGGATTTAAAGCAGATTAACACGCTGTGCTCCGTTGTCTTAGCAAGTTAGGGAAGCAGGGCTTATCACACGGGAGTTTATCTTTGATTTCCGAGTGCGTATGTGTGTGTATCTACATTGCTTTTTGGCTTGTTTTTCCTTTACCTCGATAGTACAGATAGATTGACAGGAAAGGGGGAGAGAGAGCGGGCCGCGGGTCGGATTAGAACCCGGGCCACTGTACCGTGTGAGCCAGTGGGGTCCCATATTTACGCATTTTAAGTGGAGGCCTAATACAGGTCTTGAACTTCATTTTAAATCACATTACTTAACATACATTACAGAACATGGTGGTTCCCAGACTGGGGGTCAGTCCTCATTAAATGATTTATTTACAGGATAAGACGAAATAAACATAGCACTAAGAATTATTATCTTTACTCAAATCAAAAAGAGTTATATTTCGCAAATGTCTTGCAAAAAAAATATATGTTCACCTCTTCAGGCTTCTTAAAATCATCCAATGAGGATTACCACATTTTCTAAACACTGACCCCGACCATAGGCTTACTTTTGTGACGTGAACATTTTGCATTGGCAGTCAAGAACAGACACAATTAAACAATGCATAAGAACTCAAACAATGTGTATCGTACCCTACAATGGCTGACAAAAGCCAATGTTTTTTTCCACAAAGGATTAACATCAGTTTGATGCAGACTTTATAGTCGAGCAGAGACTCTGCTATGTACATACATGATGTCAAACAGAGCAGCTGCCCTGAGGAATCACATTTTCCAGCAGGTGTTTGTACACCTAGGGGACTGCGTCTATGTCATTTCCCCGCCTCTCTATTTTACCAGCCGTTAACGAC
Source organism: Bovichtus variegatus (assembly GCA_943593645.1). Classification (NCBI taxonomy): domain Eukaryota; kingdom Metazoa; phylum Chordata; class Actinopteri; order Perciformes; family Bovichtidae; genus Bovichtus; species Bovichtus variegatus. The sequence goes on from CALSCE010009506.1 coordinate 4,530,087, forward strand.
AGCTGCCTGGGAACACAACAGCAGCCGTTACAACTTGTAGGGAAACTTGAATTATGCAGTTATTTAATGCTGTTTGTCACAGAATGCCGGTTGTCTCCTGAAAGTTGTAATCAGTAGAGTAATGCATTGGATTAGTAAAACTCAGTAATGTCATTTTGGATTCATTTCAGCAAATGTTTGACTATTTCTTCCCTCAAGATCTTAAGAATCTGTGATATGATGTCATCATCTTTAACCCAGGATGTTTTTTTTTCCAAACTTTATTTTTCATTGTTGTTATTTAGAATTGAAATCTGTATGTTAAAGAGATTTAAAGGATTTGGATAAATAGGACTTTCCTGGTCCGTTTTCCCATGCGTATCAACAAACGTATGTTGTGATTAAAGTGTCACACAGTAACATGCCAAGATCTTCAGCCTCAGGCTCAGCTGTATTCACGTCTATTCAAGACATGTCTGTCAGTGTGTACTAAGCACTTAATATATTCACCATGATCAATACCATTACTCTATTGATCACATGATAGACAACATGCCTGACCAGCCAATAACCCTCCAAAACACTTCACCTATACCTATGGATATGAATGTTGCCAATTATGCCCCAGATGTAAAGCCATTGTCGTGGGGAAAATATATCTTCCTCTCCTTTAATTGGCGTGAGTTGGGACTCCAGGATCCTCACCTGAGCGGAACTTGTTCCGGATGAGAAGCGACCTCTCGGAGGCCAATAGTGTCATGGCGGAGGGGAGGGTGGGGGGAGTAGAGGGAGAGAGAGGAAATTCCTGGTGTCGCTCTACCAGGAGGAATGGACCCCTCTCCTTCTGTCTCTCACTGGTGCAGGGAAGCAGAGGAAGCAGGAGAGTGAGAGAGACAGATGCTTGTTAATCCACTGATAGACACAAACCGATATTGATAGAGGCACACAAAGCACAGCGGAGAAAGATGGAGGGGGAAATAGAGACGCAAAGCCTCTCAGACCTACAGGCAGACTGAACACTGCGGTGAGCTGCTCTGGCAACAGCAGGCCTCCCTATAGACAGCCTGTCATAATCACACAGAGAGTCACAGAGGCCCACCCACAGAGACAGAACTAACGATACAGAGAATTAAACAGACAAGGAGGCTTTTACAGAGACAGAGCGAGCAAGAGGAGAGCGACGGAGACAGAAGCCCCAGCAGATACTCAGACGTCAGGGCCGATTGTGACGGACAAACATGAAGTCGCAACACCTACATCATCGCACAACACACTCACACTGTGACAGCAGGACCGCAAATGTGTTATGCACTAAAAGAAGTGGAGCTTCCTCTCCAATAGAGAGAGCTGGGAATCTACATAAGCTGCATTAGTGCACACACACAACCTATTAACAATATTGATTTGAGCTGGCCGGCCACAGAACACCCAAAGGAAGCCTGTTTGACGGGAATGGACAAACCCACATACACACACACGCACACGCACGCACACACACACACACACACACACACACACACACACACATGCTGTGGAATAGCTGAGGTTATGCATACTAAATCACCACAGTGCTCTTCCTATCCCCAATCCCGTAAACACACACACAGACACACACACACACCCACACACTCACACACACACACACACACACATACACACACACACACACACCTCACTTATTTACAATATGAGTCCAAAAAGAAGGCCACTCACTCATTAATGCAATCAAATAACAAGCAATTGATTTAGATTTCGTGTTTGGCGCAGGCATTTCTTCACAGTAGGGCATTGAGCCACAAGAAGGCACTGAAAACACTGAGAGAATAAAAGCAAGAGAATGAAAGAGAATACTTACAGGAAGAGAGAGAATTGAGTCCCTCGGGGGAAATTGGAGTGGATTTAAGATTAAATTGAGAGAGGTGCGAGATGGAGGAAGAGAGGGAAAGAGAGAACTTCGTAGTGCGTTTAATGACGATTTCTTTCTTTCATGTTCTTTTCATATCCTTTTTTTTTTTTCTTTTCGCCCCTTTTCCACACTTCTTTTCTTTCCCCTAAAGGTGAAGTGCAAAGAGAAAAAAAAGGATCAGTGGTTCCTTCGTCCCACTGCGATAGAAACTCCCCCTCTCTACCTCTGCCTCACTCTCTCTGCCCCCTCTCCCCATCCGCCCCAAAGCATCCTGGATCCTTGGTGCCAACTGTGAGCGACTGTCAAACTTTCCCCCTCCCCCTCCATGGCCTGGTCTCGCCCCCCCCAACACCCCCCCTCCCCCCTCCCCTCCTGTATAGCAGTCATTCACTCCCCCCTGACATCTGCTGACTGATTGATTTAGGAGCAGATTCAAAGACAATAAGCACTTTTGTTTGTTTGTACGTGACTTTGACTCACTGGTGAAGTTAGTGCAGTTACTCAATGTTAGACGCAGCATTGCCATATAATGTGATGGATAGAAAAGTGAAGGCAGGATAAAGAGACGGTTTATTACAAGGCAGTGAGAAAAGCACAGGAGTGTTTTGGACATACATCAAATCATGTACTGCAGCAGCACCGCAGGCTCATATGCTCCTGTCAAGAAACCTTTGGGTCACCCTCATAAAGTGATTTAGCACTGTTTGCGTGTAAGTATACCTGTGTGTGTGCTGCGTGTGTGAGTGTGTGACACCACTGAGAGTCACAGGTCAGTAAGTCAGTGTCCGTCAGCATATATTTTACAGTATGTATCACCGAGCAAAATCACCCGAGTTTAACCTCAAGCTTCCAAAGCAACTTGGGTGAACATGTAGGAGAGTGTTTGCCAGTGTGTGCACGCTCTCTACATGTGTGTGTATGCGTGCGTGTGAGTGTGCATGTGCATGTGCCTTAGGGCTGCAGAGGGGGGGGGGGGAAGTGAGGTCGTAGCTGGAGCACCTGTTCTGTCGATTTGACAGACAGGCCGGTGTGTGCTGGTTCAGCAGGTCGTAGAGAGGGGGAGACCGAGAGGGGAGGTAGAGAGGGTGAGGGTGAGGAGACAGCAAAAGTTGGAGAGGAAGGGAGGGCGCAACAGTGGGGGAAGTCTTTACTAAGGGGACAGGAAGAGACCTGGAGCCGATACTGGGGAACAGCGGGGGGGGGGCATTGCTGCCATTTTATCTGATGTAGCAAAAAAGACTCTGGTGTGGAGATCCACTAATCGGAGAACACGTAGCAGAGATAGCAACACATGGGCCAATTATGGTTGCCATGGAACAAAATGGAACAACTAATGGAACACAAAATGAATGGGAACCTTAATTTAATACATGGTTATAGACGGACGGCTCTTTCAGGTGCCATTTGCACAGTACGTCTGCTTTTAGTTCGTCATTATAGAATATCACCTTTGACAGCTTTTCCTCTCATGCCCTGTAAATGCATTTCACACACAGACAGACAGACAGACAGACACACACGCACGCACGCACACACACACACACACACACACACACAGACAGACATATATGAACAGTGACTGCACTGACAGCACGGCACATTATTGAGGGAAAGGTGATGTAATTGCTTATTCCTCTGGTTCCCCTGCACCCTCTCGTCTACAGCATGGACTCCCCTCTCTGATTAACACCTGTTACCCTCTCTCTCTCTCTCTCTCTCTCTCTCTCTCTCTCTGTCTCTCCCTCCCTCACACTTTCTCCCTCACACACACTCACGCAGACTCCACAGTGTTAATCCTGCACTGTGTCTGGTGAGCGAAGAAGCTTGCAAGCTGTTAACCTTTCCCTTGAGAAATATCATATTTCTCTGTTTAATTCTGGACTCAACTTGTATGTGCAGGACCCTGCATTCACATGCAACACACAGGTTAAGAAGCATCAAAAAGCTTGCATGTTCATGGGCGATTTCATATTTGTGTCAAACCTTCACTGCTGAAACTGCAGAGTTTGAATGTAGATCCAGCTGTCCCCAGGCTCACTGTCTTCTGCCTTTCACCCTGGTATAAGTATCCCTCCACCATTTGAGAGAGCTGAGAGACAGCATAGGGAATGAGCCAGTACATGCAACACATCATAAGTGTGAGTGTGCCCTCACATGGCTGAACTGTGCAATGACAAAAAAAAAAGAAGAAGAAGAAGAAGAAGAAATCCATCCATCGTTAGTTTAGCTTTCCATCATTTTGGCTCTTAGTGACAATAATGGGACGTCTGTGATGCAACAGAGCGGATTTACAACAAACATATCAAAGTGGCGAATGTATCAAAGAGAGTAGAAAGCTGAAACATTCCAGTCTAACACACCTCATTACATCTGCCGCCTCTCCCTGCTCGTTCATCACCGGGGCGCTTCTTGTCCCTCTCCTCTCTTCCTCTACCTTTATCACTTCAATCACTTGGCCATGTGCCTTGTGCCACTCTGAAGGCCTGCTGCCCGTTTCCACTTCACGCAACACATACAGAGACACACACACGCACGCGCACACACACACACACACACAGACCACTGTCCGCACTCTGTCCATCATCCGTCTGTCAGTCCCTGCACTTTGAAGCTGTGTGCAATCTGGACACCGTATCAACCCTACACACACACACACACACACACACTATACTGTACTGTACAGACACATTTCCAGCTGGACTGCTGATCCCACACACTCATCCGGTTGCGTATTCTTCATCATCATGCACTGAGGACCTTGAGGGCTCAGCGATGTGACAGCCCAGTGGTGTCAATTAGGGGACCTGAATCTGTTTTGTGTTACTGACAGAACAGCATTGATTTAATGGCCAAAACCTCAGAGTGACCTTAACAATATGAACGTAGCACTTCAATGAACTTCTACAACAAGAAGGCAAGTAGTTAAGGCCCTATCTTGTTTTTTAAATAGATGAGATGATAAGAAAAAGTGTAATTCTATAATATGTCATTTTTATCAAAATCGAAAGATATTTAAAAAAAATGTAGATCATTTTTTTTAAATCAAAGGATTTTAGTTAGTTTTTTGAAAATTTAGTTTATTTTTTAAAAAAATTTTAAAATTGAGATTTTATTGATAATTTAGGTAATTTTTTTCAAAATGTAAGGATTTTTTTCAAAATTAAGGTAATTTTTTCGAAATCTAAAGATATTTTTAAAATTGTGTTTTATATTAAACTGGGCCTAGTGCCATGCATAAACATAGCTACCCTGTTATTGTGCATTCAATACTAAGCTATTCAATTAATACACAGGTTCATATATTCATGTAAATTTGTGGGGAAAAAATTGGTTGAAAAAAAAAGAAAAAATATATAAAAAATATAAAGAATTGTCTAATCAACCAAACATTTGCGGACCCCCTGTTGAAGACCTCTGCTGTCGACCATAAACAATTTATTGAAGGAAACTTTTGCTATACACTTGGAATAAAATCATTTTACATGAAAATAGACTGTAATATAGTTTTACTTCTTACAATTTTCTGCTGCATGTGTGCATACAAATGAAGCAATATTTAACCTTTATTTATAACCTTGAATTGGGCTATAATGAAATTTTTATAGCCGCCTGTCTCATTTTTCTTGTACAGTAGTTTGGGTTTCTAGCATCTTTATACTTCATTAAAGGGACAAAATGATAAATTAGACTTCTAGCTGAGTTTGTCCTGGGAAAAGGACACCATGGATGTGTAAGGACAGCATGAAAGGTGCTAAACAAATACAGAATTGTAGAAAGTCTGCAAAAATTAACCTTGACTCTGGTATTTCATTAACTTGATGCAACAATAAATCCAGTCCCCATAAAGCAGACCTGGACATTTATTTCTATCCTTGACCGTAATGACTTAAAAACAAATAGAGAGTCAAGAATAGGTTTACATTTTTCAAGTCTATCTAAAAATATTACTCACAAGCCTGGATTTATGTTGAAAAAGTTTTTAGTTGCTGTAACCATTCCTCCAGAGTTTTGTGGAGGAGCAGCAACACTAAGTGGGAATTTTGTGCGAAAAAGATTGCAACATTAAAAAATCCCGACTTGTTTTGTCAAACTCCAGAGTGTTGAAGACTGTGAAGACCACGACTGTGGGTTTTGTTCCTCCATCTCTTACATTGAAATCGCATTAGCAAGCCTGTCACAGCCTGTATGGACAGGACCAACACTTACAACTCCAAACTACACAGATGGGCATGTGAGTATTGTTTTAAGACAGTCTTGAGAAATTTAAACCGATCAGCTGAAAATGTTAATTGTATTTAACCGTGTTGTTTATATTTTGTCTTCGAGTCTTTGGTGGACCAAAACCCTTGTTTCTAACGCACAAGATTCCCTCTATGAGTTGCAAGTTATACATTCAATTAAAGGTAATATAATGAAAGTAAAATATGCATTAAACATCTGCTATTTCAGTTTTAACAGAACACATACTCTCCACTATCTCCAAGAACAGCAGCACATTCTTCATTCTCTGCTTGGTTAACCTTTGCTCACCCACCACACTGCTCTCCTTCCACTGACCCTCTATAAAAGTGAGTTTGCAAAACTAAAGCACAATGGAGCTTAGCGCAGGCCTTTCAGCATACCAGAGCATCTCTATTCGCACAATGGCCAGCGTGGAAATAAGAAATGGGTCGGCCACAAGGACCCAGTCAGGTCATTTGAGCGATACAGTATTTAATAACTTATCTTGAGCCGAGCTCTGTTAGGCTCCGTGGCTTAAATGGAGCAGAAAATTGAGAGTGTGCAAAAAACAGAGGACTGTCTTACAATCTCAATTACTCCCTAGAGGCAGTCCAGCAGATATATATCAGGTATCCTAATACCTTATAATATCGTTTTTCTTTTTATATTCTTCACAAAGATCAATGTGAAATCTTTGGTGATTAATGTAGAGGAGACGAGAAGACGATCATCTCTGAGGATCAGCTTAAATTAGAGCAGATATGGATCCTGGCCCTGTTCATTATCAAGGAGAGGTACAGTATATGTGATTTCTATAAAAAGAGGCCACATCGAATACTTCACCAAAAAACACCAACATGGAAGAAAACTGAAAAAGAAGATTAAACAAAGTTTCAGTTACAGTTGACAAAATTTAATTCAAATAAGTTAACATAATTCACATTAAACAAAAAATGTAAATATAGCGTTTGTGTTAGACAAAAACATTTGGTCAAACTCTCACATGATATGACTTAAACAAGTAAAATCGACAGCTGCAACAAAAGATAAAATAAGCATTTCCCTTCACAATGTAAAAAAAAGTTCATTGTGAAATAAAAACAAGTGCAAATGACTCACAGTGTCTCTGACGGTAAGAAAGATAGATTACATCTTTCACATGGGATAGTGCAGAAGTGCAGCTCTTACAAATAGTTCTCTTTATATACACAACTAGAGCAGAGGATTGTTTAGAGTAAATAAGTTTATCCTTCTTTTCTGAGCACTTGAGGGCTTTATATTGGATCGTATGGGAATGCAACTTCATGGGGGCATGTTAGCAGTCTAATCAATATTCTGAACTCGCATAAAAAACACGATTTCACACAGGAACTCTAATGTCAAAATGATGTAATACTTTGAAGGCTGAAGTTTTGACCACTACGTGAAACGAAAATAATATACATTCATATAAATAAATTAGAAAAACATTGAAATAAGTGCTCCTTTTTTGAATGTTAATTAATGAGGAAAGTTAAGTGTTTAACCAGAGTTACATAGGATCCTGATCCTCCTCCTCCTCCTCCTTCCCTTCACTTTGGAGTCTGCAGAAAGCTCTTCTAAGTTTCCATCTCAGACTCTGAGTTATCCAAATTAGACACCGTGGAGCTGTACCATTCAGCACTCTCTTCTTCCTCCTGCACACCGGATCCAGCTCCGCCTCCTCTGTCTCGTCTCTCGTTCAGCATTTCCATGGCTACTTGGTGGTAAGGGTGCTTGCGCTTGGTGTGTCGCCGTAGCGTGTTGCGCTCGGCAAAGCGCGTGTGGCAAAGTTGGCACTGGTAGGGTTTCTCTCCGGTGTGGACCCTTTGGTGGCGCTGGAGCTCACCGGCCTCCCTGAAGCGTTTGGCGCAGATGGGGCACACAAAGTTCCTCTGGCCTGTGTGGATGTGCTTGTGTCTCTGTTGAGGGAAATAGTGAAGGAAACAAAGAAACTGTGAAGCTATCACTCAACACTTTTACTAATGCACATATAAGTTACGACGTATCCACCTCAGGTCGTGAGACGGACAGAGGAGACACAGTGACCTGAGGTCCTCTCTCTCTCCCGGCTCTCTTCATCATCATCTTTATTTTTTATATTTAGGTTCGTATGTAGCTTTCTCCCCTCTTCATACTTAGTTTGGTTCGGTAATTCTTATTTTTATGTTGTTATTTTGCCAAATACTCCACCTTACCTCGTCTTGTTGAATATTGCACCTTAATATTGCACCTTACCCCATCTCAGCTCATCTTATTTGAAATGTTTCTACATATTGTATAAAACATTTTGCACTATTTGTAAATGTTTGCATCTCATACTGTCTCCTACTGTGTATTGCAAGTGTTGCGCAACAATTTCCCTCGGGATAAATAAAGTTCCATCTTATCTTATCAATGTTTTTATATTAAAAAAGGGGACAATTCACCCCAAACTGAGATGTAGCGATGTCTGCTTTCTCTCGAATATAATAGCACTAGATGGCACTCGGCCTGTGGTGCTCAAAGGGCCAAAAAGCATACATTTGAAAAACTCAACAGTAATGTCTCCTTCAAGAAATCATGACCCGGGTTACTCGAGATAATCCACAGACCTTGTAGTGAGCAGTTTCAAGTGGGAACTATTGTCTTTCTACAGTTATCCTGCGCAGAAGGAAGGGTGCATCTACTCATGGGACAAGAGGCTCTCCTGAGCCTCTTAAACAAGCCAATAAGGTTTACATCTGGTGCCGTCACGAGCAAGAGCGTCTCGTCCATGAGTAGATGCACGCTTCCCTTCTGTAAGGTAATACGAGAAAGGAGACATTGCTGTTGAGTTAGTGCCATTATATTCTAGAGGAGACAGACGTCTCTGCGGGCGAAATCTCCAACACTCTGCAACTAACACCAAAACAATGTAGATTGATAAATAGCAGTACAGGTAAGAGGAAATATATGTGTTTTTGAATTTGGGGTGAACTGTCCCTTTAACAATGCATCACACGACTACCTTTGTATGATAAAATGGACGCTTGTAGTGATAACCCCACAAAGACTCATCACCTGACAGCTCAGCTCTGCGGAGCTTAGTAGAATCTTTCAGCTCATTCTGGTGATTTACCAGAAACTTCACTGTTCTGCTTCACCCTCATCGCTCTCATAGCAGTGTGCAGTTTCACCTCTAAAACCCCCACAGTACACTACCTGCTCAGATCCAAATGACAGACACACAAAGTTAGCGACTGGCTGGTGAACACAGCGGAGCGTTTAGCAGCTAAAGAGACAGATCTTCCCCTCAGGAGTGAGTGAAAGCCAAGGCCAGAGCTAAAAGTAGAAAGAATAATGGACTTATTCATCAGGTGGCCACCAACATGTCTCCAGATCAATGCTAATGTTTCTGCATGTGTGCTGGATGTGTCAATGAGCAACTGTTTGCGAACATATCAACTTTGAATTGAATTGTGTTCACAGCTTGTTTATGCTGCACCCAAGTGGACTAAAAATCAGTTATTGCATGTTCAGTTATAACTATGCACTAATAATTTGTGACATCTGGTGTTATTACTTGTGCTGCTAATGAAATGATAGTTAGAATTAGCTTGCAACTGACCTGCAGATGGCTGGAGCGTTTGAAGGCTTTGCCGCACTGCTGGCAAACGTGAGGCTTCTTCTGCGAGTGCGTGATGGCGTGGCGCTCAAGGTCGGAGAGGTAAAAGAAGACCCGCGGGCACAGCTGGCAGTACAGCACTCTGCGAGAGGCCATGGCATCGGGTGACCCCTCTGGAGAGAGAGGATCCAGCGGGTCGAGGGGGTCGAGCTTATCAGAGGGGAGAATGGGTCCGATGGGAGGGGAGAGAGGAGCAGCAGCGCTGGAGAAGTAAAGATGGTCGTCCAGAGGTAAATGTTCTGAGTGCAGGTCAGACGGGTCAAATCCAGGATCCGAGGCTGGCGATTGGGCCTCCGAGCTGGGCTGAGCTGAGGGGTCATAGGTCAAAGTAGCAGACTGTGGGTGTGGAGAGGATGCTGTAAAAGTTGATGGCTTGTTGTTTTCACTTGAGACTTCCTCAGCGGATATGGCTTCGCTTCCAGGGTTCGAATCGGAAGAGCTGATTTGAGAATGAAGGGCCGTGCTGTGGCGGCCGTTTAGAACAGCAGGAGAGGACGAACGGGCGGTGAGCGAGTTGAGTACAGAGGTGGAGTTTACAGTGGTCACTCCTGACAGGATGGCAGGGGGGTTGTTGGGGCTCAGTCTGATGACAGGGTGGGACAGCATGGGCAGAGGGGATCCCAACGTGCTGACCTGAGCGGAGGGCAAAGGGAGGGCGACGGGGGCTGAGGCTGCGGTGATCTGGGACAACTGCCCGGTGGAGGGGTCGAGGACAGCGATAGGGGTGGAGGTAGAGTCTCCAGAGGAAGAGGGTAGAGATGAAAGGAGAAGGAACATGGGGGTGGAAGCACCAGGGGATGTGTGAGTAACTGAAAGGGGAAGCGAGAGACCCACCTGAGCTGAGGAGAGCTGAGGAGAGGAAGAGGAGGATGACAGGAGGAGGATAGGAGTGTTAGCAGAAGGGTTTGTGAGGATCTGAATGGGCTGCGGGGGGGTTGATATAACAGCAATAGCCTCCTGAACAGATTTAACGTTTGGCTCTGCGGCGTCTGGGTTTGTAATCAAACCCGTGAAGACTTCTGGAGTCGTTGTCTGAGCAACACTTAGTGATGGAGGATCAGTCGCAGGGGCTGGTGAGTTGTAAAGATGATCAGAAGGTGCATTTAGTGCATTATCTAAGCTTTGGCTGAGGCTAGGATCCGCTAACGTGGCCAATTGTGGTGACCCCATTCCTTCTACCTGATCCTCTGACGTGGACGCGTCGACTTGCGGCACTTTGAGTCCGTCTGGACTGAGCGTGTACGGGATTCCCTGGTCGTCTATAAGGAGAAGGTTTTCAGTGTCTATCAAGGAAAGGGAGGTGAAGACAGAGGAGGAGAAGAAAGAGGGAGACAGGAGAGAGTCTTCAAGTGCATCCGTGCCGTCCATGCGCAGCACAGAGCCCTCTCCCTCCCCGTCCTCGTCCTCTTCTACTATATCTCTGTCTCCTTCTCCCTCATATTCATCCACCTCCATGATCAACGAGCTCTCGCAGCCGGAGTCATCCAGGAAGCGTTCACACCTCCTCTCTCTTTTCTTGGGCAGACTCAGGTCCAGTGGTTCCGTCTGTTCCTCCATTCCCCCCTCAAACGCCTTGCAAGATTTCAAGTCCATTTCTTGCAAAATTAGAGGGATACTTTCCTCAATTTCCCTCTCTGTAGTTTCCTCTTTTATCCCTTTTAGGCTCAATATTTCAATCGTAGTAGTGCTCGAGATTAAAGGAGTTTCTGACCCATCAGTGTGAATGATTTTAACACAAGAAACATGTCTCTCTTTGCACATTGTTTGCCCTCTGTCTGCCTCTGTGTCATGGAATGATTCTGGCTTAGCTTCCTCAGTCTTATGATAAGTAACTTCCTTGATTTCTCCTTCTTTCTTAACTGCAGATATTAGGATTTTACATCGGTTTCTTTCTGCTCCAGCTGAGACCGAAACAGGTCTTCTAAAATCTGAGCGAGCAAAGTCTTTGGTCAGGCTGATGGCAGAGTTTGTGATTGGCCTCTTGCACCGTGGGGGAACAACAATTTTTAGTCTGATTGGTTGGCTGCGCAGCACAGGCACTCCAGTCTTCACTGTGATTGGCTGTCTGAACCCACCACTCTTACTTGTTTCCTGAGAGGCTGGCTTAGAAGTCCCGCCCACCTCTGGCTTATTCCCATTGATTGATGGAGCATCCTGCCTGGTGGTCACTGCTGCTTTGACAGGGCACGGCTGGAGGTTACCTGGTACAGTATTGGGTGAGGTTTTTTCCTTTGGGTCCAAAAAAACCTCTGTCACTGGCCCTGATCCCTCTGCACACTGGCTGCCATTTTGGACATCCAGGCTGCCACTGGTCAGGACTGAAGCCAACTGAGAATCCATTTTGGGGCATACCCATTTATATTTCTACAAAATAAGAATAAAATAATGAATTACAAACTCTATCACTACTATTAGACCAGCTAAATTAGAATGTAAGCATATTTCATGGTAGCAAAAGGAAAAGGATTAAATAAATATCCTGGGATGGCTGGGGGAAACTCTCAGTCTCAGTGGTGATTATTGGGGTCAAGTTTAGTGCAAAATCCAATAATCACTGATTTTGTGATATTACCAACAGCCGACAGATGAGCCTGAACTGCCCAACTCCTCAGTCCGAAATGATGAGCGACTAATCAGACCTCCCCCTCAACATCACGCCGTCCTCATAATTGTGTCGGTTGCCTTACATGATCCGAAATTATAGCTCAGCGAATTTCTTACCGAGGGGTCGACCGGAGTCGCCGATCATTCGGAGAAACGCACCGGAGCAGAGAAGGGTCCGACTGATGTGAGCGAGACAACATTTCCTCTCTCTCTCTCTCACACACACTTCTATCATGCACATGCAACATAAATAATAAACACGTCTCATTTCGCTTTGGAACAATATTCGTATTCCGTTTGGTTTGCAAATACAAGCCTGTCCTCAAATGTTGTCTGTGGGGGTAAACCGAGGAGCACTGTCCACGGAGGACGCCATTACGCACAGTCCTAGGTCCGAAAAGCCAATATTATTATGGTGCGTGTGCGCCTTTGACAGCTCTCGGACCTGGGACAACGCCATCGCTAGCACGTCGGTCGGAGTAGAGAAACGTGGATATTTACAGACAGTCGCGGTGTGGAGCGGATCCTTCCCTTTGCACCGGAGCTTCCTCGGACCTACAGCCAGCCATTTTAGAGCCGAGGGTCCGAGACACCGAGAGCGCAAACCCTGCAGCTTTAGGACAAACTTTCCCGGCGCGCTGTCATTTCTCCCAGCCCTGCTGTCAGAGCCGGCGTAGGACGCGCCGGACGCCCTTTCGATACATTTAAAACTGTATTTTAAACTATACTCCACCCATACACTCGCTGCATAGGGACTGGCTTACCCGTGCCGAGGATATTTCCGGAGGACCAAATATGACTGTGCAGTGTAAAGGGTGATGCTGCGAATGCCGAGGGAGGGAGGGGTCAAGGGGAGTTGCTATGGTGTCGCAGCCTACCGGGTCCGACCAGTAGCCATGTTCAGCCTATGAGTACGGTTGAACCTGCAGCCTGCAAAGAAAGGCTCTCTGTGCGCCTGAGAGTCAGAGAGACGGGAGGCAAAGCAAGAGCATCGTGAAGAGGATGGAGGAAAAATCGACTTGAACTCACACTGTAGGACTTTATGTTTCGTGTAAAAGAAGGCAGAAAGAAAAACATCTTGACATTACTTTATTACACATCATTAAAACTTACAAGCCTCAAGACTTGATGCGTCGGGCTCAAGAGAGAAGAAAGATCACACAGTGAGATATCACAGAGTCAAGACGTTATGAGTTCGGCTACATGAAGGTATCATCACAGGCATAGCTGGTATTAATGCAATGTATACACATCCTCTTATGGACTGCATCTACAGTATGCATTGGCTCCAGCTGGAGGAGGATCAAAGTAATACTTGAGGGTTTGCAGATTATAATTACGCCCGCAGTTTGATAGTATGCAGGAGAGAGGGACAAAGCCCTCGAGCACAGGACCCACAAGAGCAGCGGGAAATATGTCAGCGTCTAAAACAGACCACAATCATAGCGAGCGTAGTTAAAGCAAAGCTGCGGAGTGGAAAGGGACTGCTGTGGGTCATGGTGTGTGTCAGGAGGTGTTCATATTGTGACACCGTGTCATGAGTGTTGGGCGGGTCGAGGTCATCACTCCACATCATCAGGCTCACATTCTTCAATCTCTGAGACCAGCCGGTGAGGGAAGAGTTTAAACTGCAGCCATGTGGGCTCTGAAAAAAACAAGAAAAGGTGTATGAATACTGCAACAGCAAAAAAAGGGTCAACAATGTGAATCAACCCGCCTCGCGTTATGTGGTGAGAAAAGGACGGCCCGTGTGGAGGGTCCAAGGTTTACCTAGGAAGCAGGCTGGTGGCTGCAGCTTTCCATCAAAGCAGGTCTGGGTTGCGGTGAAGCTGCAATGCTTACGAGGGTGTTTGCAGTAGAACGTCACTTCTTCCCCGTGAGGAACCATGGCGTCTGTCATGTCAAACGGCCAGCGCTTCAGTCCACCAATCACCACACGGCTTCGCTCAGCAGGGATGAGACAGCGCGCTGTGAAAAACATCAACAAGGTATGAAAGTACGACACAAGCATTACATACATACGACCTACATAGCATTACATGCATGTAAAGCATCTAGGACTGTGTATGTGTGTTTAATGCAAACTAGTATGTTTTTTTTAATAAGAATTCCAAGTTTTTATGGTTTAAATGCTTCCTTATTTAAACTCGTGTTACACCGTTTAAAACATCCCTCACCTCTGCAGTGTGGGGGCGATGCACTCCAGCTGCTGTCTGACAGGCAGGTGACCTTCTGGGGTCCATCCAGCAGGAAGTTCTTTTTACACAGGTAGTGGATGTCAAAGCCAACTTCGTATTCAGTCTTCTGGACAGCCACCACGTACCCCTGGTCCACCTCTGGAGGAGGCTGGCAGTACGCTTCTGATGGAGGAAGAGTGAAGCAGATTATCAGTCTGCTTCTTCAGGGGAGCCACTAATCAATCCAATTCAATGCGCTTTAATTGCGTGACTGTAACAAGGACAATATTGTCAAAGCGTTAAGAAAGAGTGAGATTATAAAGTACAATTCATCAAATCAAGAAAATCTAACCGCTAATCTTCAAAACATATAGTAGAGAGCTCCTGCCGGTGGTTTTAATCCTCTGTCCTTTCTTTCTCATCTTTACTTTCTTTCAACAACAGGCCATGCGATACCAGGTTCGGTCACAAGATGGCAGAAAAGCACTGCGAAGCAAAGCAGTAGATCTTGAAAGACTAATACTTGAAGGGGTTTGTGTGTTTCTGTCTGTCTCCTTAGAGTCACTCGTTTTTTTTGTTTTGTTTTTTTTTACATATCTGCACACACACATGAGCACACGCTCACAAGAAATAAATGAACATCCCTACAAAATAGTCTCTCAGTTCCATTCACTTACACATTAACCGCCGTTCCATGTTCTCCTGCTAAGCTTAAAAGATGCATGAGGACACACTGGCTCTAAAGACGAAGCAACTCACACGCTGTGATACAGTGCACTTACTTTTACAGATGGGGTGAGGATACTGCCAGGTCTGGTTATCCTGGCAGAAATTTTCACTGCTCCCCACTATATCCGCCCTGCAGGAGAGAAAGGAGAGAGTGATGGAGACAGATGGCAGTGTGTCATGTACAGTATTGACAGCTAAGGAGCTTCGTCTACATAAAAGTGTTGAAAAAAAGGTGTAAATGATTTCCTTTTTACACTCTGTCTCTCGCTTTGAGAGCACAGTTCTGGCTGACACAGCCACTCGGGCTCATCTCATCCTGCGGATGAGTCAGTGTGTAAAGGGGAGTCAATACAAGATTAGACTGTAATGACCTAGTTAGCTCAATGGAGAGATCGTCAGCTGGAAGATCAAAATGAATTTCCTGCCATTCATCGCTCACCGCCCGTCATTCCCCAACACCTCTCCCACAGTGGAGGAAAGTGACTAAGTACATTTACTCAAGTACAATTCCTTTTTATGCTACTTTATACTTGTACTCCACCATTCCTCAGATACAGAGGCAAATATTGTGCTTTTTACTCCACTACATTTATCTGACAGCTTTAGTTATTAGTCACATTTCCAGTGTTACATTAATACAAAATACAACACAGTGTGAAAGATTAAACCGAGGGCTCTGAACCGTTTTGGCTTGTAAACCCTTACAGTAAATCTGTGTTTAGTTGGGGCTCATTGTCACGTTTCAGATGTCTAGTCTGTAAGTAGTCCCACCAAAGAGACTTTTCCCCTCTAAACGTCTTACTTGGTTTAATCTTAAAAGGCCCAAAGAGGTAAATATATTCAATATTTCACAAAAATAAGTGCAGATTTGTGCAGCAGAACTGTTTTGTTCTGCTTTCCCACAATATTAATAATCTCACAACTCCTCAGATTTACCTCGTGACTTTTCTTAACCTCCTCCTATAAGAGGCGACTAAACAGTATTAGAAATAGTTAGTTAAATGTAGCTCCAACTAAACCAGTTAAAACAGTAAAATGCTGCTTCCACATTAATGCATCAGTATTAACAATCCAACAAAACAGTCGTTTAGCTGCAGAAACACAACTTTCACTTTTAGTACTTTAGGTACATTTAGCTCATAATAATTTACTTTTACTTCAGTAGGATTTAAAATGCAAGTCTTTTTTATAATCTTCTATTGGTACTTTTACTTGAGTAAAGGAGTGTTATAGAAGAGTGTTTCTTCTATCACAGCTCTCCTGATGAAGTCTTCCCTCCCTCTTCTTCACACTCCATCCCCGTCTTCTCACTTCCTCCATTTCTACCTTCGTACCATTGCAGGTTTTCATAGCCTCTGCCTACGCACTCACAACCTTAACCTCCCATCATCCCCCATCTCTCACCCAGACAGGCAGCTGTAGTGGATGGAAGTTCCTGCTGTAGCGTCGCCCTGGATGCTGAAGGTGTTGACGATCTCCTCGGGCAGAGGGCAGCTTTGAGCGGCGGTGGGTTCTTCAGGTGACGGAGTCTCTGGAGGTCAAAGAAGAACAGAAGGTTAGAAACTGTGTATTGGCGAGTCCTTTATTTACCGTGAGTCCAACAAGTAACACCACACACACAGAAATACTCCACCTCAAGTGAAGAAAGAAGTACCCAAGCCGGCCTTCAGTTACTTTTATGCAACGTTTTCATCAGAAAAGTATCTCCTCATAGCAGTGGTGGACTACGCCTGAGTACATTTACTCAAATGCTGTACTTAAGTACAATTCTGAGGTATTCATACTTGAATATACAGTATATATATCCGGATTCTGCATCTCAATACTTCTAAATTTCCCTCAGTTTTTCTACAGTTCAGTGTACTTTTTACCCCACATAATTACTACGTGCTCAGCAGATTAAGACTGTAAATATAAAGGTATAAAATATTGTGCGTTGTTATAGATTACTACCCAACGGTATAAAGCTCCTCTTCGACCAGCTACGGCACTAAAATACTGCCTATACACTAATGTACCAGTAAAAAGTATTGCAATAATACAATCTAGGTAACACTTTCATTTAAATCTCCCTATTTAGCATTTACATGCGGTATAATATTTTATATATTTTTACAACACGCTTTAAGTCGTTAGCAGATATAAGGACATTTGAAGTGTTTATTAATGCTGCACGCTTGATATAATTAGGCATTTGTTTTACTATATTATCATTCATTATCTGTTTACACACCAGCCCCCACCTGTGGGCGCCCACAGGAGAGTTTTAGCTGCTGACACTTATATCGTACTTGTAGAGAAGTGCTTT
This sequence comes from Bovichtus variegatus, assembly GCA_943593645.1. NCBI lineage: Eukaryota > Metazoa > Chordata > Actinopteri > Perciformes > Bovichtidae > Bovichtus > Bovichtus variegatus. Next base: position 4,547,675 of record CALSCE010009506.1, read on the forward strand.
TACATTGTAATATTACTACTTTAACCAAGTGAAGGATCTGAAAACGTCTTGCACCGCTGTCCTGTAGTGACAGCGGCGTGCGTGCGTCTCCCCAGAGCGAAATGCAGGAACTCTTACTGTGCAGCTAACGTTTTGTGATTCAAAGACGTAAACTCAACCCAATACATGTCCACAGTAACCGACACAAACACAGGAAAAACACATTAGAATCAACATGTAACCCGCGGGTGTGATTGTGCAGGTGACGACCATTAGCAGCTAATAAGGAAGGAAGCAGGGAAGAAGAACAGGTGGACGGAGGGAGGAACGTCCATCCTGTTTCCTCATTTGACTCGTACTAACCAAGGGTTTCTATACAGTTTGTGACCCACAGAGGCGTTTCACTCGATGTCTTGTTCTATTTAAGTTGTGATAAACCTTCTTATGTAATAAATCAAAGTTGCATGAGTAGGTGAAACGCTGCCCTACACATCTCCGAGCTCACAGCTATATATCCGTGATTGTGTAACACCTGGCACTGCTCATTCCTGGAAGTTTGAGTGCCTCACGCTTGTGGAAATATAAATATCAAGAGTGGTGCTTGGAGAGAGGCTGCAGCGACCCGAGCTCCATCAAGCGCAGGGTTTTTGGAGCTGAGCTTTGAAAGGCAGAGACAACTATTGCCTGAGGGTTGTCTTAGGTATCTGAAACCCGAGAAACGTTAATATAAGAATGTAAAGGGACCTATGGGAGAGGTAGAGTTATGAGTCTGTTTGGCTGCGGATGAGAGCCCGAAGCTCTCAGTTCTGTTTTCACATATCGCCCTTCTCCTGCCTCTTCTACTGCTGCCACCCACACAGCTGCTGCACCAAACGGCTATGAAGCAGGTATATCAAATTCATCTTTTTTTCAAATAACAAAACAGTGATTTTGAATTAACCACAACATGAAATGCACAGCGATTTGATTGAGAGCAAAGATGTAAAAAGGTTGTGTCTTTAGTCTTGTTTTTCTCCCACAAACACACACACACACACACACACACAGATGCATGCACGCATCACAAACTAAATAGCCTAGAGCTGCATGCATGTCCTTGGCTCCCATTGTAGAGAGAGACCTTATCAGAGGCCTCAGATGGAAGAGGATGAGAGGAGAAAGAGATGAGAGGAAAAGAGGATGAGAGAAGAGAGCAGAGGAGAGGAGAGCAGGGAACAGAAAGGCCTGGAGCAGCATGAGCAAGAGAGCTCTCTGACTCTCCTGACTGTGATCTGTCGCCCACACACACGCACACACACACACACACGCGCGCACACACACAGAGAACCTCTCTAACACATGTGCAATCCGCCCCCCCCCACACACACACACATACACATCTAATGTATACAGAAAAAAGCTACCTCTCTACCTCTCTCCCATAAACACACACTCACAGTAGACGCACATTCACACCCGCTCACACTCACACTGTGTGCATGCAGCACTGTGCCACTTTGACAGTGATCTGCCGCCCACTGCCTCTCAACAGGCATGAAGGAGCTCGACTCACACTCCAACACACATGCAGGGGACACACACAATACAAACGCTCTCACACGTTCAAAACCCACCTACCTTCTGCCTGTCTCTCAGCAGGAGGATACTCTACGAAAGAGAGAGAGCTGAGAATCGTATCCTTATTTCACATCTTTGAAAAGATAAAAAATCTCGAGGGTCAGACCAGACCCAGCTGGGTTGAGGATTCCTAAGAAAGCATGTTTACTGTAGGTGGTGTGTGATTAATGCAGGACTCAGGACCTCAAAAGCTGAATTTGCAGTCAGGTCGACACAAGCAATAAGCATAAAGCATATTTCCAGGTGCTGTGTGGTGATGAGATGTGTCGAGATACTAAGAAGTATTGATGGCTTCACTTCATGTACTGCTGTGCAGCCTTACGGCACAGCGGTAGAAGTAATAAGGCTGCACAGCAGTAGAACAAATGTTTCCTTTTGTGAGCCACTTATTCAGATTCAAACACACTCATATGCACGCAAACACGCATGCACACACACGCACACACACGCACACACACACACCACTCCTCTTTAAACTTATCAACAGTTCAGCAGTAAAATCTTCCGACAGCAGATATGAACAACTAAAGCTGTGGTTGCTATGGTGATGAGGAGAATAGGTCCCAGTTGTGCAATGTCTCAGTCGACACATCTCTCT
>CALSCE010009506.1:4550268-4615729 GCA_943593645.1 Bovichtus variegatus
TCTCTCTCTCTCTCTATAATCCTTGACCACATTATTAAACACATGAACTGTACAAACACACTGCTGTGCTTCGGTTAATAAGAAAGATAATATTACATTTGAGAAAGTAACAAAAACCACGACAACATTATTCCAGATATTCATTACCTGTGTGTGTATATATATATATATATATATATATATATATCCTGACATGACATTTTTTCTGTTGAACTCAAACCCACCTGTGCAGATGGGCTCATCCCCACTCCACTGTCGGTCACCTTGACAACGACGAATAGTGACATCCAAGCCAGTGGGCATCGTGAATCCGGTCTTGCAGCGCACTTCAAGCAGGGCGGAAAAGGAGTAAGTGGGAGAGAGGAGGCGAGCCTCTGAGTTTTCACTGGGGGGCAGAGGCCAGGGACAAGTTCGACCTGAGGAGGAAAGAGAGAGAACCTGAGAACGTGCAATTGTTTCTTGTTTAGGACAAATGAAACATTCCTAAACCATTTTAAAATGACACATAATTAAGTTGTATAACTCGACTGGAAGCATTCACAATGCCCTCTTTTATAATGCACAAGCATAATATAAAGCATAGGGCACATTTTGAGCCCAGATTTTGTGCACAACCAAGGCTTTTATTTTCCAGTAAAACACACACACACAACACACGCAAAACACACACACACACACACACACAGGCGTTGGCACAGCTGCGTATACACACACACACAAACACTCTTTATGACTGAGCCCACAATAGCGTTCACAGTGACAACTGAGGGCACACATGCATACAAATAGTTACCTGGAGCCACACAGCTGAGCCCACACTGGCCGTCACACAGACACTGGCGCTTGTTGCCACAGTCTCTGTCAGCTTTGCAAGGCCGAGGACACGTCCGGCTCCTCTCCTCTCCCAGAAGTCTCTCCGGACACGACCCTGTTGTGATACCACACATACTATCACACCATCACAGTAATTGCCCCCCCCCCTCCTTTGTTTGTTTGCTTCTACTCCATTCATGGTCCCCTCGTAAAAAACGCAAACGCTAAGGGCTGTAAGGAGATTTTGTTTGCCAATTATGCTTTGTTTTCTGTTTGAAGGAAAGTAAATTCAGCGTGGGTGGCCGGGCAAACGTTTGCCACCCAGGTTGCCAGATGAGTAAGTATTTAGATGGCAGGCTTTATCACTCTTTGCCATTCAGCTATCAATCTTGTTTGTTTTTTTCATAGAAAAGTGAGGGTTGTCTTTCTTCTGTGAATACTGTTTAATGTGTTTTTTTCTCAGTGGAGTAACTTTGTCTCCATATGAATGCCATCACACATAAAAAAAAAAACACATTTTACGTTGCAACACATTTCGTACACCGACACACCCTTAATGTCCAGAACATTTGAGGGGGAGCGAGGGGGGAGTCAGACAGGGTTCCCCATTTTTCATGTCTTAGAATGAAAACATGTGTGCTACTGTATTCACTGCCCACAGCCATGTGAGCACAAACACACATGCGCTGCGCGAATGCACACATCATCATCCCAGAACAGCATGGAGACACGGTGTACAGTACATACATAAGCACCGATGATGTTACAAACTTAGATAATTATTGTTGCATATCATGAAACCAGAGTTAAGGATGTCCTTGAAGGAAGTCCCAGAGTCACTTAGGAAGGCGTTTAAAAGGTCAATGATGATCCAACACAGATCAGGCATCCCATACTTAGTTTAAAAAAGTATTACTTTCAATGACATTGCCTGTATTCTATTTGCAATCCAAAACTCGTACATTTTTCTAATTCATCATAAACATTCGACTGAGTTGAGTGCAACTGTTTAACTGGTCATTTGCACAGTCCCAAGCCCCGCTCACATGATCATCTTCATATTAAAACACAATCTACAAAGCAACAGAGCACGCGGTGTTGATTGTGCATGCAGGGCTCCGAGCTCTCCCAGGTGTGAGTGACGGACGCAGTCAGAGGGCTTACCTGGAGCCTGCGGGGACACCGCTCCAGTCAGAGCCCACAGGGACAGCAGCAGCAGTGCACAGTCCATCCTTAAAGCCAGGACTCAGACGATATGAAGGAGGGACGTGAGACACAGCATTTTTAAGGAAGGGGGAACAAAGGGTGAGAGGGGGGGGGTTAGAGAAAGCCAGGGAGGGGGAGAGAGGGGTGGTGGGTGGTGGGGGTACAGCCCAGGAGCACACATCTGGTTCGCGTTGAGGAGGAGAGAATTGAGGAAAATTCCAGTCTGAAGGACCTTTCACCCATTTCTGTTGAGATAGCAGATAAATGGAATGACAGGGCTGGTGCCCCCCCCCCCACACACACACACACACATACACAAACACAATAAACAAGCAGGAAATGCTAACAGCATTGGTGAACTTTACTTGATGTCATGAATGCAGCACATGTTCTCCTATGCATCCAAACACGGGGCTCGGTGTGACTTATATCTGACTTTCTTTAATTGATGTGTAGGCCAGTATAAACACTTTTATTTTGTCATCTCTTCACAATCAAGCAGTGTAGCTTAGCTGTTTTCAAAAATGGATACGTGCGATCTCTATGTTGAGCGCATTTAATTTAGAAATGTTTAAAACACACCTAAATGTCCAAGGGGGAGTAGCATTGCCTTTGTTGAGCAAGAATGCATATTTTGACTGCTTGGCCTATCAAAGGAATGTACACAATGTGAACAAACAGGGAGGATATCAAAACAAAGTAGTCTGGGGACATCTGACCACATATTATAGTCTGGTTATCAGGCTTAAGTTGATAAATATAGTAGAAGTCCTCCTGAACTGTGACTTCTGTTGCCCATTCTCCCGTTCAAAACAGGGCTTTTCGTTTAAGACGCAAGCACACGAAGCTGAGAGAAGCGTTTTTAAAAGCACTGACACTGTGAGGAAACACGAGAGGCGAGCAAAGCAGCAGTGAATGAGAACAATCTTTTATTGGTGTTTTTGGAAAATTCTCGACTACATCCAAACAACCAGCACTGAGTGGGCCACCATGGACACCACTGATGCAGCAGGGTAGTTGTAGTTCAATTAGAGTCACTAAAAGATTTTTCAACCACATCTGTGAGGATATTAGAGACTAAATCCTGTTGGGAGAGCAAACAATCACTGATTGAGGTGATAAAGGCTGAAATAAACCAACAAAAGGAGCATATTGAAAGTGTGCATAGTCCGTACACCGCCGGGGAACAGAAGAGGTCATCACGAAAGGTAAAGTAAGTCTGCATGAATATCATGTTCAAGTTATTGAGCCACGCTTGTTAAGTCCACGGTCAAAGAAACCAAGGTGGCAGTAGTGTCTGTCGTAGAAGTGAGTAATGTCTGGAGGTCTGAGACAGGATGCATATAGCAGAGTGAGGGTGTTTTTTTTCCCATTTTTGAATAGTCTTTCTGAGGAACACTGAAGATCAAAGATGTTTCAAAGTGCAACAGATCATGTTCATCCAAAGAAAGAAAATCATTCAATAATATAGAACAGCAACAACAAGAGGGATAATCATCATAATTATAACAATAATAATAGCAGTAATGGTAACTATTCATCATGGTCATAAATGGGATTAAAATCACACTCTATTACTAGTCATCCCTCCCCAGGAACATAACATCGTGTACCATGCCCCATGTGTAGGTGTTGTGGATACACAGAGAAGTTTATAGATACAGTAAAAAGTAAAGAGTAATAACAGGAGTAAACAGTAAGGAAGGAGTAGTATTGAAAAAAGCACTAAATAGCAACAAGCTTTGTGGATCAACATAGGAAATTTTGGCTTTTATTTCTCCCAGAAATCTGAGAAATTAACTCCATTCCGCTCAATGGGGGTATTCAACCCATCTCCTGGAATACATCAAATACACAAAATAGTATAGGCCTATCCAATATACAGCAACCTTTCTCACCCCCCATATTAATGCTAGTTAAAGTGTGTTCATAAAGAACAGTAAAGTAACGATGTGCGTTTTACTGGGAAGATTGATTACTATTTCAGAATATGTTACAACACTGAGATTTAACTACTCTGTGTACCGCCGAGGTACAAGAGAGACTCGGGGACAAAATGTTATGGGAAGAGTTTGCACATAACTGTGAAGGGATTGGCTGTAAGTGAGAGCGGACAGAAATAGAGCAGTTGGATATAGAAACAGAGGAAGAGAAATGTCCCAACAATTCAAAAGAGAAGATCAAGAGGGAGCAGAGAAACCCGGGGCACCACAACAGGCTTTTTTTTTTTTTTTTTTTACCAGTTTAGATGAGATAAGAGACACCAGAGTAGATTAAAAGCACTCAACTGGGATAGAGAAAAAGAGATAGAGGCAAAGATTAAAAAAAAAGAAAAAAAAGAAAAAAGTATGGACTGGAGAAAGATGTACCACTCGCATAAAGCTCAAAGTACAAAGAACTAGTATTGTTGGGGAACTCAAGTAAAAAAAAAAAAAAGAAAGTACTCTATTTAAAAGGGCGCACAAGACAAGTGTTGATAGTGCTGGACTGTTTACATGGTGTCTCCCCTTGTCCCTCATGTTGTCTCTCTCTAGCATGCCCATTCCCAGTGACAGAAACAATACAGGAAAATAATTAAGTGCTTGAATAAAATCCACAAAAATGTCGAACTATACGATTATAAGATAATTTTTGCTCTCTATATTACAATTGTTACATGCGTCCTCGCCCCTGCTGCTGCATCCTGTAATCAAGTCGAAAAATACCCATCGATGGCTGACCACCTGTTAAACATCTCCTGACTCATCTATAATAAAAAGATATTTACCATAGCTTTCCCCCGTCTCTATGTAGAAAATATACAAAATTATTCTCCAAATTTGCTCTCCCGCTAATTTTTCTTAAGTATTATAAAAATATACAATTCTCCAATAACAAAACTCTTAAAAGTCACATCTTTTCATCTGTTAAATTATTCTCTCCGTCTTTCACTTTTAAGAGCTGACACCTCAACAAAACAAGACACCTGAGCTTCAACACACAAAACCTTCTCCTTGTCTTATACATTCATCATCATAATCATCATCATCTTCCTCATCATCATTTTTCTTGACCCAATTCTGTCCATTGTGCCACCCCAAGAATTCAGAGTCAAAAATGTAATCCAGGTCATATTCCTCCTCTTCCTGATTTTGCTCCACGCCTTCATCACTGGTCAGAGAGGCGGTTCTCGTATTTACTAAGGATGTTGCGACAGCGGCCAAGTTCCTTTCGGATCTCGGCCACTTCCTGTCGGAGGGCGGCGTTCTCTCTCTCCAGGTAGGCGGCACGCACGGATATTTGGTTCTCCTTAAGACGGCGAGCATCTCGAGAACGCTTTGCCGCTTCATTGTTTTTATACCTCCTGGTCCAGTACTTCTCATCCTAATGGAGGACAGACAAAAACAGTACAAATTGATTATTTATCAGCCAATTTGATCCTATCAAATGATTTACCTGGGCTGACCCGAGACCTACGGTATTGTTAGGTTGGAATACTTCTATAAAATAATCAATGAACGGTCAGACTTGTTTCTTAAGAAATATGCAGTATTCTTGTACAGCCTAACTCATATTTTGCTATTGGTAATGTGGGTGTTTGGCCATGAATGAGCGTGGGACATGTTCCTTTCAGATGCTTCATCCTCAGTTTGGTGATTTCTCTTTTGTAAATTCTATTTTGCTGCTCTTGTGTTTAATACTATCCTGCTTCTTTGATATGTAATGCTTTTATTTTGAAAAGTGCTAAATATTAGCCCGGCCTCAGACCCCTGTAAGTGCCTATATTTGATTTAAAAAAAAGTTCCTGAAGGTTGTCATTTCTGCTCTTATTTTATAACAATGAGTCGATTAAGAGAAAAGGGTTTTGATAACTGATTATTTGCATAAGTCAATTATCAAGCGATAATGCTACAAATTATAAGCAATAAGCAATCTGAAGACGTCCCCTTGGGCTCTGTAAAAATACTTTTTTCACATATTTTTACGTTTTATAGACAACCCTATCTTTTTTTTTAGACTACGATCAATGACTTAAAAACATAGAACTAATTCATTTATAATGTGTGCCTTCAAGTAACCTAATCATGGCCTAAAATAAATCCCTCCCACGGTGCACATTGACCACCACAGCAGACTTCAGACTTCTCACCTTCATGCCGTCGGGCACCAGGATCTTGCGGGCCTTCTTGATCATCGGCTGTGGCTTGAGCTCCTCTTCACTAAAGGAGTGCCTCCTGGGGTCGAAGTTCTGCTGGCCAGACATATCCATGTCTGAAGAATCCATGTCAAACATCCCGGCCCCATCTGGTCCGCTGTCCGTGGGCGTCAGCAGAGGTGGACAGGAGGACGAGGAAGAAGAACAGGGTGACTCACAGGAGTCATTCATACTCGTCTGACTCCCTGGAATCAAAAAGAGAAAACACATCTTGTTTTACACGCTGTTCACTGAACTACAGTTATCCTGAAATTGATAATATTGTCAAACGTCAATAGACTAGTTGATGAGAGCAGACCACTAAGATGGCAATACAAACGCAGGCAGCATTACACCACAACGGCCACCAGGTGGAAGCACAGAGCTACTTTCTTCCTGCTATAAACAACAAACAACATTCCTCGGCCCTTAACGATTCCAAAGAACTGAGGATGTTTTTCAAACAGCTTTCAGGGACAGTACGGGGACGAGGTAATCTTTACAGAATAGTCTTGGAATACACACTGCAAATACATACATTATTATCATTTGTAGGATACAGATAAACAGATATAATGGAGCCACAGGAGGTTGGTGTAGTAAGAAACACTGCTTTTTACATTATATACTTTTGTATCATTTTATCTCACCCTAAAGCTGCACACTAGATTAGATCAAATGATCATTGTATGATTTATTACACTGAAAACTGTCAATAATAAAACCATGATTGAAATTGTTCTTATGGATCTCTTATTGTGTATTACTGTTAAACAACAGTGTAACTATGGTGCTGATGTTCCTGATAGTCTATTGTGGAAACCTTTAACAAACCAAAAAAACCACAACCACATTAATTCTATTCATTCAATTCAATTGGTGCATGACATTGGCTATTATTATTCATCTGATCCACAAAAGTTGGTAGACCAAAGCAAACATTTAGAACTAAGTACCAATAGAGAAATCTAAAAGTGGAAATGTTGTGTAACTTTATACCCCTCCCCTCAAAACCAGTTTCTTTAAGTGGGGCCAGTATAGGGATATACCTCAGCCCACCCCCTTTAAGGCCCAATGCACATCACTCAAACTAACACAAAACTCTCATTGACTGGTCCTATAAGTCGCAGGCGTACGAGTTGAACTTCAAAAAATGGAAATATTTCCTTTTCAGAAGAGAAACATTAACACAGAGAACTTGCGACAGGATAGCCATTAAAACCACAACAGACTTACAAATGACCACAGACATTCATCAAAACAGTCTGAACAAAACCTGTAAGCCTTCAATTTCACAAAAGCTGACAATTCATGCATTCTTATTATGTGGAAACTATCCAAGGACAATATAAAAAAGTAAGTGGTGTAAAGGGAAAAAAAAAAACTCTACACAAACAGGCAGATTGTAGGCTGGATACAAAACAAAACCATGGCCTCTATCTATGATACTGTATGTGTTGCCATCTGTTAAACGTGTTATCCGAGGAGCTGTAATATACGAGCAGCTATCACATGACTAATGGCTGCATAATGGCCAGGTAGTACGAGGGCATGTTTTCACACCAGGTGTTCCCTCATGATGTCCCCATGTTCCACAATGACAGCAAAACACATTAAAGAGTGCTTTCACAGGCACCCAGATGAAGTCAAGCACGTCCCATAATAAATAATCAGCGGGTCTAAACAAACGCTGAACCTTTCGGTGTGGGTACGGTGCGCAACCGAGTGCCACAGAGGCCAGAAAATATGCAAGTTTTCCTCCGTGTGTGACGAAAGCAGAAGACTTTTAATGATTTATGCTGCTGAAACCCGACAGCAGGAAATATTCAGTGCAACCACCTGGTGCACGGTTGCCTCTCCCTGCTTTCTGGGAAGTTCTGGAACACAGTCTTAAAAAGTTGATTTGGTGCATTTTTGTCCACGTGTTAGAACCTTGAGAGAACAGGAGACTTTCCCTCTTCAAGAAATACTCCAATTTGTGACTAGACACATTTCCGTACTTGCACAACAGCATTCCTGAAGCTGAAGGCCGTTGTGAAGGCAAACACTGGCCCTACTCCTTCTTTACCTGATATAAAAATAGGTTGTTAGGTGTTGCTTTGTTTAATAGTTATGCAGCAGCTGTTAGTTGAGCACCTTTATGATGCTGCCGATTAGAATAAAGCTTCTCACGTTTGCTATGGGAGAGCTGATTTCACTCAACCTAAGTAAAAAAAAATTATACTTTTAGACTAAAAGATATTCCTCTTTTATCCAATGGCGCTATTTTTCAATATGATATGTTTTCTTTTTAGAATTAGGGCTGCAACTAACGATTATATTCATTGTCGATTATTTTCTCGATTAATGGACTAGTTGTTTGGTCTATAAAATGGCAGAAAATGGTAAAAAGAAAAATATCGATCAGTGTTTCCCAAAGCCCAAGAGGACATCCTCAAATGTCTTGTTTTGTCCACTACTCAAACATATTCAGTTTACTGTCATAATGGAATTAAAAAAACAGAAAATATTCACATTTAAGAAGCTGGAATCAGATCATTTTTATGTTTTTAATTATCAAACAGATTAACCGCTTATTTAAAAAAAAATAGTTGGCTATTTATTTAATAGCTGAAAAATAAGCGATTGGTAGGTTAATCTCGGCAGAATCTCAAATTCTTGTGATGTTTTATACAGAAGGATTGTAATCCAATCGCTTGGGACTTTATCATCATGCAATATAAATGCATTATCAGACTCTATAAACATGCACTTTGTCACCTAAATGTCCTGCGTCAACGTCCCGTACAGTATAAAACTCTCCTCTGAATATCAGTGGGCTTAATGTCATTCATGTGTGATCAAACGTTCCCGTGTGAAGTCGAGCAGCACAGGGAAACTCTTCCTGTTGCTCTGCATGTCCCTCCTCCTGTGGGCTCCTCCTACATGTCTACTGGCCCTGCCTCTAGTTCTCTCACTCCAGTACCCTCAGCCTCGGCACGTGTACTGACGCGTACACATGGCTTTGGCGTGTGAAGTGGGGAGAGATTTAAAGACACGCAACCGCAAACACTCCACACACTCCTCTCTCTCCCTCGCTCTCTCTCTTAGTACTGTTTTGACCCTGCTGCACATTTATGATGTGCTGGGACTGAATGCTGATTGTGTTGTAGATCACATGGCGAACTAAACCAAACATCCATGTCAATGCTATGAGGTTGACTCATCAAATAGCTCGAGACTTCTTTCTTTTTCAAGTATTCCACCTTCCGTCGTCTTTTTTTATTTTTTTTTTTTTATCTCTCCACATCTCCCTGCTCCCTCACCCAACTATTAACCCTGCACGTAGTTACAAAAGTGAAAAATACATTTCAGACATTGTTAAGCAGCCATTTCTGAAACCCTGTGTTTTCTCTCTCAAGTTGACTTTGCGTGTTGAGCCATGTGACCGTATCTCTTGCCTTCAGTTTGACCCCACGGGACAGAAAAATGCTTTGTCACCATGTTATTTGTTAAAAAAAGAAGGGAGAGTCAAAGTGCTGAATCACCAGCCTGTGGGAACATTATAAGCACATCATATAACCTTGATCACATATCAACTATTATTAATTGTAGGGTCTACTGGTCTCATATCAGCTGTAGGGGACAATTAGTCTCTTTCAGTTGGTCAACCCTGCAACGTTTGCAGAACCCCCTTCTATGGTATTGCTTGTTTTGAGCTGATATGGACAAACCTTGACGAATGAACTGTCCTTGATCATTTTTGTACTCTCTGGAACAAAATGCTCCATGTAAGTGAACTCACCATGCAAACAGTCATTTCCTCCTGCAAGGCTCTGCGGCTGAACCACCTCCAAACCAATGAGCGATGGGGAGGAAGAGGAAGACGGCGATGAAGATGAGGAGCCAGGTGGGGACGAGGGCGGTAGGCACTGGGAGCTCTGATTGGGCACAGCTGACTGGGAGCTCTGCGAGGGGATCTGGGCTGAACTGGAGCTGTTGTTGTTGTGCATGCTGCCCATTCCGTTTTCGGTCAGAAACTCCTCCAAGTCCATGTACTGAAGCTGGAAGAGGCCCCCATCTGCAGGCAGGGTGCGATCCCACAAGAGGGGCCCCAAGAACTGGTTGAAACTTCCTCCTCCATTTCCTCCACCACCTCCTCCACCACCTCCTCCACTGCCATTACTGCTAGTACTGTTGGCTATTCCACTGCCATTCCTCATGGGGCACACTCCCATGGAGTCTTCATCAACATCCACCCTTTCTTTGTCTACCAGAGATAAGAGAGCAGAATCATTATTAGTACAGCATGAATACGATGAAGAACAACTTTCAAATAACTCTGCATACTTGTGTAGAACTAAATGGGGTGGCAGGTGTATCCATGAGACGCATCCATGTGTCTCACGCACAAACACACACACTCACAGATGGACCAGATGGTAGCTGAATTGCAGAATTAAGCAAGAGCCGAAACCAATTTGTTGCCATAACGTACACATAAGCTCCCGAACAAATCTCACAATAGTTGAAGCAGGCACGTTTTGGGAACTGCACAGCATTACAGCTAAACAGAAACGTGTTACCGCTCATGGTAATCTGGTTCCTAATTTGAAGTCGCAGAGGGGATTATAATCCAGGTGAATACTCATCAGGGTCATGGGAGAGTCATCGTGAATGTGTGTGCAATGGTGCATCACACCTTTGTGCCATAAAATAAGACGAATGTAATATATATTTTCTTTAATAATAACATAGTTTACATGTTTGTATTTTAATGACAGCGTCAGTGGGTGGAACAGGGGAGTATGATTTATTCATGCTCTGTCTTTGCCCACATGGAAGATGTTTCAGGTGCTTTGCATTAATTCATCAACTGAGTTTCTCACCTTTTGCGTCACTTGGGGTTTTTAAACGTTGGTCTCCCTTCATGGGGTGCTGCAGGAGGGATTTAAGACCCGCCATCGAGGTGAGATGCCCCCCTGTGAGGGAGCCTGCAGGCTGGGTACAACTTCCAAACTGTGCGCTTGCGCCAGCTGGGACGTCGGGGTTCGGAAGCTGGGTGAGCTGCCTGGACATCCTGGGCCAGATGGGGTCGTAGAGAGATACTGGGGGCACTTGAAGGGGCGTGGCAAACTGACCAGAGAGCCTACCAATAGGAGAAGTATACTGGATGACTGCTCGTGTGTGTGCATGAGGGAGGTGTGGGGGGGGGAAGAAGAGAAAGAGAGAGATAGTTTTGAGAAGTGTCCATGCAGAATAAAGCAACCATTGTAATGTAATTCATAGTATTAATGGCGCAGATTAATAATAATTTCAGAACTTAGTTACCTTTCACTTGATGCTGAGTTCCTTATTGCCTTGCAGAAATGTTTTCATCGAAATATTCCATTGCAGTTAAATGTTCTTCAGTAGATCAAGCTGTTATTCTCAGAGTAGCAGTGTGGGAGGGACAGTCAGACCATCTGAGTAAGAATAATGTCCATAATAAAAAAAAAAAAATGCAAAGACGTCAAAATGACTATGAAACCCACTCACAGCACGGACGGGAAAATGTTACAATTAAAACTTGTAGAATAATATCCCCAATTAATCGTCCGACAATCAAAAAGAAGATCGAAAAAAATAGTTGCAATAATAGCAGACCTCCGTCAAAACAAAACAACCGAGGGAAAACAGTGTGTGTACAAAAAAAAAAAACGCACACAGAGACGAGAGCAGTGACTGTATTGGTCAGATGACAAGTTGTATTGGTGTTTCTCTCCTCTGCTGTCGCGCTCTGCTGTCCGTCGGGGGGAGGAGGGGGACGTTTCCTCTTTCTCTGTCTGTACTTTTTTTTTGCATCCGGTGGATCCAGTCACGGGCGCACGGGCTTCGGTCTGTGTTTGGGCCGCGCGACGTCCACGACCGATAGTCCTCTCTCTCCCTCTCAGCTGGAACGGACACGGGCAGTTCACGTGACGTCACACCTCGCAGAACAAGCGAGTGAGGCGCGAGAGGGGCGGGGCCCAGCTTTAACAGATCTCTCAATTCTCTCTTTATTATTTATGAGACACACCTACCCTCGGGCCACTCCTCGAGGACAGCAGGTTGTTTGTTGTGTCTGACGGGCACAAACCATTTCACCAAGTTGTCGCCACATTAGTGTTTGTCGCACAAAGTAAAATGTCCTTACACTAGTATACCGTGACATCACAAATATAGCTAATTTATTTATGGTCTGGATTACTGTCTCGAGCCTTTGCTCGTCTTTATTAAACCACAGTTTTGGCTTCCTGTGATAATCAGGTAGAGCAGCATGGCTTTTCCAGTTTCCTTGTAATCCACAGAAAACGTGACTGTGCCGTTTTTTCAGGCGAGGAGCGCTTCAGCACGTTGCCTCCCGGCGTACAATAGCTGTTCCAGCTCACGTGTACGAGGCACGCGGAGACGATGCCTTGTCCGCTCGCAGCTCTGGCTACAATTGGCTTTAGAGATTCGTCGCTCCGCCCACGACGGGCGCCCATTGGACAGAAATAGGTCGAATAAACCCGCCCGCTCGGATTCCCCCCAGTGCATGCCACTGCCGCGTGAGACTAGTTCGAAACACAAAAAGCGCGAGGGTTGTCTAGTCTACTGTACAGTTGCAGAGCACATGCGAAAACATCGCGCGCCACAGGAGTTCACCTCTTTGTTTTGTTTTTTTCTCCCAGAGCTGGACATGTAAATAGCCGACAGGTTCAAGTCACCCTGCAGCTCCATGTCCACTGAGTCCACAAGAACATTGTGCACTAAATGTGAACATTACATGTAACAGAAATGTCCTGGGCCCCTTCAGTTAACTCTGTCCTGAGACCCCCCTGTTTTTCTTCAAAATAAAACTACCCAACTGGAAGCTTTGTCCAGCTGTGGGCCCCTCACATCATAACCACCTGGGACCCCACCTAAAACAACAGTGAATATGAATCATCATATTTTATGTTGAAAGCAAGACAGATGGATTTTTATGATCAATCTGAATGCACACACATGCACACACACATACTTGTGACTTTAAAGTCACTTTTACCTTTTACTATATAATAACTATCACTTCAAGGTCTAACTGTAACTAAATCACAACATTGTGGTTGGTGTTACTCATTAAAGTATCATAGATTTAACTGTTTCAGGGTGTTTTAAATCATTGATTTGGCATCACAAAGAGCTACAGTAACACATATTCAAAGGATGTAATGCTGTGAATTTATAGTTCACACAAATGCAAAATGACTTGCATTTAATTTCACCCTTAAACCGCATTAATTTCTAAACATTAAGCGAGATTACCGAGTGACACTCAAGCATTTTGTTTACTTTGTGGCATTATTCGTGTAGTAAACAGCAGACGGGCAGATAATTCACACAGTCATACAACACTCTCCAGTCCACCCCCTATCAGTGCAAAATCCATGTGACTGCCACACATCCACACCAGGCCAAGAGTACAGTATAAATGAGTTGCTTACCGCCATCTAGTGGAGCTAGGAGTGAGAAGTTTTACACAGCCATTTATTGAAGTATAGTGATAATATACCGTAAATTAAAATCATTGAAAACTATTTATTACCTTGGTCAATAACTTTAGCAAGCCCACATTCAAGCAGCCTCCCCTCTGGTAGGTGCTGCAGAACACTTTCGGCCAAAACAACCAGACACAAGAATAGTTTCTTACCGCAGGTCGTTACTCTGATGAACACCTGTCATTATCATTTTAGTTTGAATGTTGTATACAGCATATGTATACGTGCACTGTATAGTCATCCAGTCAATGTTGATCTATTCAGTATTTATTTCTTTGAAACTATGTATATAGACCGGTTGTTTTTACTCTTGGTCATTGGTGCTTTTTACATATACACATATTTTTTCTCACATATCTGTGTACATAGTAGTCCTGTCTTTTCTTAACCTTTATTAGTTCAGCTTTGTTGTCCTGTTGTGTATATTTAAGTGTACATTGAAAGCGATGCAAAAAAAGTGAGTTAAATTCCTTGTATGTGTACACATACTTGGCCAATAAAGGTGATTCTGATACATCCTGAAAACCATTTAATCCACAAAGTGATATGAAATTCACAAAGGACATAAAGCTAAATGTAATTGTAAAACTTCAATATTGACTTTGGTAACAGTTACAACTTACTCATGACTAGCTGTTTGTAACATCTTCTGGATATTGGAGTGGGTAACTATGAATGAGAAATGAAAGGAAAACAAATGATTACACTTAAGGTTTATTCATTGCTGAAATATAATCAACTACTGACTTCTCAGTAAATAATGTGATAGAAATCTACTAAAACTATCATTTTCTTTAGAAGAAAAAAAAAAAAAGCAAGGCTTGACAGGGGTATGAACATTTCATGTGTGAATAAAGTGACATGATGTACTTAAAACTTTTTTTTTTTTTCTGCAGAAAAAAAACCCAAGGCTTGACAGTAATTATATGATTGCAACTCAGCAAAAAGTAAAAGGGGTTAAGTATAAGATTGGCATGAAGACTGATTGGGTTACACACATAAATACATGGAATATTACATTTGTTTCTATTATGATAGGTCCTTGTCTTTAACACACTGTGAAGTACTGTAGAAATAATCACTGCTAAAAAGAGCATACAAATAACATGAGATAAACATGTGTTACAGTCCACTTGTTTAACCTGTTTTCAATCTCTTGGTATAAAAGCTAGGAATATCTCAAATAAACGAAGTAAAGTGAACATACTAAGCAAGGCTTTTTGTAAGTTTCTTCATTTTGGCAGGAGAGGGATCCTTGAAATGCTAATTACCAGCAACGTTGACAATTTATCTATATGTGATTCAATCACTAGGGAATATAGAGCAACTTTCAAATCAAGTTTAACACTACAAACTTCTGGGGATATACTGAATAAACCATCACGTACTGTAGGAGTGATTTCACAACCTCAGCAAAAAACTTGACCAGAGAACAAACATGCACTGACAAACTATCAACAAAGGTCTTTGTCCTCATGTCCCTACTCCTAATAAATGCACTTTACATTTTAAAAAAATCCTCAGAGCCTCTAAGTGAACAACAACAAGACAAAGTACACAGCAGAGACGTTTATCATACAGCAAGAGGTGTAGCGGGGAGTCTAGTTACGGGAAGAGAGATACATTAGCAGGTCATTTCACCTAAACTTGTCTAGTAACTGCACAGTGTCAGTCAAGCATAGTGTCAATGCACTTAAGGGGTTAATGAACCTATGGAAACAGTCACGTCTTTGAAAACACCTTCCAATATAACCTGGAAGAATTTCTGGTGATATTTTATAGGATGCAATACAGTAGTTGTTAAAACACTCATTCTAATAAGTCAGCAGAGTAGATGTCAACAGAGACATGAGGAAATTTCTACTAAAAGGCAGCATTTGCCTTTTCAAGTCCCTTTTTTTCACCTTCCCATTTTAGAACTGAAATATCTCTCTCGTATGACACTCTTTTCATATACCAGGATGCTCAGTATCTGTATGGTGCCTGTAGGTATGGTATCTCCTCCTGACCCTCTTGGGTCTGTCTCTCTCCTGCTCTCTTTGAAAGCTTCAGCCTGTTAGCATCTCCTCGCTGCAGTCCTTTAGCCCTGCGGCGGCAGGACACCTTGTGCCTGTAGAGCAGTGTGGCATTCCAGAAGCGAGTGGCGCAGCGTCGGCAGGAGAAAGTCCCTCTGGCACGATGGGAGGCCCGATGGATGAAGGCTGCCAAAGGCCTGTGAGACTGCTTCCCACATACGCGGCACCTTAGTCGCTCCTGAGTGGTCGAGGCTTTTTGTGTGTGTTTAACTGCCATGTGGACTAGCAGTCCCGCTTTACGGGAAAACACGGAATTGGGGC
Source organism: Bovichtus variegatus (assembly GCA_943593645.1). NCBI lineage: Eukaryota > Metazoa > Chordata > Actinopteri > Perciformes > Bovichtidae > Bovichtus > Bovichtus variegatus. The sequence continues at coordinate 4,566,318 of CALSCE010009506.1, forward strand.
ATATAGGACAGCCAAAACGTTTCACAGGGACTTTGAGAGACGAGAGGATCTGCACCTTCATTCCCCCAGTGTTGACAAGCTTATACCCACCACCACCTGATCCTTCTCCTCGCCTAATTGTCAAACGAAGAGAGCCTTGTTTTTTATTCAACTGCCCTCTTATTGTACAACTTATCTTTCTCTTCTTTTTGATTTCATTGAATCTCACTAAATCTTGGGATTCCCATTTATTTTCCCTCCAATCTCTCCTGTCGGACTTTTTTTTTTTCTTCTTCTGTCGTCTCATTTCATCGTGTGATAACTGGATGCTGCAGTCAAGGTGTTGGTGGGACTGGGCACCTGACTGATGATGAAGATGATGGTGGTGGGAGATATGATGATGATGATGCAGATGATGATGTTCAGTGGAGGGCAGTTCCGTGAGGGGCTGGAACGGGGCTGTGGTGTGGAGCGTACGGCTACGGGATCCAGCTGGATAAATGTGCTCTCCTTTCACCCCGGCTGGGGAATGCGGGTGCTGGGGGGCCATGATTGTAGAGTTTGGAGGCAGAGGCTGCGAGTAGGATGGAGCATTAGAGGCTGAGGATTGGGCTGCAGCATCATAAAAGAGGGGAGAGTAACCAGTTGGTGGTTGCGGGGGTGGCTGTTGGTGGCTATGAGTGACGACACTAAGACTCTGCCCTCCATGGCCTTCGGTGGAAGGAGCCATCTGGAGCAGGGTATTGGTGGCAGCCTCACTCTCTGATGTTGACTGATTAACATCACTCCCACCTCTGTTGTCTCCAGACCCACTGCTGCCTTCTTGCGGGTTAGGCGGATCAGTGCGGGTCATCCCATGCTGTGACTGCCTATGTCGTGTGAGGCTGTTAGAGTAAGCAAATGCTTTCCCACATACCTCACAGCAGAAGAGCTTTTCACCTCCACCTTCATGAACCGTCTGGTGATGGGCGGTCAGATGGAAGTGGTGGCGGAACGACTTCCAGCATATAGCACAGGTGTAGAGTCGAGGCGGAGGTGGGGGCTGAGGGTGCGGTGGCGGTGGAGGCTGTGGCTGGGGGTTGGTGTCTTGAGGCTTGACATCTTGAGGGTAGGAGTAATAGGAGGAGGTGCTTGGTGCTTGGTTCTGGCTCCTTTCTTGGGCCACGCTACATTGAGGGTTTGGGTTAAAGCTGTTGAGGTTCTCCGCAGCTGGTGTTGTGGGCACCTCTTCCAGCTCCCCTTTCTGGTGGAGTTTGCTGTGCCTCCTGAGGCTCTGGGAGTACCCAAACTCTTTCCCACAGATGCTGCATTTGTAATTCTTCGCCCCAGAGTGGACTGTTTGATGCTTGCTGAGGTGAAAAGCCTCCCTAAAATACTTTCCACAAACAGTGCAGTGATGGGGCTTCTCTCCAGTATGGATGCGGTCATGCCTGCGTAGGGTCTCGCGTCTTGCAAAACCCTTGCCACAGACGCTGCAGAGGTGAGTGCGTGGGAGGCCGCTGGGCCCCATTCTGGGGGTGTATTGCCTACGTTTGGGGGGTTGTCCACCAGCTGCAGGATCTTTCTTAGCTCTGGGTTTCCGGGGACGTTTTGGCTTGGTGGTAGGATTCTGTGGGTTGCTGCTCATAGCCTCCTGGCTCCCGCCACCTCTGAAATTCTTATCCATACCAGATGTTGATGAAGGTGAGCCCAGAGGACCTAAACCAAGACCACCTAGTAGACCTCCTATGATGTCTCCCCTATCATCCCCTCTATTTCCACTGTTACTAGCTGCTGTTATAGCAGATATTGCATTATTGACAGAGCTAGTGACATCATCCTCTGAGTCATCCAGTAGAGAAGAAAGGGGCAGGTGGGGCTGTTGCTGCGGATGGTGGTGCTGGTTGTGGCTCTGTGAGTGCGGATGCAGTGTTGGAGCCAGGGGTGCCTTTCTCAGAGCTGGGCCCGCCATCCCACTTCCACAGGGGGAGGCACCAGAGTAGCATGGAGATGGATTACCTTGAGAACGATGGTCATCATGGTAGCCTGTGTAACGATTCCGAGAGTAGTCAGTGGGGTATTTAGCATCTGTTCTGTCCCTGTCATTTGAATTCCCTCCCCTTCCAGACTGAAACAGACCATCACATCCTAAACCTGATTTTGGTTCTCCTTCCCCCACAATGATTACACCATCTTCTTCCTCAGTTTTCCCATAAATAACACCTCTATTGCTCTGATAAGTTCCCCCTCCTCCATTACCCCCTCCCCCAACTCTGTCCTCACCATCAGTTCCTGTCTTGCTGCCCCTTTGTTTGGGTCCCCTACCTGGCTTGCCGCAGGTGCCTGAGGCAGCATGGTTGAGTAGAGAGGTGCTCTCACGGAAGGCACGACCACAGGCGGGACATCGGAATGGCTTTTCCTCATGTATCTTCTCATGGCGTGTCAGTGATTCTCTACGATTAAAAGCCCGAGAGCAGGTGGAACAGCCATATGGGCGGGACGAAGAGTGTATAACTCCATGTTGCAGGAGGTGCCCTTTTTTCTTAAAGCATTTGCCACAATCGGAGCAATTAAATACTTTGTCTGGGCTAGGACAAGAAATAGTTGTGGTCTGGGGAGTTTCTTGGGTCGAATGGGGGAGGCTTGGGTCAGACTGTGCTTTAATGTGAATGGGGTTTGGGCCAGTAGAGGCAGAATTGCTAGTACCTGCTGTTGTTGGCTCATGCATGCGCAAATGCCTGCGAAGGCTTGACAGGTGAGGGAAGCTTTTGCCACACTCGCCACAGCTATAAACTGGCTCTGAATCAGACTCTGTGTTGTTAGCTTGCATTGAGCTCTGGTTATCAGATTTAGAAAGGTGAGAATCATTAGTAACTAGTACTGAGGCAGCAGTGGAAGAGGGAGCGGAGGAGGAGGAAGAAACTACTGATGAGGATGAAGATGATGACGCAAGAAGGGATGATGGGTCTCCACCCATATTTGACATACCAACCCCACTTCCAATTAAAGCTGGGGGCTGACCATGACTAAGCCCTCCACCATTATTGTTAGCGGTGGGATTACCACTGTGGCTGCCGTGGCCATGGCCACTGCTGCCATTACTACCGCTATCAGATTTTCTCTGTGGCAAATAGCCAGCCATAGCTTTCTTCCTTCTACTGCTACTGCCACCACTACTACTACTTCCACCTCCACTGCTTTCTCCTTTACCGTCATCTTTAGATAAGGACAAATGAAGTGGCAAAGGGAGTGGCAAACCTGCTTCCTGCTGCATCAGAGAAGCTATCTGATTTGATGACAGTACAGGGATGCCCTGGAAGTCAAAGCCACCCAGTGATGAGGAATGGGAGCCTGGGTGGAGAGGATGGTGAGGATGGGAATGAGAGTGAGGATGAGAAAGGGTGTGAGGTGGAAGCTGTTGCTGCTGTGGAGCCTGTTGTGACTGGGAAGTGGAGTGGCCATGTGAGTGAGAATGCAAAGCAGGAGGCGGAGCAAGACTAGTACTAGGTTCCCCGCCTGTCTGACTTAAACCAAGCCCTAAGTGGTTATGGGTTCCCTGTTGAACGAGAAATTGCTCTAAACTAGCATTAGAAGGCACCCCAGAAAGGAAATACTGATTAGCAGCTAACATGCAACTAAATTGTTGGTGAAGGCTTCGTGCATCAGACTGGGCCCCAACCAACTGGTGTCCCAAAGAGCTGACTGCACTGCTGCTAGAAGGGTTATTAGACGTGGCCACAGATGTTGAAGGGGAAGGAGAGGAAGAGGAGGGACCAGATGATGCCTGGGGGATAGAGAGGCCGGGATGCAGAGGAGGAGGGGGTGGAGGTGCTGATGTTACTAATCCTCCTAATCCCCCAGCGCTCCCACTACTGCTACTTCCCCCAGCAAAATGCTCAAAACGGCCTACACCTGGGTGTAACTGCTCCTGTGCTAGTGCTGCCTCAGACGGGTGGAAAGAGCGCAGGAACTGTGGGTAGCCTGATGAATGGCTTGAGCTGCTGCTGCTCATCTTGCTTGACTTTGACCGAGAGCTCTGAGATGAGGAAGGCTGTTGTTGTAAAGGTGGGGGAGGAGGGGCACTCATCTTGGCAAAAATGGAGGCAGAATCAGAAAAGGCGTTACCTCTTGACCCCTGCAGGGGTCCCAAGCCAAGTCCAGACAGAAGAGCTCCAGAAGACTCAGCCTGCTGCTGCTGCTGCTGCTGGAGTTGATGCTGGTGAAGTTGCACTTGCTGTTGATGCTGTAGTTGTCGATCTAAACCAAGGCCTTTAAACTGGTGGGCCTGGTGCCCACTTAACATCTCTATAATGTCCAGATTGTATTTTCCAAATTGGAACATTTCCCACTCACTGGAACATGGGGGTGCAGGGGCCAAACCTCCAGCGCTAGAAGCGGAAACAATGATCCCACCACTGACTGGTGAAAGACAAACTTAACCCTAAGGGTGAGGTTATGCTACTATTTTTTTCCAGAACTACTTGAATGTCTTATATCTCAAGTTCGTCCCTCCAGATAGTTTACTTCTGGTGCAGCTACTCCCTGTTGATTATCCACTGCCCACACTCTTACTTCCAAAATGAGTGGGGTGGCCGGGAAGATGAGTTTATGATCAAAGGGTAAAAGTGTCTTTAAGACAAGTAGATGAGTTCCACCTAATATCAAAATTGCTTAGAATAGTTTTTTTTTTTATTGAGAAGCAGTATAAATGACTTCTTCTTGTTTCCTTTGAGAGTTACTGCGTTGACATTATCCTTCATCTAAGCAAGATTCCTCATCCGTGTTCAGCCAAGATGTTCCTACAGCTGAAAGAAATTCAAAAAGGGATGGAAGTCATAGAGGGGAACAGGACTATAATTTTTTAATTAAAATGTCACTCACTGTCCCTTGCTAATAGGCCATTAAGGTGAATCTATACAGACAGAAACGTAAGTCTGCACTGTAACATTACAAATCATAGATGTATCTCCATTGCAAACATTAGGACTTAAATTCATTCAGTACTGTAATTGCAAGGTTTAATTTCTCCTTTTTCTTCTACATATACATTAGATTTGAAATTAGTTTTTGTTATATTAACTCTATTTATGCTGCAATTTACCAATCAAAATGTGTCTTACCATTGTGAGCAAATTAGCATGCCTGCTACATTTTCTGTTTATGTAATGTGAGGAAATAAAAATCTCAACAATTCAAGGCACCTCATCTACATAGTTCTACTTTTACAGACCCTTCAATATGTTAATAAATATATGCAATATATGCCATCTTTTATGTTTTGTAATAACTTACCATGAATTGCTTCTCTAATGGATTGTAGCACTACCATAATTGTGACACATGAATGCAAATTATTTTTATCATTGTACATCTTTAGTAAAGGAGGCAAAAGTTACTTTCAACATTCTTACCGTCTACGCATATGCCTGTTCATAATAGGCCTCTGCCATAAAGGTAAGTGGTGAAAGCTACTTTGGAGATAATGATCCAATTTATGACAATATTATACTCTAACTTACTTTAACCATTATATGCTGCAGCAGTTCTCTGATGTACAGTATCCCACACTGTATTCTGTATATTATAAATGATACAGCATATGTGGCTATCGCTGCAAGTACCAAATGTTTATTGAGGAAGTTACAGACAGAAAACAGAGGCGTAGTGTACAGTGCAGTGTTGCATGAAAAACCACATTAGACAGCAGATGCCTCAATTTTGGTAAAATGCAGGTGATTGTACATAACTGATCATTTGTATTTTACCCGCACTACTTACACTGGAGGCGTCTCTGCTACATTTTACCATCTGTGCTGTCAAAATTCTGCAAATCATGACTTGTCATTATTACCACAAGGAAGTTTTTCTTGTCTACATTTTTTGATAACAGACAATCCAATTCAAGCCCCACACTAACCATACTTTCACCATTGACTTTTTTCATTTCAGTTTTAGTCTGTTTATTACCAGATAGTCCCAGAGGCATACAAGTATTCAGAACAGTGTCAAGTTTCATTCTTAGCCTAAAATCAGTCTATAATGTCTAAATAATGTATTGGATCATCTTTTGTTTCAGAAATGGAATATTAATACAGGTCGATTAGTAGCAAAGTGGGGGTAATTAATTGCACAGTATCTGCTCTGTGCAGTACCTTAAGGTAGTCCAAGAGGATGACTGGCCTGGGGAAGTTACATCCAATCATATTGCACAGTCTCCACAGTATAATTCCTCCTGTACATTGATTCATTTATATGTATATCTATGGCACTTAATTATACTTAACTGCTTTTTTTTTGTTGTTGTTGTTGTTCCATCAAAATGTACCATTATTCTACTTCTGAAAAAGCTGAAAGTACACTGGCTATGGTAGAATCACTCACTTTGAATCTCGTTTTGCTCACCTCGTAATATCTTACCGTTTCCTCTAATCGATGCGATGAACCTAGTGGGGAGTGAGCTCCCCTGGTAGATGAGGGAGATAATCTATCGCATATTTGACTGCCTCTCATTTTAATGTAAATCACCAATCCTGCGAAGAAGGGCAGAAATGATCAAAATTAACACCAGTATCACACCCGCTGCACAATGTAAACATTTGCAGAGTCTTACAGGCGCAAGAAATAACGGATGCACTCGAGGAGGCATCCTGTAATAGTATTGGCTAACATTTCGAAGGAAAAAAAAAAGGAAAACATTGGACGCGCTTGCATGCAAAACTTCACGGTTCTCCTTAGCATCATATTTTCACTGGCTCGGCGTGTTTAGCCATTTGGTGCCACACGCCATCCAGAAAAGCACAGAACCGCTGAAGCTAACGTTAGCCATCTTTCCGAGCCCCAGTATTAAAAGCATGCCGACCACCGTTAACATTACGATGCTAGCGTTAGCTTATACATATGCCTAACCTATATTCGGCAAATGTTTACCTACGCATCCAGAGCACAGTTGCAGATGGATGAGGCCTGTCACGCCTTCTTCTAACTGCCTAGCTAGCTATCGCCCGCTTCCATTTCTGCGTGCTGTTTTCCAGTCTTTAGCCAGAGCCATTTTCACTGATGCTGAGCTGGGTCAACACTTACACGGTTCCCACAAGAAATCAACGCCGACGGATACCGCAGCCGCCTCCTTGTCATTTCATTACCACCGGTTTGCGTCGACAGGGAGCTTTCGCTAAAGGTTTCGACGGCCGAGAAAAATTTGGATGGTCGGTGATAATATTTTTGGGTAAAAGTGAGTGACGTGTGCTCCCTTAACATCGGTCCTTTCCGGCCCTTGTAATATTTCCGGGTAGCACCAGCGGGGCTCACGGGCGGCTGCATAGGGCTCACCGTTTTGAAAAAAAAAATGGGACTCCTCTTCCACAAATGTTGCACATACATATCGTTAGTGTCCATTTCTGCTCCCACAAAACTCTGTCCGATTATATCTAAAGTTACCAAGTCACAGTGGGAGGTTAAGGACTTTCCCCAATGGCTACATAATGGCTGATGTTTTATAGGCCTATTATTACGCTACCCCAGCAATATTATATAGTTTGGCTATAACTAAGAAAAACATAGAATTAGATGGGGGGGAGAAGTAGCCTATGTTTTTATCTTTTATTATGTATGTATTAGTTATTCAATATCAATAAGGGTTAAAAAAAAAAAAAAACAGGCCATAACCTATGGGCTACTTTAAATTATGCCATAAAAGTACACATCTACATTTAGAGGTGCAATGTAACTAAGTAAGAGTAGCCTTCTTTACTTAAGTACACTTTGTAGCCACATTGTACTTAACTTGAGTATTTTCTTTTGATGGCACTTTTTTATCTAGGGAAATAAAAGGAAAATCTTGGGGAAATATTGTGCATTTTACTCCACTATCTGACAGTTTTAGTTAGCCTACTGTTATATGCAGACTACTAGTTACTTTATAAATAAAAGATTTTTCACCGAAAACATATGAAGGGTTTGACTATAAGATAAATGATTTTTGTTTTTGTCATTTTCTTACAAAAAACATTTCATGGTTCCTACTCAAATTTGAAGATTTTCTGATTTTCCTTTTAATTATTTAAATCATTTTAATGTTTTTTTAATAATAATTTTGAGGTTTGGACTGTTTGTTGGACAACAAAAACATTGGAAAGGTGACATTTAACCAGATGTAGCTCTGGGTAAATGTGATGGCATATCTCACTACTTTTAGAGTTTTTACAAACCAAATAATAAAAAATATAAAAAATCTGCAAATTAATCCAAAATGAAAATAATCATTAGTTGCAGTCCTAAATACAACATAGTTCAAAATGAGCTCCACCTCAACCAACTACAACAGTAAAATCCTGATTTTACATTAATGTATGAGTAATAATAATATAATGATTGCTCCCATATTATAACACATTGTGTCTAGTGGTAAATCAATATTCAAAATAGCAAGTATTTCTGTATGAATTCCTTCCCAGTATGATTTCAATTGTGGACAATCCCCAAAAGAATGTGTGTGTGATCGCCAACCTGTTTACAATCTCTGCTGCACAAATTAGTTTTACTTCAGTCATATTTTGATACAATGAAAGGAGTTCTATAATACGTCATTTTTAATATTCAGCTGAAACCTTTCCATAGTGGTTCTTCCCATGTTTTCATCCTTAATAATAACATTCATTTCCAGCTCCCACTTTTCTTTTGTATGCAGAGTATTCCCTGACTCGTGTGATTGTAAACATTCACATATTTGTGACATGATTTTTGTACTACTCTTTTTCTTCTATACTCTAGGTGACACACCCTATGTGTCATTAAGTCATTTCTTAATTATAAATATCTATAAAACTCTTTGGAGCATAAACAAAATGTATATTGTAATTGTTTAAATTATTTAAAAATGTCCCCCTCAAACATTTATTCTATTGTAACAAGTCTTTTCTCCGCCCATTCCCTAAACCTAGTGTCTAATTAACTTAGCAGAAAATACACATTCTTCGCCATCTTCATTGCTCTTGATATTGTTAGAGCCTCTTTCTCATCACTGAATAAGTTCTGCGCCTCTCTGATATTTAAGGATGTAATCATGCAGAATGCTAATCGTGTGCTCAGAGCATGAAGAATATTTTACTCAGGACCACCGAAGGCCTTTAAAGCTTTGACTAACGACATTTGCATTTTGAATATTAAATTGTTTTCTTTATAGCAAATTCTTCAGTCTTTCTCAGTGACAGTCAGCATCAACTGAGCATAGTTTGTGAAAAATTGGGTTTCACTTTACCTAGCAGATATATTATGCATTCTTATGAATGATGCCAGGTGTTGGACAGTGGGGCTTATCTCATAAATAATATGACATTTTGAGTGAAGGTTTCATTTTGTCTCAGAGCTGAGGAGCGCACTGAACCTCCTGGTGGTGAAATGTGCAAATGGCAACGGCTGTAATGCATCAGTGGCAGCCAGTGCCTAAATCAAACATAATATTTTCCGTGCCCTTTGTGTACCTCCTGTAAAAATAATTTCTGTATCAGTACAATGTCACCGTCTGCTCTTTTATTTAAGCCTTCATATATCTCCGTGCAATAAATGTATTCACAGGAGGTTTTAAATATGAGCTCCACAGCCCTCCCCTCACTCTAAGGATCCAGCAGGTACAGTATGATATAACTCTGCACTCAGATGGTCTAGAGCTGTGAATTATATGAAGACAAATTTCGCCTTTTCATTTCATTTAAAAGCACCATTGTCCACTCCCACTGGCACTGTATAGCCTTAATGAGGCTTATACAATATCTGACATCCTGGTGATGTGGGATTTTATCACAGAGACACTCTCTGGGTCCACTAACACGAAGACTAAAAGGCTTTTTGTTAACATAGAGCCAGTGTTTATGGTTTGACCCCTTATAAAACGTTCTTTTGTCTTGTGATTATTATAGATTGTCAATTTCACAACATATTGCCTCTGACCGAGCCCCTGGTCTCGGCTGATTGCATAAACATATTAGTCTGGTCGGTCTTATGTCAGACACATGTGTCAGACCAGTAAATGGTTTGAGTCTCGGTCTAAAGTGAGACATTTGTTTGCAAAAATAGTCCCCTACCTCAGGCCGTGTCTCAACTGAGAGATGTTTTTTCTGTAGAAACCAATCAGTGACAAGTGGCACAAAAATGTTGTAGAGAAATGAGGATATTTTAAATAGATTTCACCAGGTCCTACAGGAATCACTGAATCTGTGGTGAAATATCTGTGAGCAGTGGCAGAATGTAACAAGGTAAATCTCAAGTAGGTTACTAAACAAGTACGATTCTGCACTTTACTTGAGTATTTCCATATCATGCTACTTTATACTTCTACTTCACTATAATTATATATATATGGGAAATATTGTACTGTTTACTCCACTAGTCACTTTACAGATTAACATTTTTTTTTAACTTGATGAGTTTGTAAAATATGATGCACTGTTGTAGATTAAACTGCTTAACAACACTATATGAAATTGTTAAAACCAACCAACCTTGATGCTACGTACACATGAATGCACCAGTAATAAAAATCTAATAATATCATTTATAATACACAATAATACTCACAGGGCTCATTTTCTGCATTTCATGCATACTTTTGCCTTTGATTATTTAAGTGCTTTTTGCTATTGCACTGCAGGACTTTTACTCATAATCCAGTATTTTTATTTTTGCAGTCTTGTTGCTTTTAGTAGGGGATCCAAACACTTCCTCTACCATTGAAAATGTCTGTGTCAGCTAAATTCTTTCCAGAAAAACTGATTTTCTGCCTAAACAGAGAAGTAGTTCATTGGCTTGCATATGTTTTATTTCAAAAGGAGTCTTTTACTTCAACTAGTTTACGCATCAAATTAAGATAATCCTGAATTTGTTTTGTGCAAACAAAGAACATAGAGATCTATCTGAAGTCTGATAAATTGTCGAATTTTGAATAGATATGCGTGAGCGACCAGTCACTTTATACGGCCTCTCCTCCGAAATGCAGAGATACAATATTTATATCAGAAATGAATAACTGTAAGGCACACAGCCCAGTTTGCATTGGTATTGTTGCATGGTAAAGTGCATGCATGGTGCTTCAATGTTTGTCTCTTTATGAAAAGAGAGTGAAAGGCTAATGGTTGAGGAATACCTTTAAAATATTTTATACTAATATAAGAATATATACCAATATTACTAAATGACAGAAAACAGTGGCTTGGTTTGGTAATATTGATAAGCAATGTGCATGTACCAGAGGAGTAGACATAATGGCCTCACCGTTTATATTTCAACTATAAAAAAAAATAAAAAAAAGACTACAACTAAGGCTAAAATAATAATAATAATAATAATAATAATAATAATAATAATAATAATAATGATAATAGTTGAAGAACATTAATGCAAGAAACTCACACTCTGTAATGAATCACAAAATGTTTTTTTTTCCACCAACTTTATTATACAAATTCTTTGTAAGTCACTGTCGTATCCAAGGGGATCAATGCATTGAACAATAACAAAAGGGTTGTTTTGAAATTTATAGGCATGAAAATAAATCCATGAACTTCAGTACTGGACATGGTCCCTGTCCATACAATTTACTGTTAGCTATGCTTTACATTTCAGGTGGCCATTAACCATCCTCTCTCTAAAATGAATTCATAATGGTAAAAACACACACCATATTCATTCATTTCTTTCTGGTAACTAGCTCTTTTAGCTTACTTGCCTGTGTGTTAGTTCTCAGTTGTGAAAAATAAATAACCCCTGTAGTCTTGTAGGAGGCTATGACAATAGAAAGACAACAAAATGCTATGAGTTTGGCACTGTACAATTCATTAACTACTAACACATAATTTGTTGAATCCTCAAATTAATGTCGAAGAGATCACTCAAAATATTCTGATTGTACTAGCTATACAAAATACAATACTTGCACAAATTAGATTAACCATTTATAAAATTGTGATGATGAGTTTCGATGGATATGGCTTGTGAGATATTACAGACTTTGCTACAGACCTTTTGTGGCTCTATTAAAAAAATCTAATACTACTGTATGTCAACTGTCCTATTTCCCTGAAAAAGACACTCAAAGCATTCAGGTTTCCATTAGAGCTCCGTTTCTCTCTCCACCTTGTGTAATAAACATTCATCCGAACACACATACATTATGGCATCATGGGTTTAGTGTGTACAACCCACAATATGTTATTGGGTCAGGCTGCTGCAGTGGAGACAACAGACCGCCTCCAGTCTGGTTAATAACTTCTGGCCCGTTCGAACACACCTATCCCTCTCTGGCTGTTAAAACACCGTCGTCTGCACATACGTTTAGAAGGCTGCAGATTTTTTCAATAGATATTTTTAATACCCGAGTGGAAACCTAATTTCACTTGAGATCAAGAAGTCATAAGGCCGATGTCTAGGCACAGTACATACAGCTGGAAATATTGGCCATATAAGCGTTGATGACCTTAAAATCCAGGCATACTGTAACTGCCTCTCAATGAAATGGAGCTGGCATGCATCAATATTTGGAATGTTTTTAAAAACTTGAATTTATGACCAGATGTATGAAAAAAAAAAACAACTAGTCATGAGAATGCTAGTTATCTAAAAACAATAAACACTTAAATCCCACCAAGTAAAAGAACATCACATCATAAGATAATTGTTAATAATAACCATAACAGTTATAATAATTATTAATAATAACACTCCATCATATTCATAACAACTACATTTAGCACTGTGTATAGGAAGATTTTCCAAATGAAATCTGTGTTTCTGTTTATCAGTATTTCATCTCTGTATCCTTCCACATGACTGAACAAAAACCAACCAAGTAACAAGTTCCTCCTTTGATCTGCGAAATTATCTCGGATTTCATGTGGATTAAAAAAAAAAAAAAAAAATCCTCTCTCAATACAATACCCTCCATTGATCAGTCACACTGTCAGCCGTTGTACAGAATGTAAACCTTGAGGACACGATACAAAGTAAGTTTGTATCTGGTGCAAATATCGGGATAGATTTGTGCAAAGTTTATTTTGTCTCTGTGTTTCTCTTTGAACTGTGCTTAAATTGCTCTTGTTTTTTGTACACATTAATACTTAATACATCATGACAATATCAACACAAAATCAAGAGAAAGAGATAGTATTTATATGGACCACAGATATCACATACTACAGTATATAGGATAGGATAGCCCTTAGTATTGATAAGCGTTGTTATTGATGAAGATTTTTTTTTTTTCTCTTTTCTGTTTTTTTGTTGTTGGTTTTTTTTTTTACTCATACTGGCTGAAGTGCGTTATGATACAGCAAGGTCTTCCTCTTGAGGATGGGGAGGGCTTCCTAATCATCCGAGTCTCTTACGGCACATGAGCCACGCAGGAGAAGGCCTCAGGTCGCCCTCTCTCTCCTGACTCAGAGTTTGTTTTTGGCTTGCTCTGAAGCCAATCCTTTGAATGTACAAAATATCACTGACTTGTATAATTTGTCACCTGGTGAGAATAATAAAATGGTGATTGTCAGACCAGCTTCCTCTGTGGTATTTTCTTTGTATCTCCATAAATGGCTTTGAAGGACCGTTGTGTAAGTGCAACCTCTGCGTCACGGCCTATTCATTTGTGCTCTGTAGAAAAACCTTTGCTCTTCGCTCGCAACCTGCATTAAAGCAAGTTGCCTTTTTATTGGTAAACTGAACACATGCGTCTCCTGACTCGTCTATGTTTGTGTCAAGATATTTTTGTAATAACGTGACAGATGGCTCTATATTATTTGGTAGCCCATTGTTTTTCCAGTTCTGATCTATAGAAGGGAACATTAGGGGAAACTCACCCATAACGTAATCTAACATCAGTTTACACTTCTGTAGTGTCGCAGTGATCAGAGTGTGAGTCTCTCTGGGGATTGGATCTAAGGTCACATGGAAAACTAGGCAACCCAGGCGTCAGATTTGTAATGTGGGAACGTCCGCGGTTCAAAATCAGGTGCGGAGTCCTGCCAACAGGCTGCTGTGTCCCAGTCAGAAGACAGCCCCCCCACCTGGTCCGCTCATTTACATAGGAAGCAACAAAAATCAGTTCTGTCTCCCTGTGTCAGGATGAGGTTGAGTATCAGATCTCCAAAATCCCTCACCAGGCACATGGTTCACTCACACTCATCTGGTCCACCGGGCTGCTCACCCATGAGGTTCAGTTTAATAAATCATTGTTGGCGAGAGCAGGTTGACAGTCCAGCAGGTAGTTGGTTCAATTCTCTATTAAATTCTGTGATACAATATCCCACAAGGTCCTCCTCTGCTTCGACCTATTTATATATATATATATATATATATATGTATCCTCTCGTTCCCTATCTAATATGGCTCCTGAGTACTTTTTGAAAAACATATAAAAACAAAATTATGAACGACACGTCTGTTGGTTTTGTTTCACCCTTCCAGTCAGTCTTTCTACAAGTAATGGCACCGCTGTATATGGCAATATGGCAAATTTTGTTACAAAATATGGCTGATGCAGGCTATCACATAATTGGAACAGATATTCCCCACCTAGATTTTTAATTAAGTAATCATATTTAAGCTATTTAATTACAAGATAACACTAATTTGAATAGCCTAAACACGTTATAATGTTACTATACTTTATACCTCTAGTTCTTGTACTTATATATCTAATAGTTAAATGCAAAAGGGCAATCTACCCCCGTACCTTTGATGAGGGGTAAACTCTACATTAGGCACAAACCTCACACCGTCACCTCATTTTTACTCCCCGTCCTGATCCCCTGATTCCCTCCTCCACTTCCTGTTGACCCCCCACCGCCCCCTCCCGGTATGAAATGTAGCTGCTCAATGGTGTTTTGCCTTTTCGCTGCAAAAGCCATCCTCCTGGCGCTGTGGCCCCCTAGTGTTCCCGTTCCCATGACTACCCCAGCCCCGGGCATCTCCCCCGCCCAGCCCATGCCCCCGCTAATGTGCCCCGTCATGGGTGTGTTCCTCTCCTGCTCTCGTCCGGACGTGGGGTGAGAGTTCATCTTGATCATGTGGTGTCGGTCGAGGGATGGCGTGGCACAGACGTTCTGCTGGGACTGGGCCTTCTGCTGGCGAGGCAGCGTGGGGACAGTCCCTCCTGTGTGGGCGTATGGATCCACAACCCCCATCCCGCCGGCCCCCATCCTTTCCTCCAGATGGTCCGGGGACATGAGAAGCCGCTCCTGCCTGTCCTGTCTCTCCTGCCTGTCCTGCCTGTCCTGTCTGTCCTGCCTTTCCTGCCTGTCCTGTCTGTCCTGCCTGTCCTGTCTGTCCTGCCTCTCCTGCCTCTCCTGCCTCTCCTGCCTGTCTTGCCTCTCTTGCCTGTCCTGCGTCTTCCTGGTGAGCGTTTGCGTGTTGGAGTTCTTATTGGAGGCAGCCATGGCTTTGTAGTACTGGTGTTGCTGGTTCTTGGACAACCGGGACAGTGTCCCCGTGTTGCCAGGGACGTCACCCATGTTGAGCAGCTGGTCAGAGGATTTAACTTTCCTCGGCTTGGAGAGAGTGTCGTAATTGGGGTTGTACTGGGGCTCCGGGGGATCCAAAGGGTAAGGATTGGGGGTGGGTGAAGCAGGCATGCCAGGAGGCGGCGGCGGGATCCAGGGACGGACTGCGTGCCTGGGAAGGGTTCCTCTCCCACTGAGGGTGTAGTCTCCACCCCAGTGGAGGTGGTGCTGAGAGGACTGGAGGGCCGGCTGGGCTGTGTGGGGCCGGCGCTTGGTGGTGCAGTAACCAGATGAGTACTCATCAAGACCTTTCTCTGGAAGCCAAACAAAATTTCTCTGAATTGTTTATCACCACAGTAAATAGCATCAGCACATAATGACGCATCGTGCCCTTTGTGCCATAGTGTCAAGAGTGTCACCGTGCTTAAGTACTCATGAAACAGCTGCGAAGGGAGAGAGGGGCAGACAGACTGCTACATTTGTCATGAATTCTCAAAGATAAAGGTACTTACCGAGGCGTTTGAGTGAGGAGTATCTGTTGAGCTCAGGCTTGGTGGCGCTCTCATAGGAGGGCGGCAGCTGAGCCAGGTTGTGCAGGGAGTGGTGAAAGGCCGGCTGGGATTTGGTGTTGTTGTGTTTACTGGAAAGCAGGGTGCCTCCAGCTGCCAGCTGAGCATTGTTCATCCGAGGGGTGCGTTCTACAGAGACCACAGGGAGAAAACGACTGTGTGTTAAATGAGATTTGCTCCTCTGGATATAGCGCTCCGCTCGTAGCTGTGTGTGAATCTGCAAACATTCACTGGCACGGAGCAAAGCTCTGAAAATCATTTTTAGTGTTGGGAAGAATGAGTCTACTTTTGAGCTTAAACGAAAAACTGAAACTGAACAAAGTAAATGAAGCATCATGGTGATTACATGTAATTTACATAGGAGCTTTCACCAGCTGCCTTACCGATAGTTGCGGTGTGTTTGGGGCTGGTGCCTGAAGAGTGGATGAAATTGTGTTGCAAATTGCCCACTGCAAGTCAAAAGAACAGAAGGTAATCAGCTGAAAATGGATATCAGGCAGTTTCCAGTTCAATGGTCCTTTAACATAAAAAGATGAAGGCAACTATAGAGATTTATGTATCTGCGTTAATTCACCTCTACGTCATCTCCCATGTACAGAGCGTCTCCACATCGTCATGCAAAGCATACGTATTTTAAGAGCACTGATCTCCGGATTCCTGTTCTTTTTTTATACAATACCTAATGGCTACAAAAATATCTTGATGGTGGGATACAGAAAACAAGCTGCGTTCACATGCAGACGTGACAAACACGATGTGCCTCGGCACACAAAGGATGCCGTTACAAAAGCTCTGATTGTGCTATTCACTAATGCTGTAAAAGAGCCTAAACCCTCACATCTGTTGTCCTTGCTGGGCAGTCCTGGGGCGTAAAGATTTTTCGGAGGTCTCCCCAGTGTCCCCTGCCCGTCCCCTACAGCCAGAGCCACGCTGTTGTTTCTCTCATCCTGCTGGACTGGGCTCGACTGGTGCCGCAGCATGTCAACCAGGGCTCTAATGATGTAATAAACACAAGCAAAAAGGAAGCACAAGATAAAAATGACAATAAAATAGTGTCTAACGGCGGACTATCATTGAACATAAAACCTATTAAGTTATGCTTCGTAGAGTCTTTTATTCATATTTGTCATTATCAGTATTGTTGATATGGAGTTATTTGGTTCAGTGTATGGGTTGGTAACAAATCAATCATATTCATGTGATGATAAGTTTAGGTCATTTGATTTGAGAGCAATTTATTAGACATATTTTTGAAATATATATTGTATTAAATTAAATTATTTTTCACAATCCCCCATGGTTTTGTATTCAATGTGTGGACAATGATGAACATGTTACTGTATTTGAATAAGCCGAATTGGAAGAAAACTAAACGCTATTAATCGTTTGCATTCTTTAAGGGATCAACCAAACGCTCTATATCAGTCTACAACCATCTTCCTCCACTACTGAAGCCCAAGATAGAAAACTGCAACCTGTACAAAAATCCAAATTCAAGTCTTTATTGCCAAGATTACGGGCCGTATATGAGATAAAAAGCCCAGAGGGATCAAAACAACCATGAATTCTGCAGCCGCCACTCGATGAAGATCAAATATGTTTCATCTGATGACTAACAACATTATTCAGAGCCCAGAATGATGAATCTGGGCCATTTATGGAGTCATGAAAACCTAAATTCATTACAGCATTCATGCACTGAATGAAGTAACAACTCCAGCAGAGAGAGGGGATGAAAAAAAACCAAAGCCTCACCTGGGCATATTGAGGTCCCTTTGGTTGGCTTCCTGTTGCACCTTGTTGAAGACCACCTTTATGCCCACAGCGACGGCCACCATGAACACGATCACGCCTCCGATGACGAAGCCCGTGTTGTGGCTCTGCTGCTTCAGTGGATCAAAGTCTGGGTCGGGACCTAACTCCTCTGGTAAAATCATGGGGTCTGTCTGTGGCTTGGCCCAGTCTGGAGAGTAATAGTTTTTACAAAGTTCCTGCTCCAGTTGCCGGCTACGCTCTGGGCAGCAGAAGCGGTAGTGGCAGGTTCCACAGCAAAAGATGAAGGTGTCCTTGGAGCAGTTGAAGGCGCTGTCAAAGTGTCCCATGACGTCATAATAACCTCGACATACATCAATCCATACGTCTATCATGCGGGGTGGGATGGGCGCCACCTGGGCGGCGCCTAAGGGAGGTGCGAGGGCCTCGGATGAAGTCACATTCTTGGGGAACATCACCTGGGGAAGGGGTCTCGGAGGCGTCTCGAGAACTCCCTCTGAGGTTTCTGGAAGTTTCTCGGGGGTTTTGCTCCTGCCTTGGAGAGCAGCTGGCCTGATATTGGCCTGCATGGCGAGGAGAAGGAGAGGGGGGCTCGGGCCAGACTTGGGCTGCTCGGTGAAAGGCCTCCCTGGAGGGTCTATTTGCTGAGGAGGGGGGGACGGAGAGGTCTCCACAACAGTGGTGAGCGGGGCAGTGAGGAGGGAGAGCAGGGAGACAGCGAGGACTCGGAGATTGGTGGTGGGCGTCATTTTTACATGACTAAGAGATCTATTTTCTGTTGTTGAGTCAATGCAGTATCCGCTTTTGCCGTTTAACCCACTAAAATGGCATGTGAAATATTCAAGTAGCATGTACAACCTACTGAATATTGATGATGTATCAGTAGTTTCATTCAGTGATGTTGGAGAAGGGAATTTGAAGCCGGTGTTTTTTGTTTTGTCAGAAACTGAGTATTTATATGGGGTAATATTAGAAAAGGTCAGGAACAATACAAATGAAAAGATCTAACACTATCAAAAACAGTTGGTAGGTTTCAATAATTGTCGATAATGGTATTAAAATGGTTTTAATTTACTGCTAGAAAGGATCTCTGAATGCGTAATGACTTCATCTTTTGCCCTCTCAAGTCTAGAACACTAAAATTGATGCGGCTTTGTAAAGAGGACAAATTGAAAACAACAATCTTCATGCTTTTAGTCCTTAATGCCGTGTTCTACACTCCCCACTGAACCAAAGAACCAATATCTGACGTACTGCTGGAAGGAATTACTTTTTGTAACCACTAAGACCAGTAAAAATGAGTAGCAAGTATTTTCAATAAAATATGGCAGTCCTATACATTCTTGCTGACCTTGGCACTTGTACAATTATCTATGGCCAGTTTTTTTTAATCAAATGTAAACACTTTTATCCATTTTGTTCATTCCAGGATGACTATTTTAGTCTGGCACATTCAGAATTGGCACTTAATTAAGCTGATAGCATCATTGTAAACAATCAAATGGGATTAACAGAATATACAATTGTCTAGTAATGATGCCTGGTTTCTCTGGAGCAGGGACGTATCTCCATGTTAACTTGTTCTAGGCACTCGCCACATCTATAGATACACCGTGTACTTTATCTCTATCTTTTCTATGGTTGGATTAATGTGCATCCATAGTCGCCTGACACGGACTGTTTCTGTGATTGGGCTGGGGGTTGATAATGAGGGAGGCTCAGTTTAGGTGCTAGAAGACTGTAACAGCTGAAAATTAGGAGTTACCATAAACCAAGGAAATGGCTCCCAGGCTGTGAAAAACATTGCAAAATGAGGCAAACGTCACAGATTTTAAATGCTCTCTATTCAGCTTTTAGGCACAAAAAGTTACCCGTGTCATTCAACCGTATCACTAATTAGATGTGAACTGAATGACACATTTCGTCTCCATGTGACATGTCTCTCTAAGTAAAATTATTCCTGATTTGTCTCTGAGGTTCAAAGAATATCACTTTTGTTGAGAAATATGTAAATGTGTGAAGTTATTGTGTTGGAGGTGTTGGCAATAATAGACAGAGGCAGATCTGTCTCCCACAGAAATTATAATTACATGTAATTATCAAAAACGTCCCTATCTGTAGCGGAGAATGTAGGCACAGATGGGGGAGACAGAATGCTGAAATCACCGAGGGCTCCGCTTGTTTCGGTTACATGCTCCTCTGACCTTCTGAGGAGAGTTCAGCGAACGGAAAACGAGAGACACAAAGACTCAGACTCAGTTCCCCCCCACTGATTAATGTTTTTCAAAAGTGTTTTTCTGTCGTCTCTAAACGCTCTGCTCGATTTCCAGAATTGTCTTCGGGTTTGCACGTCGACAAACCTGGAATGCGTCGGCCAGAGTGTCCGCTGCAATACAAACGAGAGGCATGGTTAGAAAGACGCTCTGCGGCCTCACTTACTGACACAATACAGTCATTTTTATTAATTGCGTTGTGTGCATTGTGAGAGGCCGAGCGTGTGTTAGTGTGCCTGTTTGGTTGCAGGAGCTCCTGAAAAGCCGGTGATGGAGAAAGAGAGAACGAGAGCAGAGGGATAAATGCAGGGTAGGGATTTAAATGAGCATAGAGATTGTGGCGAGCGGGAAGAGCCAGAGGTATAGATGCAGAGACGACCATGAGTGGGAGGGCGGTGTGTGGGTGGCACAGAATCAAGTACATTTCTCCCAGCACTTACCAATACAACATAGAACATCACACAAACAGCACCGCCAAACAGATCTGCAAATACAGTCAATGCCACACACAAGAAGAGTGCTAATCAGGACTGCAAATCAGCTGCTGTTAGAACATTTAAAGGGGCGATCATGTGAAACTGTTAAAAGCCTTTGTGTGCATGTGAGAGACTGTAGTAGGCATTCTGTAAACCTCCTTGTAGTCAGTCTCTTTCTCTCTCCTTTATTCCTCTTGCTCCCTCCTTCTCCTCTTTTCTCCTTCGTTCTGCCTTTCTCTCTTTCTCAGATTCTGTGCGTGGGTTGAGGCAGCTAACTCTCTCAGAATAGCACTGCAGCTCTGTCTGTGTGTGAGTGAAAGAGGCAGTGAAAGAGAAGGGAGGCAGAATCCAATCTACACCCATTAGACGAACCAGATTTCAAAGTCACATCTGCCCGTCTCTTGCTCGACAAGATGACCCTGATGCCTCGCCGCTCAACTCCCATTACCATATTTTCTGTTCACTTCACGAGGATTTTCTGGCCAATATGTTCAAACCACTCCCCAAACGAGTGTGCAATTACAGCTTTCTAACAATGAATGACATTTCAAATTCAATATATGAATTCAAAACATGCATCCAAAAAGCGTGGAAGTCTAATGTCACATCTTTCCAGCAAAGTGACTCAACATACAGAAGAAGCAAATGTTTTCCTGCAGGTATTTTCTATACTGTGCTGCTGAAGCAATGCAGCAGAGAGGAAGAGAGCGAGGATGGGAACTAAAGGGTGAAGGGCAGCACATTCAGAAGATGCATCCCTGAGTTGCACAACCACCGGAGGGAGAACAAAACCATTTCCACAGATTCCTTTCGTTGCAAGCAATCGTATCAAAGCAAATGAACCAAACGGCTCCCCTTACTTTCATTGCAGGATGCTGACCAGCTGTGCAGACGGCTGGGCATGCAACAATTTCAACAGGTGTTTGTTGGAAATTAAACAAAATGGCCTCTTTTTTTTTTTTTTTTTTTTTTTATTTTTTTTTTTTTTTATTTAAGACACGCTGTTGCAAAAAACGCACTGAAATGTGAATCAATGGAGGAAAAATAAATCCTGAATACAAGTCATGTTGATGCAAAAAGACATTTGATTCCGGTGAAAGCAGCGGAGCAGCTTCAGTCTTATCACCAGTAAAATATATAGCTGCGCAATGACTTTGCATTTGGACATCGACTCTTCAGCACACAATTCATCCTTCATTAGGTTAATAAGTTGCAACTTGCAATGAACAAGCATGCGGGTTATGGAAATGACTTGCATGTATCAGTAGGGCTAAGAGTGCGTGGGTGTATCCGTGCCGGTGCGTGTGTTTGTGCGTGTGTGTGTGCGTGTGTAGTCCGGCTGGATGTGTCGGTCTTAATAACAATATGTTCATAATGTCGCAATGTGCTCTCCAATAAAGTGTTTAAGTGATGAAAAACATGTCTGCCCAGCATAAAGACTAAAGATGTTTCTGTGGCGCAGCTTTCATCCAAATGTTTTTGTTTGACAGCCTCCAGCACAGCTGATGCGTCTAAACAGAAGCCAAACTAATTTTTCATAGAGACAGAAACACACAATGAAGGTATCAAACAGTTGTGCGTGTAATTCGGTTATTTGCGTTGCATTAATGAAAGGTGCAGAATGTCGTGTCTTACCTGTGCGTTGCTCTGGGGTTTGATGCTGGAGAGCAGCGCGGGGAGAGCCTGCGCACTGTATCTCAGCGTTTCTCAGATGGCAGCCTGTTATTGTGGCAGAGGATGATCTGGACAGCTTGAACTGTTGCTGGATCTGCCACCTGTTTTAAAAGGTTTTTTTTTTTTTTTTTTTTTTTTTTTTCCTTTTCGTTCACAAGTGCTGCAGATCTCAAAGATGTGTCTTCATCATGCTATTGATAATCCATCACCACGGCAGAAAGAGGAAGGAAAGAAGAACAAAAAACGCGAGCAGAAGACACTCAGTGCCGACGAGATGTTCTGAAACATGTGACAAGGCGATTCAACTACAGGCTACACATCGGAAAATTCCGTTTGTTGTACGGCACAAGTTATAGCGCAACTACCCCGGAGAACACGCAGTAATTCAGGTGCTCAAAATGACAAACGCCTCACCAATTTCTCAAAAAAAAAATCCCCCAATTTAACTTTTCTCCATCTAGAATCGACTGAAGCTGGTTCCCTTCATAATTTCCAAGCGAGATAGGTTACACCGCCTAACTGCGGCTGGCCTCACGGAGGTCCGCCGGGGGGGGAGCGCTGTGATTGGTCGCTCAGACTGGTGCTGATGAGACTCAGCTCCGCGCTGCTCGGCACTGATGGTCATTAGGCCCATTCAACTGGTGGCGTTCATCTTTATTCCCCTCCATTTCATTTGCTTTTTTTAATTGAATGACCCTAAAGAACTGCATTGTACTTGCTCTGAGAAAGAAAAAAAAAAAAAAAATCAAGTCAGGAATTTAACTACTGTTCCGTCATAAAAGTAAAAAACGCAGGGTTGAGACAAAGCTATAAGAACGTGGGAGAAAACTTATTAAATGAAAGCAGTCGGTAAATTCAGCTGCAGAAGCGATCCAAAGTGTGTGTTTTTCTTTGTGTGTGTGAGATAGAGAGAGAAAAAGGGAGACATGGTTGCCACAGCAACTGTGTCATTATGTTGGTGGCAATTATGAAAGCGATGAAAACGGGGAAGGGGAGAGGATTGGCGCAAAAGCTCCAACATTGGAGCGTGAACGAAACTGTCAATTAGACCCGGACCTGCACCGGTATTTCAGATTTCATAAAGTTGAAGACGAGCAGGACAGATGGAAATGTAGAAAACGTAAAAGGAGATGTGGTGATGGGCAGGCCTGTCAGAGATGAAGTTGGCTCTTGTTTGGCTTCACGCCACCGTCACACAGTCATTGCCTCCTCACGATCCTCACATCAACAGCACATGAATGAAACCGGATTTCGTTTTTTTTTTTTTTTTTTTTTGGTGCAGATTTTAACTGAAGAGTGTGTTACATGAATTGGAATTAGTGATCACACATCAGGCCAACAGGATGAATCATAATTAATAGCATTACTCTGCAGCGACACAAGAAACCCAGCATGTATTCCCTTTACACTTGACCCACACTATCAGAACAAAGACTCATATAATTATTTAGTAGAAAAATAACAGCAAGGAACATCGCTTTAGCACAAATTGAGGGAGGTAGATGCCAGGTGGGGAAGGAGATAAGCGCTTCAAAAATGGGGCTTGGGGAAGGTGTAAAGGGTTATGTGGAGCCCCAGGTGTCTAAGGGCCCGATCATTACCTGCATGGCAGGCTGATATTTCTACACAGGTGGGTGGGCTGCTGCATGTCTGCAGCAGAAGCTGGATGAGCCCTTCATTAGATGGTCCAATGACGCTCTACCGGGTGCACTTTCACTCACTGGTTTGCTGGGGTGGATGCAATTACTGAATTCTTCATAATGGTTATTCCATCACTGCAGAACAGGAGACCACTATAAACTAAATACAGTGCTAGTGTACATCACCTAGCAGTGAAAGCAGTATCCATTCTCAACAGCTATACAGATACACACACACACCTACTATTGCAGAACAGCTAAAGTTCTACCACAATAAATAATTATGCATGCAAAGGAACTCCAAATAAAAAGAGAAAATATGACTCGTTTTTCATTTCACGTCTTGTATTTCAATGTTTTATTAATTTAAATAATTTAAAATGGACACAAAATATCCAGCCAACAGTCTGCACAATGACAGGAAATTCAGAGGCACATTTTCCATCCAAATTAAGACAGCGCTTCAGTGTGTTTCCTTGGGAAATGTAAGCCCTGCATGCATTTAGTACAGAGAGAAAACCCTGCCCAGGAAACCCTGCCAGTGCAACGGGTGGGGAGACAAATTCTATCAAACGTGGACATTTTCTTACAGACGCAGTCTCAGGTTTCCACATGGCTGGTCGGATTGCTGGGCACCTGAGAGCTCATTCTGTTTCGTGTGGAAGCAGGGGTAGTTTAAGCGAGTCACACCACTGTATGCTTAATACAGAGAAGAGAGGATTGATTTTTTATAAAGTAGTCTGGCAACCTACCCCGCTCCCACAGCCACTGATCTAAGTCTTCACACGCACAACCACAAGACAGCTGAATATGAACATGTCAATTATAAACAACTTTTGAAAATACTAGACAGTGAAACAATTTTAGAAAAATTAACATAAAAAAAAAAAAAAGGGTTGAGATTCCATGAAGAACATAACAGACCTCTTATACTCCACTGCCAAGTCTTTCCATACCTTTACTTCATTCAGATCACAATATGAAAAATACTATTTAAAAAGATGTTACAATTGTGTGTGATATTAACAATATTATCCCCCAATCATGAACCCACTGACTTTTTGCACAATTGTTTAGCAACATATACCATTATTACCTTTGAGGTCAATTTTAAAACCTGACATGAATTAAAGTAACATCTTGGTTTGGACTCACAGGTGAGCCTGGCTGAGCAGTACACAGTACCATCACAGCAGTATTTACCAAGAAACACTTTAGAAAGAGCTCATATCAAGTCTGAGACAATAGTAGTTATGTCTCATTAATGGACAGATATTAGAGGCCATGTTTTGCACAGTGAAACCTATTCCCTGTATCATTCATTCACACTAGGCCGAGGGCAGATTATAACAGATGGCATGATTTCCGCATTGAAGGTGTTGTCTTTCCTTTAAAAAGAGGAACAAACATTTTATCATCATGTCTTTAGGTATGGAAATAATAAACAAAGCTGTAATGCCAACAGGACAAACTGGAGGCAAAACAGAAGTTAAGGTATGAGTACAAAGTGGACAGTCTGGATAGGTGGTAGAAAGAGTCAGAAAAAAGGGAACAAAAAACATTGTCAGCACACTTCAATATTTATATTTACACACTCTCGCGCTCACACACGTACACACACACACACACACACAGAGAATTTCGCGGAGGTATTAAAGTCGCCTCAATGCGCGCTTTTTATCTGCTTTCTTTTTCCCTGCTACATTAGTGCTACTACTACTGTTGCTATTGCTATTGGTGGTACTGGCTGCATTTGCTCCGTTACCCAGAGCTGCTGGCACAGCTGCTGCACTGGGTCCCGCTCTCTTCATGGGGTCACCTGCGTGCTTCTTTGGCTGTGGGCCGTCGTTAGGGTCCTGAAGTGCCCCAGAAGGCCCGCCCATGGCGTGGATCTCTGTGAGCAGACGAGCTCGGGACTCGTATTCTGCATAGTCCTCTAACAGCAAACGCCCGGCCTCTTCGTTCAGAGCCGACTCTGGATTCGGATGGATTAAAAGACACTTGATTGTCTGCGGGGAAATAAAAGAGAAGGAAATGTTAAAATAGTGACGCAACACAGCTGACACTCAAAACAACAACTGATGGTTCCGCTTACAAGTAAGACATGTCTGAGGCCGAGCTCTGCCTTCCAGTCCCTCTTCAACACGTTGACACAGATCTCTCCCTTGTGACCCACATTTGGATGAAAAATCTTGGTCAGGAAATACCCCTTGGGTGGAACCGCAGGGAAGTCTTTCCCGAGGACCAGACGCATTCGGAAAACGCCGCCAGCAAACGGAGTTCCCTCTGTCAAAGCATAAAGAATTCATCTCATGAACAGTATGTCCTGACTGTGCCAAACTTGCTCCATGAAACCAAAACAGGGTCATGGAGCGGCAACTGAGTCAACTAACAAAGGCAGAAAATCTTACATCCATGTCAGCCGCACATCACTTAGTTGGGTTACAATAGAAATGGTCAGACACTCCAATAAATGTAGCTTCAGCGATTGGCTTTAATGTCTGACCTGCCAATTCTGATATTCTCTTTACAAGAACTACAATTGACAACATACAAACATTTTTTGTAGCTTTTCTTTTGTGGATAATTTAAAGTCATCTGCATGTTCATAATAAAACATTGACTATTAAATAACTTATATTTTCTCCAAAAGGCACCAAATTACAGGACCTCCACGGATTATTTTGGACTTGCAGGTATTACAAACAGCAAGCTTTATGTTGTTTTCATTCACACTTCCACATCAACAACATGATGCGTGTGTGTGTGGCTGTACTGTGTGACGCAGCTGCCACTGTGTGTGACGTGCATGAAGTGTGGCTGAGACATTATTGTCTGTGTTGCCGTGTGCATGAAGTAAAACAATCACCAATCAAAAAAAAAAAAAATCAGATAAGTGAGACCAATACCAGTATCAAAAAACATGCAGAGAAGTTGGCTTTTTGGAGGTTTTAACAAAATGTAAATGTGTGTCTGGCTCGTCAGGGCCTACTTACCAATAACACGGTCTGAAACAATGAACTAATGATAATATAGCATGGACATTGTTGGCTGTGTGGTTTAAGTGAGTTATGCATCTCCCATGTTATTAGCAACATCTACTAAATCCATATATAAAGCCTTTATACAATATGTACATTTTCCTAGGAGCCATGGAAAGGAAATCACTTATACGTTGTAAAACATACACATTAATGCACGTGTTGAGGAATTGTTCACCTAACGAGTGAATGATGTAAAAATAAGTAGTTCCATGAAGTTTGTGTCCATCAACCACCTAAACATAGATTGACACTTGCCTGCTCCACTATCTTCTTTGACAAACCGTTATCAACCTATTTTACGATGACGCCCACTTTACCGGTACAAGACGACACCCACGTCCGGCTATATTCAGACTGATATTGTGACGTCTCAACCAGACATTGCTCTCATTTTTTTTTTTACCTTTAAAAGTGTATGGTCTACTAAAGATTGTTACCTGGCAGTTAGCATTGTCCAATCAATAAAATGCCAAAATAATTTATTTTATTTAGTATTGACCTTTCAGTAATTCCATTTGACCAGAGCTGCAGGCGTATAAAATGCTAAGAAAACAGTCTCATGGATCCAAACAAAAACAGAGATTTGAAAAACAATGAACATTGAAAAAAACAAAAACAATACAGAAGACATACTGTATCTCTCTGCTGAATATACCAAGTGTCTTACCATGCAACTATTATTATTATTAATAATTTCTTACTTTGAGAATGCATACACAGCAAGGTGTTTCTTTAATTCTTTATTTAACTTATAGTAGACCAATGCCAGTTTGGTATGACAACATATTGCAATCCTTACCTGGCCCTTCGATGGCGGTATGTAGCTCAGTTATGTCTTCCTCGCTTGGATAAATCTTGATACCCTCAGGCGGGTCTGCTGCTAAAGCTGAAACCTCTTTGTAGACCAAGCGAAGAACATGAGGAGGCAAATTCTCCACATTGGAGTTCTGGAGAGACAGAAGGATGGTTTAGTCAACTCAGGTATTGCATATGGACAAACACAGACCTACAAGATACATTTTAAAGCAAGGGGTATTTTGACATTGATAATGTTGGTCCAGCTGCTTTACTTACTGAGAGGAAGTTCACATTGGTGGAGAAAATAAGTAAATGCAGCTAAATGTCTGATAATCTTTTTTTGTAGTGATCTTTTTCCTAGATCACATCACCAATACAATGTAACTGCCCAAATTATACCAAGCTAGTATTATGGTCTTATTTCCTTAACAGGCAATTTTCTGACATTATTTGATAACCAATTCATTGTGGTAACAATTTAACAAACCGATGCCACGTTTTTGATGATGTCCACACACATTATTCGATATCTGCGTTTTAATAACAAACAATAGATCAACCATGACTACTATCCAACTGGCATCAGTCAAATCAACCATCTATTACGACCCTGTCTTTCGCTCTTGCTGATGTACACACACACGACTGGTGTTTTTTAAGTGATTTAATGAGTTTTCTATGTCTGGTTGCTCCTAATCATGTATCCATTATCCCTTCAACTCTTACGAATAAGAAACATTGAGCTTTTTAGGGTTAGCTACAAAGCAGTATCCTATAGCACTCAAAAAAAAAAGTTTGAACATAAGTTAATTTGTTTGACGTAAGCTTATATGGCATTTACACAATCACGAAAGCCAGGCAACATTAGTATAATGGTAAGGTAATTGTAACGTCCGTTAACGACCATCCTGTCGATAGGTAACTTTAACGTTACGTTAGTGTTTCACTGCCGTTAGCTATACTAGCCTAGCCTCTATCTGATAACGTTAATGATAACGCTGCTCGGTTATTCAAACATGTGTGATACAGTATTTAATGTCATCAATTTATCTATTACACTATACAAATATAAATGACGATTCTTAATTTACGTCGGAGACTCCAGCAAGTAGACACAACCCAAATTAAAAGCTCGACGGCTGGCGACGGCTAAAGATCGAATCAAGCTAGCAGCTACTCCCGTTAGCCATTAGCAATAAGCTCGGCCACCCGACTTACCATCTTCAAAAGGAGTTCTGCTAAGGCGGTGGATGTCTGGCTGGTGTCAGATATAAGTAGACCTTTCCGTAATGTTTGAAAAAAACTATCTTTGATGAAACTTAGCCGGGTCTCACTGGCTACTCTTCTTTTCTTCTTTTCGTTGACACAGGAACAAAAATACGATCCTCAGTTTAACCTAGTACCACTGACCAATGGGCATCTTAGTGACATTTTACGTCAGAGACCTTGAGCCAATCATGATACATTATTGTCGTTGCGTCACAGTTGGAAACCCTCTCAGCTTATCAGAGTCGAAATTAAGACTGATGCTCGTCAATCATTGGTCCGTTTGAAAAACTCGCACACACCCCTGAACAGTATTGAAAAGATAAATCTATTGTATGTGAAATACAATTAAATAGCACAAGAAAATATACTACATATCATATTTAAACAGAAGCAGGGCCAAAGAGAACATTAATGAATAGAAGAATACCGCTATTTGATTAGTAGGATGAAACTGATAAATAGAAAGCTTATTGAATTCAGAATTGCAGCCTATATGAAAGTATGCGAATGGAAACCACTGTCATCAGAAGCAGCAAAAGCTGACACAGCTCATAATAGTTAAGATAACGTTAGATATCTACAGGAGTAGCTAGCGCACACAGAGAAAAAAACAACATCAAAATAAATAATTGTTCTCATTCAGTCAAATACAGGATTATATAATATCCCACTGTGCGAGAAAACAAATCTGGTCTTCTCTTTATAACAAGAAAATTCAGCATTTAACAACAACAACGAATTGTGCACTCCTTACATTATGATACACCCTTTATATGTATATAGATCCACACATGTATACATGAGGATATGACAGACAGTCATCTATTCGTCTTAAATTAATTCATAGCATATACTCTATGTATAAATACCTACACCTTCATTTCTGTTTTATAATTTAGTTTGACCCCTGTTTCCATCCTGGAGGTCAGTGAGGACATTGTGGAGAAGTATAAAACTTCCAATAAACTGGACTAGAGAAGGACCACTGAAGCCCTCTACAAGAAGGACCAACGATGCCTCTATTTTCTGAGGAGGTTGAGGTCCTAACAATGTTTTATGACTTTGTGGTGGCTAGGATTATCCTGTTGCTGTTGTGTGCTGGGGAAAGCAGGCTGAGGGTAGCGGATGCCAACAGACTCACCAAACTGATTCGCAAGGCCAGCGACGATGTGAGGAGGGAGTGGAGCTGGACTCTCTGACAGCGGTGTCAGAGAGGAGGATAATGTCCAAGGTACGGGTCATCTTGGACAATGTCTCCCACCCACTCCATGACGTGCTGGTCAAACACAGGAGTACATTCAGTGCAAGACTCATTCCACGAAGATGCACCACAGAGCGCCACACTCTTCAACTCCTCCTTCGGAGCGTCAGGCACTCTGAGTCAATAGACTGGCCCTAGGACTATTATACCCCTGTCGGCAGCCATAATTATTATATCTAAACTGTGCAATATGGAGTATACTTACACTACTTTTACTAGGCAATACTCACGTCACTTTGACATTAATACTGTATTATAATGTATAGTTCAAGCAACATTCTTATATATCTTACTTGCACTATTCTGCATTAAACACTTAACCATAGATCTCTTCTTTAGTATTATCATTATTACACTATTGTATATATTGTATTTTACATATTGTTACATATTTATTGTTGTTATATAGCCTATTGTAGTACAATGTTCATATTTGTATTTCTTACTTTAACTTCTCTATTATTATTATATATACATTTTATATAATATATATGTATATATATTATATATATATATATATATATATATATATATATGTATATATATATATATACATATATATGTATATATATAATATAATATAATATAATATATTATATATATGTTTATTAAATATATAATATATATATATTTTTTTCCTTTTTTAATACAAAAATAAAGAACCCCACCAATAAGCAGGCTCAGCACTAGAGGGCGCTGCAACACAACGTCCACAGGTAACGACCGCCTGGTCGACTGAGGACGCTTGTGTGCGTAACCAAGGAGATAACTCTATAACGTTTATTTTACCGTATTTATATTTAAACGGGTAACGTGGAAATCACACCGGGTTAAAACGACGGATGTGTTTGCTCCAGTGCTGCAGTGAATACCGTAAATGGGTGTGACACCCGCACAACAACATCACAACAACAACAACAACGGATCTGCTTCCGGTTTCTGGATGTAGCTGTCAGACTCCAGCATCTTTTTTTTTTTAAACGGGGAAGCGCTTTATCAGCAGGTCCGTAGCTTCATGTAGCTATTGTGGATTAATAATAGTTCACTTTGCCGTTGTTTTGCGGTCCAAACACGGAGTATAGTTAGCTTTAGCCGCCGTTACTGTAAGCTAGCGACTTTTCAGTTATCGTTAGCCTGAATGGACTGCGCTGCTGCGGTAGCCACACAGCTAACTGTAGTATAGCTAATGTGTATCTGTTAACGGGACGTCTTCTGTGTGTATCTCAAGCTTTAGCATGAGCGAAGGAGAAGTGTTTCATGAGAAACAACGATTGGAGCTGTGCGCGATCCATGCACTGAACAACGTGCTCCAGGAACGGGTGTTCACCAAGGAGACAGCCGATGACATCTGCAAACGGTAGGGTAACGTTTTGAGGATGTGTCGGTGTGTCCGCTCACGAAGCTAAAACATACTCGGCTGCTTTGTATCGAGCACAAAGTGCGTACGTAACATAACCTGACAGAGTATTTAATAATCATAGCAATTGTGATCAATTTCGATTTGTATCGCAACTTTCAAAACATAATTACCAACCGTGCTTCACAGCCACACAAATAGAAACAGAATCCACTAAATTGACATTATAAAATTGAAAGCATTATGAAAAGAAAATTAAAGTAAGAATGTGACTACGATGTGATATTTAAACAAATACAACAATATCATTAAATATTAGACACACACAGCAAGGAATTAGTTTAGTAAAACCGCATTATTAAAAAAAAAAAAAAAAAAAGTTAAAGACAAAGTTATCCTTCAGCAAATTATTCCACAGCCACGGGCACTGATAGTATCTTGTAATCTCTAAAAGGGACCCACTGGAGTATGTCAGGCTACATTTAGGCCCATATGGGATTAAACCTTTGTTGATAAACTCAGTTGGAATATTAGGTAGTAGGTTAGTATTAAGAATATTTCCCTGTAGCCTCATTTGTGATCTCCATATATTACTCCGTAATTTGGTTACAAAGCCTCCCTATGAAAATGTATTTTATTGCTGTTATGCAGCAGCTGGTTGTATCTTCACAGTTACTTTTTGTGATACCACAGATGTCTGCTTTCTGTCCAGATTGATAACATATTTGCTAGAAGTAAGAGCAGAGTGAGTACAGTCTTGGTTTTGCCCCGGGCACACATTTTATCATCTGACTCTTTGACGTCTGTTGGTTTGAACATCTAACCTGCTGCTCTATAACAGGTGAAGAAAAATGCATTTTGGTTTTCTCCAAAGGAAGACAACACATTGTGGAAGAGTTCTGGAGTAACATAAAGATGTTCAGGTTGTTTCAGATATAGCAGTAATGCTGTTTAACAGTGTGTTAAATCAGAAACCCCCTTCCACTAACTGATGTGTCAACAGGGATTGCAAACTAAAACTGAAGTCACTGTGTTCTATCCTATTACTTCAAGTCACACAGCATTAAGACTTTTTTGTTTTGGAGTCACAATGACATAGTGACAATGGACCAGCCAATGACTTCTCACTGGATTTCTCACAGTGTTTTTGTGTAACATAACATTAACCTTCAGGGAAGAACAGCAGTGGTGCTCACTTAATTGACTATGAAACAAGATGATTTGTTATCTGGGTAGCTTGTGACCTTGGCGAAAGAATTTGCTCTGGAAAACCCTGTGACTTCATTGACTCACAGAAACTTTGTCCTGGTTGTTCTAAACAAATGTGTTTTATTCGAATGAAGGACAGTTCTAGAGAATGATGTAGCTGTATCCCAGTTATGTCACCATGGATGTTGGGCTCGAGAGATGAGCCCAGAGAGAGGAGATGTTCGTACAGAAAAGAGAGTAAACAAAACCTCAGAGCGGTCCTGACTCCCAACAGGCCTGGCAAGAAGAGGCCACATTTAAAACGTAGCTGCACCAAATACTAGTTAGATTTTCACTTTAAAAATGCTTTATTGCTCTGTTGCTCCCTCTCTGCAGGCTGGCTCCACAGTGTGTGGTGAACCCTCATCGCTCAGTGTTAGGTACAGGAAACTATGACGTCAACGTCATCATGGCGGCACTACAGAGCCGGGAACTGGCTGCAGTGTGGTGGGACAAACGCAGGTTAGTGAGACACACTGAGCCCTGTCGGGTGAGAAACTTCAAGATTTATTGCACTGACATGTTTCATTGAAAAGCATCATTTTGGGTTTGAGGGACAGTCCACCCCAAAACACACATTACTTTGTAATGTAGTTGCGTTTTCTGGCCTGGTTTTTCTCAGTTGGTAATGCATTATTCCTATTTCCATGGTAAATGTACATATAAAGATACAGTAAATTGTTGTTTGGAGTTTAAAAGCGTATCACTAACCATCAGCATTTTGCATCAGGCCATGTTATTTAAAGAACAAAGACTCACAGACGGACACAAAGTCCACATGCAAAGCAACCCCAAGGCACGTTGCTCTGTAAATGACTCACTTTTTACTCACTACTACTAACCATCTCCAGCTACGTGTAAAAATTAGGCTTTTATTTTGTTACATTCAGTAAGTGAGTAAGTGCAGCAGAAGTTGGTGAGCCAGGTTGAGGCCAATTCTATTTCAACAGTCCACCATGAAATAAACTCAACATAACAGATGGATAACTAAGAATATCTCAAGGTGGAGGTCTTGTTTAATACGTCCTTTCTCCCTTAATACAGGACGGTTCAAAGCCTTTGCATGTCAAAGGTCCAGGGTTTTATTCTTAATGTCCCATCACGAGTATCTCTTGGGATCGTGTTCCTCCCACTCCGACGGCGGCACTGGCTCGCGGTTCGGCAAGTTAACGGACAGTACTACAACCTGGACTCCAAGCTGAAGGGTCCCGTCTGTATTGGGGGAGAAGCAGAACTACGGTAAGACTCTCTGTAAGTGTCTCTTTAGAGCGGACATCTGTGTGTCTGCTCTGGGTGAGAGCAGCGAGTGAGTCATCCCATATGAGCGGTCACATGGGGCTTACCTCACTGATTGTTTGTTTGTGTTAGAGCGCTGCGCTCTAGCAATCTGCCCTCTGTCTGTGTCCATGTCATTCTAACTTTTTCCCTTTTGTCATCATTGTTTCTCTTCCAGCACATTTCTCAGCGAACAGCTTTCTCAGGATGTGGCCGAGATGCTCCTGGTCGTCCGGCGGGAGGTGGAGGAGGACGGTTCATGGCTGAACTCTGACAACTCCAAGAAGTGATGCCTTGGACATACCTTTTATATAGCATGGCAAAAAAAACTCCTCTGGGATAGTGACTGACCTTTTTTTTTTTATAAACCTCATGACAGAAAACTCTTCAGGGAATGCACTAAAATAAATGTAATATCTACACACAAAGGAAATTCCAAAGAGAAGCAGAGACGGGCGTTTACTCCCGAGATGAAGAACTGTTGTGATTGTAGCCACTGTCGAAGCTTTTGCTCTGATAGGACCCATGTATCTGCGTTGTCCTTCTCTTAATACCTTTTTTTTTTTTTTTTTTTTTTTAAACACTGGGAAGGTGCATCCAATCTAACAAAGTTTGAGGCAAATGTGGGCTTGTTTGATGATACTTGAGTCGTGACATATGACTGAAATTTCACTGTTTTGTGGTAGGACAGATTGCAGTGTTTGCGCATGAAAAACCATCCGCAATAAGGATAACCAGACTAGTTTGAGTACTTAAACATCACCAAGACAAAAATGGTTTAACTGTCGTGGACTATTGCCACCGAATCGCCAAAAACCACATCAGTTTGTACTCTGCGTACAAGATGGTCATGTCACGCAGCACCTGAGTGCACCATGTCTTCCCACGGCCCTTGTTGTAAACCTTCTATGCACTGCAGTCTGATTTGTTAGCACCGTTTGTCTTTGTTCTCACAGGCACAGGTACTGCGAAGGTGTCAGGCATGGAAAGGACCTCCAGTGTCTTTGCATGTGTATGTCCATTAACTACAATGCTCTAGACCTTTTTTTATAGCGTGCCAAGTTTTTTTGATTTAAAAGAGAAAAAAAAAAAAAAAAAGTGTTTTGTTTTCCTCCAGGCTGCCTTTTGTTTTCCTCTTATTTAGCTGTAGTGTAAAGTAAATCTCAATTGCACAGATTTGAAATATGGTTGAGATCTGTAATCCATCAAAATGACATTTGTGAGCCTCCTTTTTGTCAAAGTGACGTTTTTGATGTGTGATCATGCAGCTGAATCAACACAGTGATGAAGCTTTGACAGACATGACTTTGATTAGGATGGACTAGACATTTCACGCAGGTTTCAAGTCTCTTCAGGTTGAGTTTCACACATGAATGAAAGAGTCTTATTTTAAGTCTGAAAGGAATGGTTGCAGAAATATAAAGTACACTATTCTTGAATTGTTTTAAATAACTCTCACATGCAAAAACACTGGTTCTGTGACTGTAACCTTTACGTTTGTATTTTGTCTCCTATTTGATCTATGCATATCCAAAATAGTAGGAGCGCTGTCTCCGGTAGACACTAGTGACTAACTGACACATAAACCGAAGCTCAGAGGTTCATAATAGTGAAACATATTTATATTAAACTTTGACCTCTTGTTTTAAGTATGAATCTCTTGTTAAGCATTTTGTCTGTTACTTGCATTGCATTGACTTGTAGACACAATGAAGACGAGGTGAAGGTTATTGAAGTTATTTTTTATTTATATTAGACTCTTGAGTGTAAAAGGATGCCATTCAAAAGGAGCATTGATAACCATACAAACTCAATTCAAGGGTTAACAAGGTCAGTTTGGCAAGGACGGGGGATTCAATGAAATCTCCAACATACCAGACCATATATACACAAAACATCTTGGAGAGATCTCAGAAACCCAATGCTATACATAGTTATTATTGCTAGTTACGGTAGGGCTACTGCAGCACCAGTAGCAAGAATCATATTGCTATGTACCTGCTATCATTGCATGGGATTTGTAGTTCTTGAGTGGCAGTTGTAGTTCTCCATTCAATCATTAAAACAGGGTCTTGGTAGCCCTCAAGTTTTTTTTTTTTTTTAAAGAGCGAATGTTCATGATTATTCAGATATTATAGACAGTGAGATATACAGAATACCATAAGGTAATACAAGGAAAATACAGAATTGCCACCTATAAAAAGTAATAATAAAAAAACATGATACCAAGTGGGGGAACTGCATAACCATTCACAGAAAGAAAAGTGTCTTGTTGCTACGTGCCAGTGCTTTTCTACAACAATATTTATATAAAAACTTAAAAATAAATTGGTGGTACTGATACATTTAAGAATATAAAACTACAACGTAGTAACGTCAATACCATTCTGACTTGCCTCACCACTGTTCACAGTTTACACAGAGTTTGGACAGACGAGGGGAAATAATTTAGACCAAGTGGACTTGGCATTATCATTGTCGGTTATATCCACAGTCCATTTGGACCTGTTTCTTTTAAGTGCTTTTATTAATAATGTTCAGTGGCACTGACGTTATGCACTTTGAATTCACACCCAGCATTCATTTTATTTAGATTAGTGTCTTTTTCATTTCAGTAAAGTGTCCAGTCATATGAAAACTAAACTTTTTTTTCTATACATTTCCTAACAAAAAAATTATAATCAACGCGAATACAGGTTCCTCGAATGGGCGGGGTTGGGGTGTGATTGACTTCCTCCGTAACCAGTCAGCATGCTGGGAGAGTACTGTACGCCCAGAACAGACGGTGGGTCAACAGGAGAGAGGTTGAGGTGTCCAAACCAGTATTGAGAGAAAATAAAAGAAGAGAACAACATTTGTTATTCACGCCTGTCATCGACTCAAGAGCAGCAGACAGCAGCACATGTTTTTCTCACTATCTGACCAACAGGCTTTAATACATTTACGCAGAATTTCAAATAAAACTCAATGGAGAAGTAAAGCTGTAAATGTTACTGCTTTTCTTTATTCCCTCCTCAGAAGTAACTCTTTACAGCCAGTCAAGAAGACTGTCATGCAGTTCTCAATATGTTCATTATTTTTTGACAAATTTTTTTTTTACTCAAGGTCCACTTACTAGCTTTTCCCAGATTTCAGCAGCATCTCATGGTCTTCTTAAATCCATGCAGTTTGTCATGGAGATAGTTCAAACGTCTTCACGCGAGTGATTGGTCATTTATAGGAGAGGATTGAAACTCCAGAGGAAGACCGCTGACTGCTGAGGAAGACTGTGAGATGCAACTGAAAGCTCCGGAAAAAGTTAGCAAGGGGACCTTAAGTTATGTTTTTGTCATTTTCTTTTTGTCAAACAATTTTAAGCTCCTTTAAATGACTATACTTTAAGGGGCTTTTCATTTTATATTAATGATTTCCTTTCTAACTCTCTTCTTTCAAAGTAACTGTTTACAGTCAATCAAGAAGATTATTTTGACAAAAAGTTCAGGTCCTTTAAATAGCTTTTTCTAAAGCTTTCAATTGCATCACGTCTTCCCCAGCGCTCAGAGTTCACATGTCCTGGAGATATTGAAGTTGTCATGAGACTGCAAGTCACATGATGAAACGTGGTCATACAGTCTGTACAGCCTATATCTTCCTCAGTGGATGACCATGAGATGCGATTGAAAGCTGCCAATTTCACGCTGAATGCTCATTATTGTTCATTATATTCATTTGAATTGTTATGGTCCAGATAAGGTGCGCTGTAAAATGGCCAGATAGTGATAAGAGTATGTACAAGAAAATCAGGAACAGTGAAAAATGTAAATTCTCTTTCATGTTTTGAACCATCAAAAAAAAA
This sequence comes from Bovichtus variegatus, assembly GCA_943593645.1. NCBI lineage: Eukaryota > Metazoa > Chordata > Actinopteri > Perciformes > Bovichtidae > Bovichtus > Bovichtus variegatus. The sequence continues at coordinate 4,604,247 of CALSCE010009506.1, forward strand.
GCACAAAAGGCCAGTCCACAGGGTCCTGCGAGGTCACCATGCTAATCCGTTTGCTACTGATTATTAAAGCGAGCGTGTGCGCTAACAGCAGTGATAAAATGGCACAGATTGCGATGGCGTCACAAGTACAGAGGACTCACAGAGGGGGGTGGGGACTGCCTGTCAGTCAAGGGTAGGCTCTCATAGCCAGGGTTGCCATTGGAGGAAACGTTTGGAGTCCTGTATAGAGATAGAAAGAGACAAGGACAGAAGAGAGGGAGAGGAGGAGGAACGGAGGATGAAGGAGAGAGGGAAACAGGGGTGAGACACATTGAGAAAGACAGACGGGACGGGGGCCGCGGGGTGACGGGAGCCAAGGACAGGTAACAGGAAAGAAGGAGAAAGAGTGGTTAGAAATATAGTGCGGAAAAACACAGCACTCAGTATAACTAGTTGGTATTAGTACTACTGGCACTCAAGCAAGGCACTGAGAGCACCAGCAGCAGGCGTACAGTCCACTCCTGACTGATGATGCACTGCAGGATTTTTACAATAATCTGCAATTACATGCATTTAGAGCTGGGTGTGACTCAGTCCCATTTCAACTGTAATGTTGTTTTTCCTGATGATGTTTATCTGCATGATAAACCCCAGAGAGCTTTTAAAGCAATCCCGAGCAGATTTCATTTAAGAGGAGTGGACTGTATTTTTAGTGCTAGCTGTGTTTCTGAGCCTTGACAGTTTTGTTTAGTCAGTATCCTTGTATTTAATTTTGTGTTAATATAATATAGATAGGGGGGGGGGGGCAGTCAAGATGACCAGCTGGCATTAGCAATGGGAAGTTAAATAGTCAACGATTAGGTTTCTCAGAGCTCTGACTAAGCTTGGAAACATCAGTGAGGGAGAAAGGGGAAACAAATATAATAAGATGAGAAAATTGAAAGTGAGAAACAAGGGAGAACCAAAAAGGAAAAGGAGGTATGACAAAGAGCGAAGGACAGATCCAGAGAAATAACTTGAGAGAGATTTTGGACACCACAGTGAGGAGACAGATGAGAGTGAGGCAGAGGCAGAAGGGTGGGTTTTTTTTTTTGGGGGGGGGGGGGGGGGGGTTACCTATAGTCAACCTGAGCCTCACATCGCCGGAGTTTTTACGAGCGCGGCCTCGTCAATGACACCCTCCCCCCAACACAGCAGTAGGCTACTACTGTTTAGGAGACAGGACGCCATTTGAGACAAGATCTGTGAGAAATGACCGAGCGGCCTACATCGTCTGTCCTGAAACACTCGACAGACGGATAGACAGACACACAGACAGACAGACAGACCTCTGGAGTTGTGTCTGTTTCTCTGCCTACACTCTAGTCCACATTGACCTGTCTGTGTGTCTGTCTGCAATGCATGTGCTTAACCTGACAGCTCTGTGGATTTGGACTACATGTCTATATAGAGGAAAAAGTGTGTGAACCTAGCTGACTACACTGACACTTCCACTGATCTCTAGCAAAGGTGTGCATCATGTTATGTTATGTTATGCGTGTCCTGAAGACAATTAATCTGTGATTTCTTTACCAAAAAGACCATGTGTCTGCACGGAAACGTCTAAATAGTGCACAATCAGTCTCTATGTGTTTTGTTTACATCCTGGACTTTTTGCAATCCCTGACCTGGGGGGAATCAGTATAAAAGTTGCCCATAGGTACAGATCTCGACACAGAAACACGGAAAACTGTATCTAAGAGCAACCAGCTCCTCCTGCAACATCTGGGACGTTCTGTCTGTCTGTCTGTCTGTGTGTCTGAGTGTCTGTGTTACTCACGGGAGGGGCGGCGCGCTAGAAAAGGGGGGTGTCCACCCAGCCCCCGGGTAATTATAGAAGGGGGTCATGGCCCCTCGCTGAGACCCCGTGGCCGTCTGTCTACGTGCCTGATGGGAGGTGAAGGGGTCCTCACTCTCGCTGTCCGAGTCTTCGTACTCCTCTGATTCACTGTCGTCGTCCATGAAAGAGACAGAGAGGGATATGTGTGAGCAGAGAAACGATGAGTGCCTTCATTCCTTCTTCTCTTCATAGCTGTCGTCTGACAACACACCTCCAGGATTCTCTCTGTCACTATTCAGGATCAGTTAGACGCTAATATTCCAAGATAAAATTAAAAAAAAAGGTATGAGATGCAAACTTCAGGCGGTAAAGGCGACGGATTTATCCACACATGGATAATAATCCGCTGTCAGCAGATCCAACAAACCTGTGCGGCTGCTAGCAAACTCCTGAATACGCAAAAAAAGAAATGAGTTTAATCTAGAAGTGGGTTGAGGAAAGACAAACCTCCAGCTATTATTGGATTTTTATGTAATCCTGCGTATTACCGTACCTCCTTTCAGGCGTGCAATCCGAACCAGCCATCTCTTACACACGCAAATATTTTTCCACATTGCATGCCGAGCAGCATTGTATGGCATGCAGAACCTTCAACTCAACATCAGTCTACGTTGTCTCGCACGGTCTCGTCCTTTTACTACTTTTGGCAGTTGTTTATGCTGGGCAATTCAAAAGCGTATAAATGAGTGTGAGCGCATGAAAATAACAATGTCAACAGCAACAACTGATCGCAGCGACAGCACTAATAGCTACAGTATGCACGACACTCATATTCATACTCCACTAACCTGGGGAAGCTCCTCCAGGCGCCAGGCAGAGAGCAAAGGATGGCAGTGAAGGCCAGAGCAGAGAGGAAGGAGTAAAGCGAGAGGTAAAGCAATCCCTCCATCCCATCATAGCACAGGCCTTTCAAAGAGTCGATGTAGTCCTAAAAGAAAATAGATAGTAGATATATCAGTGAAGATAAGGAAGCACTACTGTGGTAATTTGCTGTTAGTACAGCTCCTGTTTAGGACTGCACAATTGTTTTTATGGTCATTGCAATATCAACTTGCATAATAAACACATCGCGAAAGACTGGGATATTGCACTCAGGGATTTTTATTAGGTAGTTGAAAGAGTATCAGTTGAAAACGGCATTTCAAAATGTCAATGAAAATGTCCCTCACTGTTATTTTATGGCTGCCTTTTGTTTTCGGTTCAACGTTCAGTGTGTTCAAAAAAAGACTGTTGGAAATAATTTCCTTCAATTTCTTTATCCAAAGAGCAACTTGCTGTATTTAAGCAGTGTGCTGAAAGCAGCAGAACTGAGTACACTTTAACATTTAACCCTGTTTATTTATCACACGCGATACCTTTATCGCGATATTCCACAACGTTATCGCATATTTTCCTCGATTTTTCAATTCAGTTCAACCCAATATGCTTAATTGTCATGAGTGTAACAAAGACAATACTGCCAAAGCGTCACGTAGTAAAGAAATTAAAAAGAAAAAAAGAAAAGGGTACAATTTGTAAAATCAAGAAAAAATAGCAGAAAACAATAAACACTTGCTCTGCGTAAAAGACTGGAGCCAGTGTGTGTGTGTGTGTGTCTGTGTGTGTGTGTGTGTGTGTGTGTGTCTGTGTCTGTGTCTGTGTCTGTGTGTGTGTGTGTGTGTATGCCTTGGATTACCTTATTCAGACCTCGGCAGTTCAGCAGCGCCACCAATTGATGAAAGTTGCCCTCTGTGGAGTTGAGTATCTGCTGAACCTCCCTGAGTGACTTCTGCAATGACGGAATAATTGCGATAATGATTAAATAATATAAATAATAAATAATTAGGAAACTTATTTTTAAGGCGGGAAAAAAGAAGAATTGCTGAAAAGGCGACAGAAATGCTATTTCTTAAAGTGCACGTTTACATATTATAACATACCTCAGCTTTGGGGAACTGTGTGAGAGCATTTCTGTCCAGACTGGAGAGGTGTGTGTGAATGTTGGACAGCGCCCTCTGCGACTGGGTCAGCACCTGCGGCCAAGTCAGTCAAGTCAAGTCAGTGGAGTTAAGCGCTTTTAATTCGCATCATTGCTCAAGTATAGCATTAATATGCTGAGAGAGTAGCTATTTATCTGGAGAGCAAATCATTTAAAAGGACAGGACACGCAGCAACAGCTGTGCCTCCCGTCCTCAAATAATTTGTCCTTGAGCAAGTATGACATGCAACCTGTTCACTGAAATCAAAGAGGGTAAGAGTGTCAGCTAAATGCCTGCAATGTGCTATGTTACAGTATATACATAAATACATGTGACTGTCAGGAGGTCACATTACCTGCTGGAACGGACTGTTCATGCGCCTGCTGCAGGTCAGGTAATAATCCAACACATCTGAATGGCCAGCAAAACACCAGATCAGTGCATAATAGAAAAGATGTGGGAACATTTAACTCATTATATTAGTTTGTGCTGACACGAGCACAGTTGGGAGGTAAATCAAGTGCATTGCAGAAATGGGAAACAACTAGCACTTTGCACGGGGACAGACTGATACTGTACCTGAGCTTGTCCCAGTGTTGAAGTGGGTGGAGTTGACTACAAACGTGTTTGGATCTGAGCAGAAATCGCTGAGGGCCTGGAAAATCAGTAAGATTGACGGGAAGGGCGAGAAAGGATGACAGGAAAGAAAGGGAAATAAACAGCAAGAGAGAGCGGGACAGATGAGGCGAAAGAGAGAGGGCAAGAAAAAATGATCACAAGGAAAGATTTAGTAGACACACTGACCCACTGACATATAATTTACCTCCACAGATATCTGACAGCAGCTCACAATACAGGGGCAAATATTGATCTGCCTGGATCACATGCAGTGCTGGATAAACCTGCAGTCTAGTTTTCTTTCCATTGTCTCATCACTCATCCTCGCCTCTGTTGACCTCAGTGTACTTCTGGCCTATTTTAGAAGAGGATACGCTCAAGTCAGAGATAGCACACCCACACTCAGCTTGAGATCGGCCCACCAGAAGAGGGAGTGAGAGCCACGCAGAGAGCCCGGTGGCTGTAGGGAAAAGCGGCGACCCGTGGGCAGGCCCACAACTGGCCCATTGTTTCCCTGTCAGTAACCAGGGACAGAGCGGCTCTGTGTGGACCCACAGGCCTTGGGACCATCTCCCGCCAGCTCCACATGACACTGAGTCTCTTAAAGTGGGCAGCAGTGCAGAAAAACAGCCACCATTTAGCCTCTTCACACACCCCTAACCCAGATCAAAAAAACAGTCTCCCACTTCAGAGAGTACAAGCAAACTTCAGAGGGGGAACTGGAAAAGGACACTCCTCTGTTTGAGACATAATAACTGCCTCTGTGCCTTGTTCTTATAGATGTTACTGCCTGGATTTATGCCTGTAAGTGTCAGCACACTGGTGGTGGTGTTGTCTTGTTTAGGCGTTAAAAGCAGAACATTGTCCTGCAGCGTGTAAGTGAATTTTACTTTTACAGGATTACACTCGCACGTTCGACCCCTTGCATGTTCAGTCTGAAGCCCCAAGGGGCCGAGGTACAGAGCAGCAACAAGCTTTAAGTCTTTCACTGCTGATGGCAAGCTCTCTCTCTCTGTCTCTCTCTCTCTCTGTCTCTCTCTCTCTCTGTCTCTCTCTCTCTCTCTCTCTGTCTCTCTCTCTGTCTCTCTCTCTCTCTCTGTCTCTCTCTCTCTGTGTCTCCCTCTCCCTCCCTCTCTCCCTCCCTCTCCACTCCTCTGTCAAGTTGAAGGCACTTCTCTTCATCCTCCATCTTTGCATCTTGAAGCCAAACGCCCACACACTTGGTAACACACTTACACGGAGAACACGCACTTTAATGCACAAGCACAATTTGTTCACAAACGCGCCTGTGCACACGCGCATTGAATCTTTAATCTCTGCCCCATTTTCCTGCCTTTTTGGTCCCCTGCCACGACTGCAGCGTTCCCTAGGAGGCAGATCTTTTCACAGTTTAGCACAATGGGCACAGAATTCTCACACACACACACACACACGCACACACACACACGGCTTTGGTCTCATCTAGCTCTCTGAAGCCAGCCCTTGTCAGCCCCATTCACTTCCTATTCCACCAGCCCTTCATCCCTCCGCTCCCCAGAGCAGTTTTACTGGGAATACTCACCACTACAGTGGCTGTCTCCAAGCCCAGGGAGCCCCAGCTCAGGAAGAGAGCCAGCCACGCCAGCACGGTCATCCTGTGGAGGGGGAACAACACACACTCTTCAGCCAAGAGAGGACACCCTGACCGTCAATCAGAGTTGTTTATGTCTAAAGATACGTGTGTGTGTGTGTGTGTGTGTGTGTGTGTGTGTGTACTCACAGTATGAGCAGCCAGCGGGCTTGCTTGGCCAGTCCCAGCAGGATGAACAGACACACTATGAGGTCAAGCAGCAGCAACAACACGTATGATAGCCACCTATATGGAGGAAAGGCACAAAAACCACGTACAGCAAATGGCATTACATTGAAAACGTTTGACTTCAGAAACAAAAAACAATGTCTCAAAGTTTCTCACACAGCTTTCCATTGTGTTCTACAGGTTAAGATTTCGGTTTTTTTTTTGAGAACCGAGAACAAACCATATTTGTCGTAATCACAGTTCAACTGCAACGTTATGCTGTTTTATCCCACAGGGGATACTACACTGGAGCAAGAAAAGGAGTAATTGTCATTTTTTATTTAATTCTATGGTCTATAGTTTCAGTTTGTTTGTTTGTCAGCGGGATTACGGAAACATTTATGGCACGATTTCCATGTAACTTGGTTGAAGGGTGTAACACGGGCCAATGAAGAACCCGTTACATTTAGAGCGGTCCGAATCACGGGGCGGATACATACATTATGTTTCACTGTCGCTTTGGACAAAAGCGTCAGCTGAATGCAATTTAATGTTAACATTGGAGTGCCCTGCTAGTTATCTATGATTTGATTTTACCAGTATTTATTTGATTGATTAAATTGAAATTCAACCCTTCAACTGCTCATCCATGTAGCAGTGAGAAGACATTTCCATATTTTTCCCAGGAGAATTGTCGGACTAAATTTGGCATCCTGTGTTAACTAATGGGTTTCAGATTAGCAAAATAGTAAATGAAGGTTTTGATTTAGTATAATGTACAGTTAGGATGTCTGTTCTTCTGGGGGAGTTGATCCAGAAGGAGACGTGGCGTCTTTAAAGATCTCTGGGTAAGAAATGGGATTAGTCTATCTGGATGTTTTGAACTTGAGTCAAGTACGAAGTAGTTCAGAGTCCTGGAGTAGTAAATGTTTAACTTTTCTTCCTCATCTCTTTAATCATCTTGTGACTCTCGCTGCTTTAACAGACCGGAGATTAGTACACTTTATGCTGACATATACAAGCTACCGGCTCGGCTCCTTTTTCAGTTTTTAGACTGTGCCAGCTTGTATCCTTACAAAAAAAAAAAAGAAAAAAAAAAGCGTATTCGTTTTGATTTGCCACTTTAACCAGTACGTCTCTGGTGTTGTGTGAAATATGCAGCGTTCCTTTCATCACATTCACATTTTTCCAGTTGATCTGGGATTAAAACTTGCTATCTTTTTCCACTGTTCCCAGAATTAAAACTGCTGAAGATTATTGGGCTTCTAACACCACTGATCTGGGATGTGTATTTACATCTCTATTAGACAGAAAGGAGACTCAATGCGAGTCTGTGGTCAGCTTCAATAGCTTTATTCGCTATTTCAGATAAGGCCGACTCAGAGACAGGAAGTGGTGAAGTTCACTTCACTTCTCACTGTTTAAAAAAGGGAGCGACACATTACATCATCTGTTTGCTGTGTGTGTGGTTAGTTTATGGGAGGTGGTCCTTTCATATTGTTATTATTATGGAATATTGAACGTAAAAGCAGCCCATCAACTCATCATGCAGCAGAACATTTAGTCATTTTTGAAGAAAGTTTCCACTGCATTACCTCAACTAACCCTGCCCTCTTAATAAACATGCAACATTTATTAAGGCTGGTTCGGACGGTTCCCTCAGCCTATTATAACACAAAGAGCAGGGGTCTGTCAGTGTGAATAAACAGTGTGCACGTGTTGATACTTGTGAAATTGATCCAGATGGTTTATGTTTAGTCTGCTTATTTACTACATTAATTTGTCAGAATAGGAAATGGTTATAGAAGCAAACTGGAAAATTGTGCTCAATGGTACTAAAGTTTCCAGCCTCCAAGTCACAGAAAATGGTTGCCAGATGTAAAGCGGTTCCACCAAAACAATGGATAAAGTAGGCCTAGCATATACAGTAAAGAGTGCTTTTGAAAATAACTTTTTACTCTTATTCCCATAACATTTACTCATGGATTGAATGTATTGTAACACCTGATGCCTCTGCTGAACAAGGAAAACTGACAAATCAGTATTAGTGGATAATGAGTTTTTGTAAATGGGAAGAACAAGAAACCAGATTGTTTTTTTCAATGGAATTACACAATCTATTTTATTGGAAAAATAAAACATGCTCTGAATGAATCATTGTAACTTGCACAATTACTGAGAGGAACCAATACATTTATGAGTAAACAGCAAAATATAAACAGCAATCAATCAAGGCAAACTAGAAAAAAACGTTACTTTTATTACGCAGAAGGCTGACTATCGCTGCCAACGTTTGCTATTGTTGGTGTTGTGGTGGACATCTTTTTCAGGGGAATTTGTGAGTCCAAGCGTGAACACATTTTTTCAGTTTTTTTAAATTTAGTTACAGAAAACATTTTTTCGTTGACAAACAAGTAAAAATATTAAATCTTGTTGAATCTGAGATTAATCAATATAATATATATAACATTTACATAACATTTGTGTTTTGTTAAAAAAAAAACTGCTCCATTCAAAGTTAGGAAAATTCTGCATCAATCCTAAATTATTCATTTAAAACTGGAAAAGTTGTTTTTTCATAGAACATATGTTGATTTGTTTTTCCTGTTAGGAAGTCTGTATTTTCCTTCCAGTTCGAGCCAAATTAAGCAGCTCTTTCCTGGGAACTACTTAAAATGTTGTTTTTTTTTATTGGGTAATTACAGAGCCATAAAATGATATAATTATAATTATAAAAAAAAGTTACCTTAATTGCAGCTGAAACTAATTGTATCTATTGGCTTTGAATCGCAGTGTATTGGATCACACAGAAATATATTTGTATCATATTTATGTTGGATTGTGGGGCTTGTATCTGGTTATGTATTGAATCACCTGAAATACACACACGACTAATATGCTTTTGGGAACAGATCAGAGCGGCACTTTGTATCATTTACTAATAATAATCCAAAAAATAAATCTATTTCCATGGTGTATTTGATCCAAATTTTTAAAATCTACTTGTCAATTTAAAAAGCCAGAAGAAGATCTGTTGTGCAGCCTCACCTGTAGTCCTCATTGACCATCAGCGTGTTGGCCGCCCAGCCAGGTGAGAAGGGGCTGGGCATCAGGCCGCTGGAAGGCACCACAGTCGGGGCCACAGAGGGAGGTACCGGGGTCAGAGGGATGATGGACGCCCCGCTGATACTGTCGTTCCCCAGGCCTACGTCCATACCGGACCGAGCCAGGGAGATGGAGGAGAGGAGGTTGATAACGTTCTCAGATAACCTCCGGCAGTTCCGCGTCAACACCAGGAAGGGTTTACTGCCGGTAAAGAGCTCCTCCATTGAGGTCAGGGGGCCAGACACAGACAGCTGCAGCCCAGAAATTGTGTCTGTAATCTTTACAGAGGGAGGAAAGAAGAATGTGAGCGGAGTTAAGTGGGACGGAAACCACAAAAAAAAGGGTTCATGATGCTCATAAAATCGTGGTCAGCTTAGAGTGGTTTGTTATGGAGATAGAGAGCTGAAGCTTGTGGGCATCTTGGTGCCTCAGCTTGCAAATGCATGTCCCTCCTAATCTACGACACAAGTTCAAGCTCAGGTGAACAATCCCTCACTTCTACTCCTCCTTGCAAACTTATATAGAAAAGCGATTCATCTAATTTCGTTAGATATGGAAATACTTTTAAATAACGACACCTCAAGGTCTCTTAAATTGATTAAGAGAAGATAGTAGCCGGCTGCGGCACAGACACAGAAACACACTCCTTCTGAGACATGTTTTTGTATGATTATCAAGATGAATAATTTATTGATTATGTGTCTCATTTGTTTTAAGCCTATTATTTAGAAGCTGCTGCTTTTTTGTAGAACTTCATTCTTATTATCCGAGCTCTGTTTGTTACCTGTGAAAACATTCCTGTATTTTACATAAAAGTACAGAACTCTGCATATATAGATTGACTGTATAGTTATTATTACCAACACTATGTATACAGTTCCAACGAAGCACCTCGCTATATTAATACAACACAAGACAATATACATTATCTACTAGACAATTCCTAAGTACAGAATATTAACAAGCACTATCATTGTATATATTCAGAGTTAGAGTATGGTCTCAGCTTTTAGTTTAGTTTTAGTGTATGCAGCTTTTCAATGTACTAAATTACTGTACTTATTAATATGATTTCTCTGATATTCTCCAGTTAAATTTTCATTTGGTTTCAGCCAACTCTCTATATTTCATCCCTGTTTATATTTTTCTAATAATATATACAGTTTTTATTTTACACTTTATGTTGTTGTCAATTACATATGTCAATGGCTCCTTTAAAAAAATGTAAATTACATTTGTTCTTGCAGAATATCATCACTGTGTAAAATAAAAGGATTTCTGTAAAGATTGAACAATAGAGCAGGCGTGGGCTAAATCAACGCTTCACTAAGTGGGTGCTGTATGACCCTAGATTTGTTCATTAAAAATGTTTAAATCTGTATATTTCTAACAACAATTCACTCCATGTTTATTTTACATTTGTGTCACAAGACTGCACTTATCTGCAGGGGAAAGCTATCAGAAGCCAAAAGAGTTCAATGAACCACAGAATCAATGCATGTTGTCATGTGTGCATTCTTCTATGCTTAAGTTCAATATTCATTTAGAAATCTGCCCAGCAGGACAGAACTAAAATTGCTGACTTACTTTTCACTGAGCGACAGAGGATAGGCCCATATTATCTCACTTATTATTCATGTTTAGTTCATATATGGTTCACATTTTTCATTAAAACAAAACATTTTGATACATTTCGGTGCTTGTTGTCAGAGCTGAGAAGGTTGCACTCGTGCCATGAAAAATAAACTACGGTGAAGAGGTGTCATGGCGTAGAAAGGTTTGGGAAGCACCGATGTAAATGTTTGTCTTTGATGGAATATTCCTGCTCTGACCAAACATCCAGTTACATGTGGGAGTAAGTTTATCGACACATATGTCTTTTTATTCATATTCAGCCAGTAAATGTTTCTGTCCAGTGTCTGCGTGCATATTCCCTCTGTATCTCCACTGTGTTTAATGCGGTTGCTTTATGAGCGTCAGATTAGATATCCCGCTCTAATGACTGACTGACTCATGTGTTATTTCCTACAGTAGAAGTCTGACACATAAACCCCGTCTGACCGCAGGGAAATTGATAAAAACAGAAGTTTGTATCTGAATTTCTGTCTCTCCCTGCAGACCACACACACACACACACACACACACACACACACACACACACACACAC
>CALSCE010009506.1:4615739-4645309 GCA_943593645.1 Bovichtus variegatus
CACACACACACACACACACACACACACACACACACACACACACACACGTTAGAAACTCTGCATGACAGTTTACTTGCAGCACTCACCAGCAGATCGATGGAAGCTAGCGTATAATTGGCTGTGAGAAGAGACGAGGTCAACTGATACATCCCATCATTAGCCTCGCTGTTGCCATAGAAACCGATGCCTATGGCAACACTGCAAAGGGAGAGAAAAAAAAAATGAAACATGAAAACATTGTGGGAGAGTGTATATACAGTATATGTGTGTGAACATGGGGGGGATAGAAGAACAGCAGAAGCATACATGTAATGTTTAATTCAGTGTGTATGTACATTTTAAATGAATATGACACACGGAGATAGAGCTGGAGAGGATGGGATGTGTGAGCTCTGGATGAGCATACCAACACTGGATCGCAGGGGAAGGAATAAACAGATGATGGGGAAAAAAGCGGACTCTTAGCACTCAACGGTTAAGCTTCCGCAAGGAAAATATTCAAAATGTTAAACATAGCGACATGTTTACATATCTTCCTGTTATTCACATATTCAGATTAAGGCTGGGGCCAGATGTTCATCAAATCCCCTCAAACCCGAGAGGAATGGTTTGACCCAATCTCCCACAAAGTATGTGACCCAGATTAGAAAGCAGGGGGGGAAAAGGAAAAGGAGGAATGTGTGTCTGCGTCTGTGTGTGCTTTGCATTTCAAGCTGCCAAATGTGAACGTTGTCTAATGCGGCTGCATTCCACATGACTGTTTTTTGTACTTATGACAAAAAAGGCCACCATCTGGAGGAAAGAGTGTCACGTGAAATATTATCAAGAGGTAAACTGCTGCATTATTCTTTGCTCCAGTCTAGCGCAGAAAGCTCGAGCATCAGAGGAGGAGACGACTACATTACATTGCAGTCCATGAGGGGGAGACACGGGCCGACTGTCTGTATATATGACATCACTGTGACAGCTGAAATCACATCCCCTGTACATTATGTTCTGTGATATAACAATACAGTCTCAGTGCATATAAACGCGCGGGGGATGGACTCGAATGTAATAGAAAGCACTGCTGAAGCAATAAATTACACTATAATTTTATTACAGCACACAGCTGGGCCTGTAGCTTTAGATTTAAAAAGGTCGAATGTGCAGTCGAGCTTCCCCTCAGTGACCTCCGCTATACAAGAGCGTCTTGGACAGATGTCAGGAAGCATTTCTGTAGAAGGTCTAAGCAGAGACAGTGCACTGACTTGATGACTACATGGTCACAAGATCTGAGGGGAACACCAGTGGGTACTGAAGGTGGACGAGCTGAGATCATCCTCACACGCACACAGTGATGGGGAAACCGCTGAAATCCACACACACAAACTAACACACACGGCGCTGTCATAGGCCTGTGGTCGGTCAACAGCAACCTAACGTGACCGTCAGCTGTCATCCAGGCCTCCTCTCCTCTCCAGTGACATTGGTGACTGTGTGAGAGACTGGAAAGCACATGACGATGGAGGGTGACAGCTTGTGATTCACAGCCTCGTTGCTGGTCGACCTAAAATGTTGAGGTGCTTGTACCCGACTTGAGTATTTTTAGCTTCCTTTACATTATAGCCCACTACAGTTCAGTGGGAAATGTTGTACTTTTTACTGCATTTATCTGATAGTTTCTTGTTACTTTTCATCTTAAGATTGTACCTAAAAGGCAAGATAAACTTTAAGTTTAACTTCTTTAAAGATTATTTTATGCCGTTTTTTTTATGGTGAATGTGGAGAGAGAGACGGGAAATGTGGGGAAAGAGAGAGAGTAGAGGAACGGCACGCAGCAAACAGTTTGACCGGCCCAGAATCAAAGCAGGGATTGCTACAGAGAGTATTTGGGTCTAGTATACGCTCCCTAACCACCCGACTATTGGGGGCCTTCATTCATGCACATCTTTTTGACTTGAAGGCTTTTGGTGAAACTGCTAACAACTTGTGTTTTTTTTGTGTGCAAAGACTGATTTACCCTTTAAACTTCTCAGATGGTTTAATTTAAAGGAATAGTTTGACATTTTGGGAAATACGCTAATTCGCTTTCTTGCTTAGAGGGAGATGTCGTGTCTGTACGGTGAATATGAAGCTACAGCCAGCAGCAGATTAGTTTATCTCAGCATAAAGACGTGAAACAGGGGGACAGCCAGGCTAGCCGTTTCCAGTCTTTATGCTAAGCTAAGCTAACCGCTTTGCTGAGCGGTATCGAGCTTTATCCAATCAGCATATTTCCACAAATGTTGAAGTATAACTTTAAAGAATTGTTTCTTAAAATTGACGTTTATGCACTGATGCATTCTTTCTTCTAAAAGTAGCAATACCACAATACAGATATACTCCACTGTAGGTTAAAGTCCTGTATTGAGGAGTATCCGCAAATTGTACAGTAAGTATCAAAAGTAACTGAGATTTTTATATATGTATTATTATTATTATTATTGTTATCACAGATGCATTAATGTCTGAGGGTCATTTTAATGTTGTAGCTGGTTGAGGTGCAGCTTATTGATTGCTCTATATACTGATGGCTTGTTTCCTACAGAAATGCATCACATTTTATAAGGTCTTGAAATCATAATCTAGTATAAACCAGTACATAGTTACGAGTATGAACTAATACTTTGCTGTGCTGATTATGTGCTCCTGCTTAAGTAAGATTTTAAATGCAGGACTTTGACTTGTACTGGAGTTTGTTTACAGTGTTGCACAGGTAGCTTTACTTCAATAAAATATCTGAATACTTCTTCCACCACTTCTGAAAGGTGACTTGTGTATGTTGTTATAAAATATAAGAGATCTGTGGCTGATAAAGAATATTCCTTCTCACCAGCACAGAGTGACAGACGCCACTGCCACCCACGTGACACAGCAGATGCCCCGCCCCTTCTTCCCGCTGTAACCGTGACCTGTGCTGCCATCTTCATCCTCCTCCTCCTCCTCCGATCCCTCGCTCCGGTCACCACGGTGACAGCAGCAGTAGTGTATGAGGAAGGAGAGGACCACCAAGAGGGAGAGGACGAGAGCGATGGCTGACAAACTAGACAAAACCAGCAGAGTCTGAGAAAATGAAGAGGAGGAAAAGAAAGGATGAGTCAGTGAATGTGAAAAATGGCATTTTAATTCCATTTATACAAGTGGAGAAGAGCAATTTGAGAGGGTTAAATACCAACTAATCCTGTTAAACTCCATAGCTTGTCATACTGTCCGGCCCCATTTAGCAGCAGGAGATGATGATTAAAAATCTATGAGAATATAAATTGTGTGAAATAAACTCGAGAACACAGCTACACGCTGCATGAAAACATACTTTAACAAAAGATGGAAATTTAACACAATTAATCTGTCATTCTTGACTATTTCCACTTCAAAAGGCTTTAACCTATGAATGTCTATACGAGTGTCTGCACCATAGTGAATATTAATGTCACTCAGCCATATCAGACTTTGATCAGGCTCCGTGTCATAAAGTCAATATTACTGAAATGCATTTTGCTCCAACACATATCTACAGTATTATCCTCCATCCATCTGCCGGTCTGTCACTCCCCATTCCTCCACCTTCTCTCTACTGTATCTCACCTCCTGCTCTCTGAAGCCCCTCCCCATTGCTCCACTCCACCCACCCCTCTTTCCCCACGCTCCCACTCTCTTTCTCTCCCCCCCACTCTCCCCTCTCTTTCTTTCTATCCACACCACTGAATCTCTATTAATAATCTGTGACCTACTTAAATACATTCACTCCCACTCTCACTCTCTCCCTCTCTCTCTATTTCTCTCTCTCTGCCCGGTCTTCTGTTCAGCAACCTCCTCGCATTACTCATTCCCTCTCTCATTCTCCCTCTCGGAGCACTTTCAGTCTCTTTTGTCTTTCTGTTCTGCAGGATAATTTGCGTTTCCCCCCCCCCTCCTCTCTCTCTCTTTGTACCGCAGAGAAGTCACAAACACGCACAGTGAGACACTGCCGGCTGAAGCGTTTCGTATGAGAGCCTGTTGAAGGAGAAGAAGGATGAAACCTTGCATTTTGCAGCAGAAACGGCACAGTTCAGAATCACGCGTACGATAGCAGGTGTGGAAACCTGCAAGAGGAATCCTATGCACTCCCTGAAACCAAATTGCATTAAATATCTCCAATTTACACCATGCACAGAGGCAGAGGTGCAAGTGACAGTTTAGAAGAGCATTGCAACATCTAAAGCAAGGTAGAAAAGGAAAAAAAGGTTAGATATCAGCTGAGGGGCTCTTGCAGGGGTCGAGTGCGATCTTACCACCAATAATTAGGTCAATGAGTCGGCATGAAAATTAGTTTTAAAGGATTGTAAATGGCATCATCATAGCTCTGCAGATTGCCTCTACATTCAGGGATTTATGGGGCAATTTAAAGTGTGTTGTAGAGTAAATGGCCCATCATCCAGTCACTTAATTGTAGTGCAATATACCTGTAGAGTTATAGCTACAAAAGGAGCAACAGGGCTGAACAGTTACAGCATGTGGTGCCGTGTCTGTTACCTGCTGGTACTCCCAGCTGTCGGGGACAAAGATGTTGTCCTTCATCTGCATGGTGAGGTCCAGCCGGGGGAGGGCGTGACACATTCTCACCCACAGTGAAGGGGTATAGCTGGGCACCGTTGTCATGGCAGCCATTTTCTACTGCTACTGGTCCCCCTCCTCCACCCTGCGGAAGGAAAGAAAAGACGGGTCAGAGCAACAAGGATGTGAAGTAAGAGCAGAGGAGAGGGAGAGAGGGTAGAGGAGAGGTGAAGGAGAGGCAGGTCACTGCGAGCTGCACGGCCGCTGTGTCCCTCCTGTAGTGGTGGAAAGTAACTAAGTACATTTACTCAAGTACTGTACTTAAGTGCAGTTTTCAGGTACTTGTACTTTACTTGGATTATTTCCATGTTATGCTATTTTATAGTTCTACTCCACTACATTTTGCAGGCAAATATTGTGCTTTTTGCTCGACTACATTTATTTGATAGCTTTAGTTACTTTGCAGATTTTGATTATTATTCCAAAATATAAATCAACTTCTAAGTTATGATGCATTATTTTAGGCTAAGCTGCCCAGAAGTATATAAAGTCATTGAAATTAGCTCCACATTCGCCAGCTGCAACATTAAAATGTTGTGCATATTAATGCATCACAAATTATAATTCAGAAATATAATATATATGATACTGAAATGGGCCATTCTACATAATGAGAATTTGAACTTTATGTACTTTACGTATATTTTAATGATAATATTTTTGTGCTTTTACTTGAGTACGATTTTGAATTCAGGACTTTTACTTGTATAAGAGTATTTTTAAAATGTAGTATTGATACTTTAACTTAAGTAAAAGATCAGAATTCTTCTTCCACCTCTGCCCACCTCCATCTGGGCTCAGTGGAGACGATTTATGACCAGTGATCGCCTGAGAAAAATAAGGGTCAAAATGTCAGCCACGGTTACTTGAAACATGCTCTTTGGAGTGTAAATCAGTGAGCATCCCTCACAGAGCAGAGGCTGAGGGGAATGTGTTGCTCTGCTTTTTGCTTTCCCTGTAACACTTCAGGTGATGTGCAAAGAGCTCAAACAATCTGTCAATGAATTGATTAGTCAGGCGATCGACAGAAAATTAATCCACAGCGATTTTGGCAATCATTTTAACTAATTTAATCAAGCAAAAATGTGAAGTATTTGCTGTTTCAAGCATTTCAAAGTTTTCCTTTATTTTATAATCATCTTGCATGAACGATATTTTGGTTTTGGACCTTTTGTTTGGACAAAAAGAGAATGTTTTAAGATGTCACCTTGGGCTCTGGAAACTTGTTATGGCATTTTTTTGGCATTTCATTGCGATGAATTTAATATAATCAACAGATTAAAAGCTAATAATTGTTTGTAGCAGCCAAAGGGGTTTTGCCTCAAACACAGGGAGATTACATGACTATATATAACAAATGGTTGTTATTCACAGACCTCTCGCTTAACCTTATAAAAAGGGTATGTGCTATAGGAGCAGCATGGATTATATAGGGGGTGCTGTATATGGTTTTTTTTAAAGAAGTCTTCGTGGCAGAGTATTTGCAGGAGAAGAAGAACATTGTTTACGGCACCGAGAGGACCATTATACAAAGAATAATATATTTGACCGCATCGCATCGTCAACCATTGCTTACTAAAGCCGGCGAAGGGGGAGAAAGTAGGGTAAATACAAAGGGCAAATCCGGTTAGCCAAAACATACACTGGAATCCTTATTACAAGGGGGGGGGGGGGGGGGGGGGGGGGGGGGCGAGACGAGGGGCTGGTAGGCTTCTGATACCGGCTGCCCTGATTAAGAGGCCGTCAGAGCTTTACTGTTTAAGAAAGGAGCATTTTAAGACAGAGAGCATAGAGAAAACCATTCACAACAACAGCACTGACGCCGAAATACAAAGAGTGATACAGCTCAGCTCAATGCTGATATTACAGACAGATACAATTCTGCATTTGAGGGTCCAATAATGTCAGATAGATTCAGAATTAAAAGGCTTTTATTATCTTCTAATGCAGCTGTCATGTATTCAATACAACTTTCAATCAGCACAGTATTCTACACTGCTGGGGCTTCTTACGATCTCTATTGATTCACACATAATTGAGTTAAATACTGGGCCAGATAAAAGTTTAGATTCAGCCACGTCCCATTTAACGCCAGACAATTTCTCATTCAGATTTGGGGCGTTTATGGCTCAGTACAAGTTAACAGCTCGCCCACTGGCCAGACAGGGCTTCTGTAAGCCCATTACAATAAGCCTGTTCACCTTAATGGTCCCAGCAGCCCAACTGTCACAACTCTAATCATTGCCAACTCTCCATTTCCCTTATTAAAATTGTACTGAACATAATGGTTCACACGCTGGGAGAGCTGCATCCATCCACCACACATCTGCAGTGTAAACAGACTGTGTGCTGTTATATTTATGCATTCCTTCATGACCATTTATCTTGAGTGAATTCATTAGATTAGATGTATTATAGCAGCTGTGAGGCAGGTCTATGAGGTGCATTTATCAGACTTTGGAGATGATAAAAGCCTTTTTAAAGGCATAATAAACAAGTGAGGGAATAATGCCACAATCAGAGGAGAATCATACTACCTGTTGTGATCCACATAAACCAATAAAAGTGGATCAATATAGAAAAGCATTTCCTTTGATGGATGACAATACTGCACTAATATTGATTTTCACCGTGAGGCAAATAAGAGGCAGAATACACCACGTGAAACCCTTTACCAGTAATTCACGATAATACAGCAAGTTATATGTCTCACTGTGAAATCACTTCTTGCACTTAATTAATTCAGGATGTATGAAGACATCAAGTCAAAAGTTCAGACAGGATTCACCTTCGACCCAGAAAGTTATTGAGGCCCCCTAATGAGGTGCTGATAGAAGTGAATGGGGGTGGGGGGGGTCCTCTGGAGCAGCAGTTACTCAGCAGTTGTCACAGACAGGAAGCCTCATGTTGACGTAATGTCTCATGCCAGCTTGTTATCATTTCTTTAGGATTGCATAACTGGAGCCAAAAAAAAAAAGTGATTTCGAGTTCAGTCGGTGGAGAGGAGAAGAAGAAAAGGGAGAGACGAGCAGAGAGATGGCGAAGAAACCACCGACTCTCACCCAGCCGTGAGCTCTTAAGAAAAAAGAAACAAAAAAAAGGGGGGAATAATTCTGTTGTGCGGAGTCTCCACGGAGCTCGGGCGACACAGTGAACGAATTCACTTGCGTGATATGAGACTCCATGATGTCTGAATGTAAAGAAAAGAGCCATTTTGTGAGGCAGCTAATGAGAACGAGGCTGAGGCATCTCTGTCAGCTGAATTTAGGATCATCTTTAGCCCGAGAAATTCATCACCACCTTCATCGTTTTATGACGATGCAACTCTCTTGAGGAGAACATATATTTCATGGAGTCCTTCTGCTGCTGAAATGATGCACATTTCCAATTTGCCTCATAAAATCTTTTATGATTCACATTACAGGCGGAGCGGTCGTCTAACTGCTTCTTAACAACAACCTTAATGTCTGTAATTTATGAGAAAGCATTTGTCTCATGACACACCACATCAGCCAGGAGAAATTAATTAACATCTTTATGAAGGGGCAAAGTTAGCTTTTATCTACTGACGTGAAGCGACAGCCAAAGAAGAATATTCGCAATTAAAATTCACTTCACATTCATCTGTAAAATTCGTGTTCAGCTCCGCAACAATGAACCTTCAAAGTGAGTGCAGCTGACCGAAGGTAAGTGAGTGCAGCTCATAGCCAGTAAGTCAGAGCGAATCAGTGCTTTGATGTGTGCAAGAGTCCAGCGTGACAAGTTGATGGTGACAAAACGATTCCACACTACTGACCAGCGCAGAACAACATATCAAATTATCTCGGAGACTAAAACAAAAAGCTCCAAAAAGCATTTGCAGGAAATATGAGAGGAATGAAACCATAATATGGGAAAATAATTGGATGCAATCAAACCATTACAGCATCTTATTCTACAAACGTCCATGGGAGAAGATTCATCCATTGGGTGAGAGTTGAAAAGATGAGCATGAATCCATTTTGCCAATATGGTGTTTCATGAACACCCATTAAACATATCCAAACTAGCAATATGCTGTGATGTGGTGTAATGTGCATTTATATAATATTTCACTTATTTGATTAATAATCTTTGCAACCAAATCAACAATTAAGCCACAATCGACAGGAGATCAGACTCTTACCTCTTGTCGGTTGTGTTGGGAGGTTTCTCTCTCCTCCTCGTCTCTTCTCTTCGCCGGTGTCCGTGAAATATTTACCCACTCAAAGAGGTATACTGCCAGCCATCAACGCTTGATGCTCTTGAAAAAACATCATCCTGAAAAAATGGCTTGGTGACATGCCAAAAAATGTGTCAAAATGGGGAAACAATTAGCCAATAATTCTTGCAGTTATTTAAATATTAAATAGCCAATAACTGTATGGTTGTCTGGTGACAGTGGAGAGGTGCTTGTGTTGATGGATGAGAGAGGAGCTCTCAGTGAGAGCGAGAGAGTGAGAGACAGGGAGAGAGAGAGAGAGCGACAGAGAGAGAGAGAGAGTGAGAGACAGGGAGAGAGAGAGGGATTAAGATTGAGGAGACACCCCTAAGGGACCCTTTATCGTTGCATTGTAGCCCTTCGTAGCTTAACGCCCAAGCGACACAACACGTCAGCAACACGATATTGCCCAAAGATAATTAATCTGTTAACGGGGATTAGCGGGGTCCAACCCCTCACTCACTTCATACTGAGACACACTTATAATGCCGACCCCCACCAACCTTCCATGCACACTCCCATCAACCTGACCAATCTCCGTCCAGACCACCGTCCAGAACCCTGACCAGATTACTGAGAGAAAGGGTACAAATGCAGCCAACTGTGCGTTGAATAATAGTGAAAAGAGATTTGAAAAAATCCACTCACATGTTGGATGCAAAATAATGAACTCCTGCCTATGAAAGCACTGTTAAGGCTGCGACGTGTCGAGAGCTAATGTGAGGTAGAGATGCACATAAAAATAGAGAAGCGAATAAGCGCACATAGATGAATATGGGGAGGGGGGAGATGCAGGGAAAGGCAACATGAAATACTGAGGAGGGAAAAAAAAAAGTGGGTTCCCAGGGAGTGATGCTGAGAGAAAGAGGAGGGAGGGTGAGAGATGGAGTGAACAATGAATAGAGGGGGGGGGCGGCAAGCAATAGATTTTTTTAGGCAAAACCAGCTTTCAGTGGAGGCTGGAGAACAGCATCAACACTGATTCAGTGACGAGGAGGCAGGAGAGAAGATGACAGAAGTGACGAGAGAGTGCTGATGGAGATGCTCTGTGGGTGATTTGACTGAGAAATGCAAATTGGAGATATAATGGTAAAACACAGAGTGAAAAGAGTATGGTGTTTGTCTGCCATTGGGGAAAGGGGGGCAAAGCGAGCGAGCAAAGAGGGAGGGGGCGGCGTTAGTTTTTCTGTGTCACTGAAAGAGAGTGGGGGAAGGGAGGCAGGGAGATAATGCGAGCGAGGGAGCAAACAGTGGAGAGCATACTCACTGACTCATATGGCCTATGTACAGTGTATGTGTGTGAAAGAAGACAGAAAATAATATTATGTATGCAAGAGTTGTTCAGGGAGCGTTTACGCAGCCTCTGTGTGTCTGTATGTCAAACCACAGCAACAGAAGCGCGTCCAGGCCATCCATCACTGCGCTGATAAAATATCACCACTCACAGGATTTAAAATAACCAATTCAATATTTAATGTCCTTCACAATCTAATAGTTATAACTCATTGTAAATGGCATACAAAGTCATCGTTCTTGCGGAACACTATCCATACAATATTCATATAAAAACAGATAGATTTGTGGAATTATGAGCTGCAGAATACAACTACTCTGGTTAATTAATAGCTGTGAAGAAAACATAATCTTTTCCCCTCGTAAACAATTCATGTCTGGTGCATAAACCTTTATGGCAGTTGCATATGTCTGTGTAGTTGTAAAACAGTAGATCTCTAAGTGAAGCAAGAAGTTGGCCCTGAAACACCTTATTTGGCCCACCAGATAATAAATAGGAGAAATAATCTACATATTATTTTAGGCTTTTTATATTGTAAAGGAGTAGGTATTCCACTCTGTGTCCCGTGAGTTTTATGACTCAAAATGATTAAAACTCCTCTATAACTATTTACTAAGGATGCAACTAATGTTTATTATCAATTAATCTGATTATGTCCTCAATTCAATTATTAATTTTGATTGAGAAAATTGTAAAAAAAAAAAAAACAATTATAAAAAGGCTAAAACTATTTCCTAAAGTCCAAGGTGATGTCTTCAAATTGCCTCTTTAGTTTATTGTAAAGCTTATATAAATCAGTCTATGAGTTTAACCAACAATCACAAATAGTTTCTTTACTGTATCATAACATAAGACAAAGTAAAGCAGCATCTCCTTACAATGGAGAAGCGAGAACAATGATTTTCTGTTAATCTACTGATTGATTAATTGACTCATTTATTTTATTCATTTTAGGGTATTTTTAATTTAATTTCTATCAACTAAAGCCAACAAATAACAAAACTGATACAACTTGTATTTTATATTCTTCTGTTCGGCCTGGCAAAGTAAACATTTGTGATTTTAGCAAGTTCTGGATGTATTGAACCAGCTTGCATTATGTATTGTGCCAAGTTAATTTTACTCCCTTTAACCGTTCCTATAAAAATGTCCTTCACCCGATTATCTCTCGAGAGCATCTAATCTGAATTAACATAAAAACTAAAAAACACACTCATCAGATTTGGTTTCTAAGGCCACATGACTCTCAGAGGTATTGCACCCATTGAATTAACATACATGTATGTAGTGTGCGCATGTGTTGTATCATCGAAGACTTACTGTGCACACGATCTCATAAAAACCATCTACTTTGGAAACGCCCATGGCACAAAGGTGTAAGATGTTTACTGGCAGACGGCCAAAGTTTAAATTCTTCCCCACCTTCAGGTCCCCCACCCCTTCAAAAACCCTCGCTCCCTCCTTGCCCTCTACCTTGGCCAGTGTGAGGTGGTAGCGCGGGTTGTAAGAGTCCTTGTGGAGCAAGCCCTCCTCCATGTAGGCCTCCTGCAGGCCGCTGTTGAGCTGCTGGAGGTGAAGCTGAGGCTGGGGGCTCAGGTACAGCACCTTCCCATTGAAATGTTTCAGCTTCACAGGGAAGGTCAGAGCCACCGGCGGGTTACGATCCAAATGGGCAAACTGTCGGAGGATCTCCCCAGCAGCGGCCACCTCAGCTGGACCAGGCAAATTCAGGAGGCACATGGTGACGTGAAGGCTGGCGGTGGTCTGCCAGTGAGGGGCCGAGGAGGGTAGGAGGGAGGTGATCTCCTCCTGCAGCTGCTGGAAACTGGAGAGGATAGCAGGAGTGTTGGCCCTGAAGGTGATGAAGTGCGTGGGTCGTTTCTTAGGGGGGCGACCACCATGCTTCATCTTGCGCTGCTCCAGAGGTTCTGAATCCTGAAAAGAGACATTGCTGTTGAGTTTTCAAAAATGTATTTGTTGGTGCTATGAGTGCCATCTAGTTCCATTATTTTCGAGAAGAGTCAGACATCTCTACGGACGATGATCTCCAACACTCAGCAACTCACACCAAAATGATCTAGATTGATAAATTGCACTACAGGTAAGAGGAACAATATGTCTTTTTGATTTTGGGGTGTGAACTGTCCCTTTAAACCAGAACCGCAATCGCAGAACGAGAAGGTATGTTTCAGGGTGAAATGTGCTGTACCCACCGGAGCATCTTCATTGCCTTCCCAGTTTTCTTGCCATTGTGCAAAATTCTCTTCCTCACCCTCCTCTTGTACGCTTGCTCCCTCTTTTTGGGATAAGGACGCTTGGTCTGCTGAACGTCTAAAATCAAAACAAGTGAGTAAAATGACTCATGAGGCAGGATGTATCTTGCAACATTGCTTTCCAAGTCACACAACATGAAGTTTCCTAAATGTAAAAGGTTATGTCTTATGGAAAGAGTGGAATAAAAGTTCAAATGTCTTCATTGTTGTTGTTCGATTATCTAAAAACTGTCGACTAATCGACTTCAGCTCTATTCTGTTCCAATTGGAAATGCGTCACATTGCGTAAGCTAAAGATACTCTTAACTTCCATTTCACTGTGACTCTAAGTTGGCATTTTGCACAGGCTGAGAACATGTAGACAGTATAAATGTTATTTTGTTATCTGTAAAGGATGAACATGAACTCCAGACCTCATCGCAGCCTCCTCCATAACACATGCTCCTTGTGATTCCTCTTGTTCCGGAGAAGTGTTTCCTGCTTGCGTTGAGGCAGGGCTGAGAGTATTCCTCTCACTCTGCTTCTCCTCCTCCAGATGTGTGTTCTCAGCATGAGTACACTCCTCTGTTTGACTCTCTTCCTGCACACTGACAGCAGGTGGCTGCTCCTCTGTTGTTTTAAGGTCTTCTTGTTGCTCTTCTGTGTTCATTTCTTGTGAAACAAACAGTTATCTTTGGTCAGCATGAATTCTGTAGAGTAGCTCTGGCTTTTGTCAATGTAGTGCATGTCAGTTTGTATCTGGTTGTATGTAAGGTGGGGTCCTCTCTTACCCTTTAATTCCTCCTCCCCTCCAAAGGGGGGAGCCAGAGATTGACCGGTGGAGCCGAACACCCTGTCAGTCCTGCTGTGGCGGTCCCAGACGCGGTGCCCTCTGTAGGTGAAGTACTGGATCCTGTGCCTGGGGAGGGCCAGCTCTAAAGTGTAATCACAGTCGCAGGGGTCGGTGTCCCAGTTGAAGTCATTGAAGGGGCGGTCCAGCACACCAAGGAAGCGATCCACATACCCCACAACAAATTCTGATCCATCCACCGTTGGGTCCCACAGGATCCGAGAGATAACGTCATCAGCTGTGCGCATGCGAGGCTTTTTGTTCACCTCTGCGGAAAATGTAAATAGCAAAAGCATTTCATTGCAAGTTAAACTGTGTATGATTGTGTATATGACAAATAAACAATTTGATTTGAAATAAAAAGTGTTTAAAACACATTAATGTATGGAAAAAGTGGCCTCATGTTGTCATTATCAGATGACATGTGGAGTAACCTTTTGCCTCATATTTTGGCTTTGTCGCTTTGTTCACTTTCTTCCTGGGTTTTTCTGTCTTTTCTCCATCCTGTTTGTCATCCTGGTCAGGTGACATAGCCCCTGAATCATGTATCGATGGGTTACTAAGACAAGAGGCAACAAGAGCGGAAAAATGTGAAACATGACAGATGGAGAGGAAAAAAATGCTCTTAGTCTTAATTCCAGTTGGCACAGATTAACCTTCATGAAGCATGATGACCTTTGAACAGCACCCATATTTAGTCATGGATAAGTATTATTGTCTGTCTGGTGTGCAATATAAGCAGTGATTGACCAATAGAAATAACAAATACACACAATATACTTCTCAATTTCCAAAAAGACAGTTTGCAGATGGCAATAAGGATTTAGCATTCAGGCTGCCATCAATTTAAATCTAGTGGTTGAGCAACAATGATTTTCAACCTCTTTAGTGTTAATGTTAAAGACTCTTCTGAAGAATTCCCTGTAACAAGGTGGAGTTTAGCACTATGTAGTTAAAGGATAGGTTCACATGTTTTCAAGTCTGTCTTAAAACATTATTAAATTGCCAACGTGTAAAATGAAAGAGATATTTGTGGCTGAAAATGTTGCTGAATGATTTGGCCTAGATTTGGTCCCCCATCAATTATATTGAAATCGCTTCAAGAAGGATCTTTAAGCCATCACGATGGAGAGAAGCAACAATTAGAGCAACCAATAATACTTTCAGTGTTCATAGGGGTATGTGATTATTGTTTTTAAGATGAAAAAAAAAAGTGAACCCATGCTTTAACATTCAGACAGCCATCTAGTTAATGCTAGCCACCTTGGCGCTATGATAATTTATTAATTTAGTGTTGCAGTTACTAAAAATAAATGATGTACATGTGAGGAATCGAACTAGAAAATTAAAAATCATCTTTTATCCTGCTGGTGAGTTTACTGAACAAGGTAAAGCGAGCAAACCTGTGAGAGAAACGACATCTGGGGCCAAAATGACACCTTCCCATCATGAAAAACCGGCACACGCTGACTCTGTTCTCATCCTGCTCCGTTGACTCTGTCGATGATAGAGCGACAGAGTGAGATCAAGCAGGACGGACGTGTAATAAAACTGTAATGAAAGTGAGCAGCCTCTCAATACGGGTTGTGCAAAGAAACACAGCAACGGCAAATTACAAAAGCAGATTTTGCACAAAGTGACCCCACGTAACACCGGCAGCCTCGTCTTTGTGCAGGTGATCAAACGTGTCGGGATGCTTGGCCCATAACTCGGCTCCAATATGTTGAGGGTCTCTCTCAGGTATAGAGTAACACACATGATCTCCAGACCCTCTGTACTCAACAGCCTGAGGACCCCACCAGTCTGAATAAGAGTCGGGCAGAGGCTGCTGAAGAGAGAGGATGCAGGTACACAGGAAAGTTCACCCTGTCAGTTTATAGCTGTTTTCACTAACACTGAAAATACCTTAAATAGCTGGATGTTCTCAGATTAGTGTTGACTGTTTACTAAAGCCAGCAGACTGGATAAATGAAAACATTATTATTAAGTATTATGTGAAAGTCATATTAAGAGCAGGAAATGGGGAAATGGGGTATGTGTTTCTGCAGTTTGTGTTTTGAATGCATAGTTGAGTTGTGTCTCCTTTATGAGCCTCCAGTGAGATGGGTTTTGTTTTTTTACAACTTTACTGAAACAAATATACAACGAGTTTACAACACCTTGTGTATACAACTTGAGTCTATAATTAAAAACACGGCAGCCCGGGCTAAAGGTTGGAAAATAATATATTTAAATAAATATCTTGTCAAGCGGTTGTATGTTTTAACAGCTTTTTTGTTTGCACATTCACAGGAAAAGTATAGTTTGATATGGACAGTTAGCTCTAAAAAGTTTGGCTTTTTGATTAAGAATTTGGATTTATGAATATAACATTTTGTCAAAAATAATAAGCAGATTAATCAAATAGAACTGTGAACCGATTTCTGTCATATTCAGTAAAACCAATGCATTTTTCCAAAGTAATATAAAGTCAGGGTAGAGATGATGGTGTTAAATGTACAGACTTCAGGAAATATGATCCCCAATCACCTGCCCTCAAATTTTAAACTACAGCATTTTATTAGATTCCTTCTTATCCTTATCTTAAGCAGGTCTGATATTACAATTAAGGAATAAATAAGTGATGAATCCCCAAGAAGAAAACTGGGAGTGGAAAAATTAAGATGTGTATAAAACTGTATTTTCTCTCCGATACACTTTGAAAGAGTACAACTCATGTAGCAGGTGCCAATGACTCGCCCCAGAGAGACTCAAATGTCAGCCAAGTAGTTGCAACGCGGTTGCCTGTGAACACAAACACATACCACACACCCTGCAACAACATTTCCAGATAGGAGAACTGGATGTGACTCATCACCGAGATCCTTTAATTATTAGCTGCAATATCTTCCTCCCATTAAGATAGCACGGGTTGCCAGATCATGGGAGAACATGAGCAATGAACATGAACAGTCTTACAACTGCTTCCAGATATAAAACAGACTGGAAGTGACTTGGTAAAATAATACCCATGAAATTCTTTAATCCTTGAAAAGTCTCTCTGGATTTACGCCCAGTAATACACGTAAGGGGGGGGCGTTACAAAGTAAATCTTCGTCTCATACCGGATTTGGGGTCAGAGCCAACACTCATGGCTCTGTCTTGACTCACTTCCTGATCCCCCGGACACATTACCAGCAGAGCCACCCGGCGTGAAATTAAAATGTTGGCCGTCATTAAAGTGTTCATCTTACAAATTCAGCTCTGCCTCTCAAAGTAAGGGTCTCCGGCCACATGACAGCATGACTAAGAACTTACCAGAGGTCAAACTGTTCACAGCAACACAGACATGTTTCACAGATTGGGCAACATGATGACTATATTTTAGAAAATATTCTGATTGTTTTTATTACTCAGGAAGAAAATATAATATTAGAATCTGCTGGAGGCGATGTAACAATCAAAAGCTGCTCAATTTCACATATTTTCAAATTGTCCAGCAATCCGATCCTATTGGCTGGAGATAGTGACAGAAATAAAAGCAATACTGGGTTTTGAGATTGATTTTAGATAAGAACCTATATATGTAGGTAACTTACCAACCCAATGCAGGACAACTACCTTCTTACAGTATTAGGTCTACTTGTTTGCTAGCAAAAAAGCAATAACTAAGAAATTGCTAGACAACGAAAAGGAGAGTGGATAGCAATTGTGAAAGAACTGTATGATGTGGAGAATCCTTTTCTCCAAGTCTTTGCATCGATACATATTAGAAACTATCAAAAGTATTGGTCCAAATGGTTATTACATATGACCATGGATATTACATAGAAAGAAAGGAAATACTAGGTATTGTGTCCAGCCCCCCTTAATATAAGTATGTGGTTAACCGGTATTATCACATTATTAATTTTATCCTAATTTCTTTTCCGTGATTTATTTGCTTTGTATCGGTAAATGTTGTAGGTTTTGGTCAAAATGGTTATTACATATAAATGTGGATATTACATAGAAAGAGAGTAAATATTTTAGGTATTGTGAATTTTTTATTAATTGTATATTTCCCTCCCTAACTTTATGTATGTGCCATGGTTTACCACTATTAGGACACTTGTAGTTTATTTTCCGGTGATTTATTTGCTTAATGGGTTTACACTGGGTTTGTATGTGTATTTGCTAGATAAATGGTCGTAAGACAATAGTCCTTTTAATTCCCCTTGAGGACTAGGGGCTGGGACTGATAAAGACTTGTGGTGATTGTTACTTCCTGGGACTATTGGGAAAGTAACTCATGACACAAAGCTAACTACTGATAACATTTTAGCTCTATTGTTCCCCTGGTGACATGTCTGTTCAGTTCTCCTGTGCATTTGTGCTCCACTAAAACAACAACTACCAAAAATAAAGCATTCAAATAAAAGATTCAGACTGGTCTTAGTAATACGAGTTACCAACAGGTCTATAGACTAGTCTCTTCAAAATGGGATACATTACTTGGACCTATAGCTATATAATGTCTTACATGAAGTTCATAGCCGTCGCAGACACATTTGACTAACACCAAACAGTCACTGTGTATCTATCAGGGTGATTTACCTGCTGTGGCTTTTAGGGTGTCTTTGCCACAGTCGGGGTCAGCGGGGACCCCTGGCTCTGCACTGGGTGTGTCTGTCAGGTGGGTCCCCTCATCTCTCTGGTCCTCTGGGGGTCCTCCCAATCCGTCTGATGCCATGCTCAAATCTGTGATTTAAAAGGCAATGTTACTTCAAACACGTCTGCTGTGTCACTGTGGCGTTTGCTGCTATACTTGTTTGACCTGACAATGAAATACAAAGTAAACCGGACACTCCTAAATCTAGTGCAGTGAGCTCCAACTCAGCTAATAAGGAAGTGGTTGTTTAGCGTTAAAGAAAACTTTCAAAATGCAACAACTCTTAGAGAAAATAATCGTCATATTTAGATAATACATAAACAGTCTTTAAAAAATCCGCAGGAAAATATTTTTGATATACTAACCGAAGGAGCATACGATTCTGACTCAACCGCCCTTTGACCCTGAGGTTGCTATTGCGCATGGAATCCTGGGTAATGTAGTTGTTATGTCTTCCGTCGAGAAAATGCCTTTGTGGATACATTATATAAAAAACTAAAATTAATCAATAAATATGTTGTTTGCTGACATTCTTATCGCTTTAAGAAAATACTCGAAACATTTTCGACTCGACGGATAACATTGAAAAAAAGCTCGCGCATCAAACCGCCATGCGTCATTTGTACTCGAGCGCGTGACTCTGCGTCACGTGACAGGCTCTGTTGTTATCAGCGAGCCGCTTTACACAGAAGGAAAGAAGAACTCGAAAAGTGTTAAAAGCCTAAATCTGAGACACTGAGAATCATGGATCTTTGCAAAACGGACCAACTCAAGACTTGAGTTCGTTTTATAGCAGTATTTCAACATGCTGCCTTTTATATAACGGCTTGTTTGGACGTTTCGACCAATGAATGTCTCTTTGTGAAGTAGCATTGAGCACCAGTTATTTGTTGAACTTGTCACTGTGCTGAAGGTAAGACCATCTGTTATTATCCGCTGTAATGACCGTGTCTGAACCCTAGTGTAACCTACTAAAGTCATGTTACGCTATGAACTGCTTACTCAAACATATTCAGCACAATAAACTTTTGAAAAACTTATCATCTCCCTTTCAGATGAATGCTCTGGTTGCTCTCTGTCACTTCTGTGAGCTCCATGGTCCTCGGACGTTGTTTTGCACCGAGGCACTGCACCCTCCATCCCCATCCCCATCATCCCTTGCAGGTGCTGCAGTGCCTGGGGACAGGGACCGAGATGGTGACCGGGAAGGAGAAGGGCTGACCATGAGGGCTAACAGCTCGGCCACGCAGAGAGGAGAAATGTGTGAGGTGAGGACAGAATGTCAACACACCATGAGCTTATCAGACACTTGCCTCCATTTGAGCCGAACCACCCCTTCTCCCTTCCTGTCCTCTCCATTATAACACTCTAACTTACTGGAACGTAGGTGACTCCATAATCATGTCATTTATCTCAAAGAACAAATGTTCCTCCTCTCCTTGCCTCCATAGGGATGTCGATCTCTTCCTGCATCTCACCCGGGCTTTGTGAGCATTGATGATGAAACAGGCATACGCTTCCTGAGCCACCAGCATCCCAGACAGCCACAGCTATTCAGCGTGGTCCGCCAGGCCTGCGTACGCAGCCTAAGCTGTGAGGTAAACGGTGACGTACGTCTGCATGTATGTGTGTGTGTGAGTCACACCTCTCATGCGTTAAATAAACTTCTGTCGCCGCATATACGTCTACCTATTTTCTCTGTTTCGTCAGGTGTGTCCCGGCCGCGAAGGACCGATTTTCTTTGGAGATGAGCAACACGGTTTTGTGTTCTCACACACCTTCTTTATCAAAGACAGCCTGGCCAGGGGCTTCCAGCGCTGGTACAGTATTGTCATGGTGGCAATGGACAGGATCTACCTTATCAACTCCTGGCCTTTCCTGTTACGCCATCTTAGACTCACTATACAGAGCCTGCAAAGCACAGCCCTCAAGGTAAGAATGCACATATCGACACACCCGACACACCCTGCATTTATTCAGTTTACTTAGAAATATGAAGTTATTCCAGGGGCACGTATCTGTTAGGGCACCTAATGCCTTGGTACTGTTCTCTCCATCAGGTGTTCGATAATGAACAAGGAGTTTGTCCCCAGCGATCCGTGAGGATGAACAGTGTCTTCTCACCCGCAGTTTTCCCACACCAAAGGAGTGGCAACGCAGCCCGATCTCTAACTTCTCTTACGCAGCACCCCAACCTGTGGGCCAGCCTGCACTCCTCCTTCAGCTGGTGAGTGGATATCCTGTCAGCCCCGCTGAGGTACACAAGACGTTGTCTGTAAGGGCTCACCTTGAGATGTGGATTTGTGTTTTCACATTGTCTCCAGGCTGCTGAAGGCATGCGGTAGTCGTCTGACAGAGAAGCTGCTGGAGGGAGCGCCCACTGAGGACACACTGGTGCTAATAGAGAGACAGACAGGTAGTCACATTGTACTTGATTTAACTGGATGATTCTTTAACTAAACTTAAGTATTTACCCATCGAAGAGGATTTAAAATTGTGTAGTTCACTTTGCATGTTAAAAAAAAGAGAGAGTTGAACTAGAGACCTCCTGGCGATGGCATCACTCCAGGCCAGTCTCCTCCTCCCTACTTCCTACCGCCTATTTCTGGCACCCTTGCTCAGACCACGCCCTTCTTCAAACTCGATCTTCATTTTGATCTCAACTACAAATCGGTCCACGAACAGAAATATAAACACCTGGCAAATTACACAAAACCCCCTTTGTGGTAGTCCCTGCTACAGTAGGCGTCTCCATGACCACACATACACACAGACTCACAAGAAATGAAAACAATACCAGTTGTGGCTGGTACAAGTAAGGAAGTAAACGCATAAAAAAAAAAAAGATATGATTATTATTTTGAATGAAACATTTGGAATTTATTTTTTGTAAACTTAGTAATAAAAGCGTTGCCTATTAGAATATGATATGTAAAAAGGATAGGTACAACAAGTATTAGCTTCAGCCTACACCTTTTCAGTCAATATTTATTGATTTCCTTTTAATTCAATGCCTTGTTATTTATTTTTATGTTTTTGGAAAATTGTCAATAAGGACCAAAATAAATGACTACTACTACAATCAGTTCAAGCCTGTAACTTGGTAAAAGCTGAGGATGAAAAATATGTGGTATGAAACTTATTTGGAAGATTACTTACCGTGGCACTTCTTCAACATGTCTTGGCTTCCAGGCAAGGTTCAGCCCCTTGCTGGAGGATGATATCAGCAGATGTTGTGTGTTTGCACAATTTGCCATGGCTTTATCATCAGTCTGAAAATTCTCCTGTGAACGTGTGATTCACTGAGTCAGTCAGTGCAGAGATACTCTGGCCAGAAAAGAAAACAGGGTTATTAACTGAGCCATTGTACTGAAATACACTGCCTTTCCAGAAAGTGTTTACTCAATTATTGGTCAAGATTTATAAAGTGATTAAAAGATTTAGAGAGATATTTCCGGGTCAGGTGCGGTTCTTAGGTTGTGGAATTTTAATACCCTGTTCCCTT
This sequence comes from Bovichtus variegatus, assembly GCA_943593645.1. NCBI lineage: Eukaryota > Metazoa > Chordata > Actinopteri > Perciformes > Bovichtidae > Bovichtus > Bovichtus variegatus. The sequence goes on from CALSCE010009506.1 coordinate 4,637,125, forward strand.
TTTTCTAAGTACATACACTTTCTGTAGGACTTATCAAAATCAGTTACCAAGTGATTAACAAATAAAATAAGAAAGAAAATAATTCAATTATCATTATTAAAGCAGAATAAATAAAAATCTTTTATGTTTTCTTTTTTTTTTATGTAGTACTATGAAATTAGTCATAGATAAGAGGTGAACTTGTAATGTTGATTTTATTTTGGAAATAGCATCATGTGCTTATTACTCTATATATGGAGTGTGATATATAACCAGCCCTTTTGAACAATTTCCTGTGGAATTCCCCCCACTTTAGTAATTTGCTTGAAAACATTGAATCATGGCTATTTCTGTTCTTATTTCATTCTCTTTCTAAAAGAGCAAGAGGAAGAAATGAGCTGCTGGGGGGGAGCTGAAGGAGGCGATTCTACGCCCCAGCGACACCAGTCGGAGAGCGAACTGAGCCTCGACTTCCTGCGTGATGATGCAAAATTAAATGAATTACCTGGCCCAAAATTTCGGTCCCTAAGGCATTTGAGACAGGTAAAACTTTTAGGTACATTTTCAGCTCGTCATTTTGATGTGCAGAACACTGAAAACAGGAAAATGAAAGGATATTTAAAAATGTTTTCATTTGATCGTTTCCTCAACCTTCGACGAGGGAGCTTTTCGGAAAACAATTTACACTTTTATTGCTTATTTTATGGTTAATCCACATTTTGTACATCACTTCACTTAACGTATCTGAGCACTGTTGTACACCGCAGTCTGATTTGTTCTGCAGGTCCTCGGGGCTGCTGAGTTTCGTCAGCTAGTGTGGCACGTGCTCATGGGAAACCAGGTCATTTGGAGAGGCGCTGACCCCGGGCTCATCCAGTCAGCTTTTACGGTGCTCAAGGTAGTTTACTCCACTGCTGCGTGCCTTTCTGCCTCGTTAGCGGAGATGGCGTTCTACTGATGTGGCTAAATATCAATTAGGAGAAGTGATAACACCTGTGAGGGTTCTCATTAGGGCAGCCCTTGTAGAAGTTAAATGCAGTGTAGTCTAACACACTCTTTTAACAGTTACGGTTCATGCTGTTGAGGTTGAAAAGTACTTGTGAAATATGATGAAGACCTTCTTACGTAACCATATTTGATGTAATATAAACTTTGGATTGTGTTTCAGTTATTTCTCCACAAAGATATTTTTGTCCAATTTCCAATTCTTGCCTGAAGACGTGTTGTGCTGTAAGCTGCCATTACACGCCTTGAAATCGTCTTTGCCTGTACACGCTTCTCCGACCTTTCAATTCAAGATACACAAACGAGACCGAGCTTGTAACTGTTTTCATTAGACAATTAATGTTCCCTTTTACTGTGGAAAAACATTTGAGAGTATTCTTTTTCTGTGATAGGGTTGAAATTGTTGTTAATGTCGTTTTTTCTTTGTTGGTTTTTTTTTTGGAAAATTGTGACAATGTGTTGCACGTTTTCTTTTTCCACAGCAGACATTTTGACTTGTGGGAAAAGCACAGGTGTTACTAATAAATGAACGATTACTGTGTGACATGGAGGCAGCATGAATCAAACTTGAAGACTGAAGCAGCTAAATGGAATTCAGCCATCATTCGTTTACATTTACATCTGTGCTTTTCCGTCTATAACGTGTCAAAATGTCAGCCAGAATAACTGAGTGGGAAGGCAGGGCCATTAACATGCTTACTTAACCAGGTTTATAATCTGAATCACTGTCCTGTTTCCCCTCAGTCTTTGCTCCCAGTAGGCTGTGTGCGTTCTGTGCCGTACAGTGCTCAGTATGAGGAGGCCTACAAGTGCAACTTTCTGGGTCTCAGCCCAGATGTGTCTATTCCAATGCACGTCAGCTCCTCAGGTACAAGAGTGTCTGTGGACTCGCACTGTGATAGATTAACTCTAAGAGAGGCTTGTACATGCAGGTCATCTTGTGTTGATTTTACCTTCTTTGTGTTTGCCCTGTAGAGTTTTCAGTGCTGGTGGATGTCAGCTCAGAGAGAAGCTGTCAGATCTCAGCAGTGGGGGAAGACGACATCGCCTCACTTTATCAGTTCACCATCAGCAGTGCCAACACGCAGGCTACCGACAGGGGTGAGCGCCGTGCATACCTGAAGTTATAGATAGCAGTGGTGGAATATAACTGAGTGCATTTAGCGAAGTACTGTACAATTTCGAGGCACTTGTACTTTACTCGAGTATTTTCTTTCCGCTACGACTCAGAGAGAAATATTGTACTTTTTACTCTATTAATTTTACATCTTAAGCTACTAGTTACTTTACACATTCAGATATTTACACACAAAACATATGAAGAACTTGTAAAATATGATTTTTTTGGTGTAGATTAAAAACTACCCAACACTATATTTAAGTACTGCTGAAAAGTGTTTATTTTTGTAAATGAATTGGCAACTTCTTTCATCATAGTTACGTCGTTTTTCGTGTTGAAACATTTTGTAATTCCAGCTTCTCAAATGTGAAGATTTGCTGCTTTTCCTTTTTAATTATTTAAATTTGTTTAATTTTTTACTACAATGAGTACTTTTACTTTTAATACTTTAGTACTTTGGTCCTGATGATACTTAAATACTTTAACTGAAGTAATATTCTCAATGCAGAACTTTTACTTGTATTTTTACAGTGTGGTATGAGTACTTTTACTTTAGTAAGAGATCTAAATGCTTCCTCCACCACTGATAAATAGTCACTGTAAGTTTGCTGTATGTATGTCAAAAAATACACCGTCCTTTGCCTCTTGGTCAAGAAGAAGAGTGCTAACACTTGCTGACCTAAACAAATGATTTTTTTAATTAATCACAGAAAATAATTCCAAAGTTTTTGATCATCATTTGGATTTTAATCGGCATCACCATACACATAGTTTATTTTTCCTGTAAGTAAAAGCACAAGTGACTGAGAATGAAGTGAAGTCCAACTTTAAACAAAAAAAAAGGTTGTACTTGGATCTATAGAATAACGATCATATAACAGCTGAATAACATTCGTTGTCCTCTTTTTCCAGGTCCCACGTTATTGAATAAGCTTGAGGTGGCTCTGTCCAACGAGAACCTGTCTGTGGACGTCGTGTCTCACTGCCTGCTGTGTCTGAAGGAAGAGTGGATGAAGTGAGTAAAATCCATTCACTCTCATAGACGACCTCCTGGGTTTAAGTAAGATTCTCATATTCGATTCTCTCTTTCTCAGTAAAGTCAAAGTGCTGTTCAAGTTCTCCAAAGTGGACGGGCGGGGGAGGGAGGACACCCAGAAGGTTCTGGCCCTGCTCGGCGCCACAGGGACGGGCGAGGAGGACAACGTCAGGCTGCTCAAGTTCTGGATGACTGGACTCAGCAAAACTTACAAGAGTCATTTAATGACGGCCGTCCGAGGAGGGGAGAGGAGCCCCAGCCAGTGACAAAGAGGAGGGGGAGGAGGAGGGGGAGGAGGGGATGACATAAAGGGAGATGAAAAGAGGGGGAAATACTAATGAAGGGAAAGTGAAAGCAACTATCCTTTCATCGTCAGTTTTGTGAACTGTTGGGAACTTTTGGTGGAATGAAAGAGGAATGTGAATGGAAGACAGAAATGTTTTGGCTCATCCATTATTGTTTTATTAAATTATTGAGAAATCTAATGTTCCTAACCCTGATTATTATCCTGCACAGATTAACACATTCGGTCTGTTAAGAGAATGTATGAGGGCTTTTTTTTTTGTCAAAGGGAATTATCGTAGAAGACCTCGTCATACTAATATGTGAAGTTTAACTTATTACAAACAGACTTTGCACTTTGTTTACTCTTTTACGGATGTTTTAAACTGAAATAAATGAATATGAACGGTCACTCTGACTTTTTTTGACCCACAATTGGCTCCATCTTGTGGTGAACGAGAAGAATAAAGGGAGTGAATTGGAGGCGGAGTGCAACATTTCTCTGCTAGCTCCCACTCACTTGTTTGAGTGGCTGTCAGCCAACAAGCCTCAAGTGGTGTAAGACAACACTTTTAAGGTTTTTCGGTGTCCTGATATGTATAAAGTGGTTGCATAACATGGCCTCGCTCTAGTACGGACGACCACATCAGCAGGATTTTGGCTTCTTAATGAGCCAGTCTCACACTGATCCACTAAAAAGCTGAGGCTTTTTTTTTTTTCATACCACAGTTATTTGAGCCTGTTGCTTTGCTAAGACTTTCAGACTTCAGTTAATAAAATTCGGCAACATAAGGCTTCGTTTAAATTGCGGGGGAATGTTTTTTTTTCTTTACACATTACCTATGTAGCAATTGTGTAAACAAAACAAAGGTAATTCAAACTCTTGTTGTCCTAATTATGGATTATAAAAATGGATCAACACTGCTGTGTGCTACTGTGTCCTAATAGAGTTTAACTTACTTTTTGTTATGCTTTTCTCTGACCAACTGCAATCTGGATTTCATTTGGCAAGTTTCACTAAAAGAAGCACAATCATAGTTTGCAGCAGCTCCACAAATGAGTTACATATTTACTGCCCTCAATATGCAAGCGGTGTATGAAACAGGAAAACAGCACAGTGACTGGATATGTATACCCGTCATTAAAGCGCATAGTATATGAGAAGAGGTTTGGAGTTGATGATGCCTTTGGGAGTGTTAATGCTTTGCTTGCGGTGAAGCTGCTGCTCTCCTGTTTCCATTTCCCCTCAACAGGGATTGGACTTTGGGAAACTGGCTTGTGTTCAAAAAAAAGGACACACAGAAGAACAATTCCTCTTTGGCATGGAGAATCAACTTTTAACTTATTTCCTTTCATTAGTAATTAACTCCTCTCCTGACATCTAACAGAAAACCAAAATAACTTGACACTTCACACAACCTGAGGGGACAGAAAAACAACACTTTACAGACAGGATGATGACAGCTGTGCACAGTATTAGACGTCACAATCACACCAGCCACCTCCGTGGAACCGATTTTAACAGAAATGACTTCAGAAAACTGTCACGCATGGAATGACTTGCAAGTTCTGCCGATGCAGTGTTGCAATCCTGTTTTTAAAGGAATGTGATTCCTGATTTATAAAAAAAAAAAAAAAAAAAACAGATCATGTGATGAATAAACAGGATGATATTGCGCACTGACTCTGGAGGGATAAAGACAGGGGATCCACAGGCACAGAGGTGTGGGGGAGAGTCCAAATGAAAAACATACGCTCCAACTGCATGACTAAGCCTCCTTGGGCCTGGTTTGGAGGGGGGAGGATGGGGGTAAGAGGGTGGGTGTCAGGGAATGTGGGGAGCAGGGGGGAGGGGGCCGGGTCAGTCAATAGTGAGGTAAAACGTGTGGCGGTGGGAGGGGCCGAGACTTAAAGGGAGCAGACAAGCAATCCAGCAGAGCACTTTCACTTTGAGCGGAGTGAGGACACACAGAGTGGCCAGAGGGAGAGATAGAGAAGAGCAGGCCAGTGTCTCTCCCGCTTTATCCATTAACCAGTTTCGAGGGAGAGAGGAGTGGTTCAAATGAGTCTGTGCAGGAAGATTCTAGGTCAGTAGTGAAAGGGTGAAAGGGAAAGAGATATAGTATACAAAAAAACAAAAGCTTACATAGGAAAAGGCTGCAGCCACTCAGGCTTAAGTGGGAAAATCCAAAGTGAGAGAGAGCAGGATGGCGTGAGAGGATAAATTAGGCATTTATTGGAAAGTACCAAAAAGGACTCAAAAGGAAGGAATTTATAAGGGATGAAAACAAGAAGATTAAATATCAAACGGTGAAGGAGAAGACACAGCAGCAGCGCACTTTGTGTCAAAGACCTCAAGAAATCTCAGAGGAGGAAACTTTGCCTTTCACAGACTGACACAGAAACCCGTCTGCAGAGTGATTGCCCTCAACAAGAGAAATGGAGAAGTGTCCATTCTTAGAAAGATAAAAAGGATGTCACTGCCAGGTGAGAAGCAAGAATTAACTGTGTGCTAGTGCTTTTTGAGAACTTTCTTTTTAAAGTCTGTCGTACAAATAGTGGGATACTTGAACTGGTTATTATATAGTCATGCTTTAATCAGTCAAAAACAGATTCATTTGTGTTGTTACAATAGCATTTCCGGTGTCTTAATTCATTTACAGCTGTTGCGACAACAGGCCATGTTTCATGTTGTTTTCTGCAGAAATAGCTAATTGAGGCAGGAAATGATGTAATGTTTTTTAGTAGGTATGCAGTTCGAACAAGCTACATAACCACAGAAAGTTTCCAGTAATTATCTGAATGTGTTCTGTCTCTTTTCTTCTTACTCATGCCTCTAATAGTTTTGCTGTTGCTATCACTCTTGACTGTCCGATGTGGTGGATGTGACTTTGACTGGGAAGGTGTGAAAAATATTAAAAGGACTATCGACTCTAATCCGACTGGATTTGTAAGTTTAAAACTTTGTTCATGATTTTCTGTGTTTCTGTGTTTCTGAGGTGAAAAGCATCCTCTCTGCAGGAATAACATAATATATTATAGACAGTATATTCGCTTACCAGATGTGTTTACCATCCTTCAAAGAATACAACCACTTATTGTCGTCCGTCAGTTGGTTTAAAGAAGTAGTGAGAATAATCAGCTCTGCCTTGTTATCTAGTGACCGGTAAAGTTATCAGATGAAAAAACAGGTTTATGACTGATATGCGTAGCTCTACAAAGTCAGGGAATCTAACCGCGTGCAGCCTCCCCTCTGTGCTTAGTTATGTTGTTTTCTACATGAGTAAATGACTATAGTTCAGTATAGTCATCATTTAAGTATAAATGCTGTCTTATTTCATCATCTGTGGGCATATTCTCAACTTTTTCTTTGCTTTTGTTCTCTCTTCCAGCGGACAGTATTTCCTAAAGATTACTATGTAGTGCACCGCTACACAAAAAGCATGCTCTGTGACACTGATCCGGTGAGTTCTTATCAGATAAAAAAGGGGAAGTTGGGTCCGATGTGCAGTAATTGGGCCTTTCAGCCTTTTGGTTTCTTTAGCAGGATAATCATTAGCTTTTATCTCACCTTCAGCGACTTTAACAGGCCTTGTAAATGCTCAGATTAGCAAAAAAGATTATTGTACCATGTGCATCGAGTCTCGCTTGTAATTGAGCAATTGATGTGGTTCTTGTGGTGATTTGTCACGTGTGTGTTGCACACTAAACCTGACTTTGGGGTCGTTGTGTTTCTCTGCAGTGTTGTGTGTTCCCTGCTGCAGTCGTCCTTCTGGAGTCCTGGCATGTGCTTCTCGGAAACCTCTGGGATGAGCACCTAAATCACTCCTTAATCCTCGATCTAAAGCAGACACTGGGTAAAATTATAAAAAAGAACAAAAATACAGAGGTAGGGTTTTTTATTTCAAATATATCTTACCATAATGCTTAAATATACTTTTCGCTTTACTGATTTTAAAAAGACTTAAATGCAAAGAGAGGACAGAAATATCTCTGTTCATTTGACATGCGATTGCTTATTGCATTAACGTCTCAATTTTTGTTTCAAACTTGAATTTATGTGAAAGTACATGAATAAGAGTTGTGAATGTGTTGAAAGCCTCTTGTTCTTCATCTATTTGAAGTCTCGTGTTCCTTGTTTCCTCGTCTCAGAGGTTCCAGGAGGAGACAGATCTGGCCCAGTTCTCCAAATTATCTTCCTCTCCTGAAGAACTCCTCAAGCTAACGTCACAACTTCTCGCTCGATGGCTCGAGGTCGGGTGCTTACCTTCGATTGAAACCTGCACCCTGCCCACTTTGCCCCCCTCTATTGAGAGGAAGGATTACGGCCCGTCGAGGGCCAGACTCTTGACGACCCGAGCTATCAGCGGTGAGGAGGAAGGACAGTCTGGCAAGATGATAGACATTACGCAGCCTCCGTCCAGCGGCGCTTCTCCATCTCTTTCGTACTCCGCCTCTGTCTGGAGCCCTTTGCTATTCAGACTCTACTGGTGGTTGTTGCCATAGTTACTAAAAGGATCTTTTTTTTTTTTTTTGTTGATGATGATGATGATGCACACAAAATGCAAGACATTTCCTGGCACTGAATGTTTCTTTTCTTATATTTGTGTGTTTTATTGCAGCAAGCTTTGTTAATATGAAGTGACATGCACAGGTTGCATTCAATGTCCAAAGTTAGTTCACGTAGCTGATGTGCAACATTTTTCTCTAACAACTGATATCACAGATATAAACGTATAGCCATCCTCTCTCTCTCTCTCTCT
>CALSCE010009506.1:4645709-4683272 GCA_943593645.1 Bovichtus variegatus
TCTCTCTCTGTCTCTCTCTCTGTCTCTCTCTCTGTCTCTCTCTCTGTCTCGCTCTCTCTTGCAAAGCCACAAGCTCCAGATAGTTCTGCTCTTCATGCTAACCCAGATAAATGCTGAGCAAGCCAATGCACATAAGCCATCGTCTATTGATGTGGAATTCATCACTGTTTACAATGAATGTTATGTAAATGTAAGATATTACAGTCTATGGGCGTTTACTTTTGTACATAATTGTAAATTAAAGACATTTAAATATATATCTATATATATATAGATATATATAGATATATATATAGATATATAGATATATACATTGTTAGATTTTGATATAATATCCCAAGGATTGTAAGCTATATTTATTGTGGTCTTTGCTGTTTGTCATCAGTAATAGAAAGTAACAAAGTACATTTAATCAAGTAATGTACAATGTTGTATGAGGCACGTGTACGTTACTAGAGTATTTTCAATTTATGCTACTTTATACTTCTACTACTCTACATTTCAAAGGGAAATATTGTACTTTTTACACCACATTTATCTGACAGCTAAAGTTAATGGTTACTTTACAGATATGATGCATTGTTATAAATGAAACTACCCAACAGTTTATTAAGTTGTTGAAATGAGCTCCACCAACACTAAAATGCTAAAACATAATTAGAGTGTTAAAATCACAAAGAGCATTTTTCTGCATTATATTCCTTTACTTTTGTGAATCTTTAATATATTTTACAAACAATGCTTGCTTATATATTATACTTTACTTCAGTGTCATTTTGAATACAGACTTTATTTGTAACAGAGTATTTTCACATTGTGGTATTGTTATTTTTGCTTAAGTAAAAGATCTGTTTGTCAGTAAGAACCCTTATATTTTTGTCCATTCTGCTTAAAGAGATTAGGTGGTGTTTTGAATTTTGCATTCCAGCAACATGACACAGTTTGTGTAATGATTCATGTGAACCCAACCATTACTGTCGGCTCCTTTAAAGAGCTATTACCAATCTGCAAAGGCTTTACAACTATTCTAACTCTCAGATAAAAACTGAGAGACGAGTTGCAGATGAGGGAGGAATGCGCTCGGGATCCAACAGGACTCAAACGATGTTCTGACGGACTCCTGTCAGGATTTACACAAGAAATAAAATGTCCACCATTTGGTGCTCGCACTTGCCTCTGCTTGTACACACCCACGCATGTAATGTGCACCATTGTCGTCACAAGGTCCTCCTTGTAGTTTCATAATCCTTAAAATACAGAGGTATGTAGCGTTGGCCACTGTGGGAACAGACTTCTGGCTTGCACCCCAAGTTTTCGTTGACCTTTTTTTCCACAGATTTGCTGTCAGAATTTGGAAGAGGCGAATGTAATACAGCACGAACGCAGATGACAAAGAGTGAGCTCATCATAGTGCTAGAAGAAAATATTTTGGAAACATTAGGAAAACTAAAAATCCAACCAAAGGCTCATTTGCTGTTCTTCTGGACTGTTGACAGTGCACATTTCCAAGTACCTGTTACTGGCAAATACTTAAGCTACGAAGAAGAAGAAGAAGAAGAAGAAGAAGAAGAAGAAGAAGAAGAAGAAGAAGAAGTCTACTTTAAGAATACCTTATAAGGGAAATTGAATTTTTACATTCTAATTTTTACACTTTAAATATCTCGGCTGTGTGGCTGCTAGCAAATTAATTGTTTTGTATCAGTGATACAGGGGCTACTGACCCCAATTGTCAGTAACATAGACTGTATAAAATAGGTCAGTACCAGGCTGGGCTGCTGCAGGTCGTAGGCTTCACATGTTGCATTTACTTGAAATCAATGGAGTAATCTGACTCACTCAGAGCATTTGTGTAATCTGACTCACTCAGAGCATTTGTGAGATCCTGTCCTGGGTCAGTAGACATGCACATGACCCCAAAATGTGGAAATGATTCTTCCGATTTCTTTGACAAATGTTATTCTGCGGGGATTGTGGGAGACGACCCTGGTCATCCTCTTAACTCCCAAAATATCAAGCCGAATTAACATCGTAGTTTGGGCAATTTCAGACACAAATATTTGCAAGTCTGATTTTTCCTGGCAGCAGGGAGCCAAGCGCCAAAGGGGCCAGCTGAATTCCCGTAAATGGGGGGAAGAGACAGGGAGAGAGAGAGAAAGAGAGGGTGGGGGGAGCGATGCAGCAGGGGAGGGGTGACAGTGCAGGGTGTTTAAACCACGTGGCCGCTCCACATACCGGAAGTAAGCAAAGATGTCTGCGCCCGACGAAGACACGTTTGCCGAGGAAGGAGGCGAAATGGACGAAGCTGGCAGCGACGATGACGAGGGAGTAGAGATGGAGGAGGAAGGAGCGGGCGGAGAAGGGGAGAAGAAAGTGTACGTGCCCGGGATTGAGCCTCTTCAGCCCGGAGAGGAGCTGGAGATGGACCGGTCCGCGTACCGCATGTACCACGAGTGTCAAACTGGCAAGTTGTACTAAGATTTAGCAACTACACATCCACGCTGTTGTCTCTTCTAAGGGTTGTCGGCATGCAGGAGCTGTAGTATTAATTGTAAAGTTTGTGTCCAGGTGCTCCATGTCTGAGCTTTGACTTCCTGAGAGATGGCGATGGAGAAAGCAGGGAGCAGTTCCCTCTGTCCATGCTGCTCTGTGCGGGCACACAGGCGGACGCAGCGCAGAGCAACAGGTACTAACTGATTGTTGCCAGATCTGGAGAGACAAACAAGCAACCAGATGTATGAAAACAAGCCCTAAAGAAACGGAGTTGGCTCTCACGAAAAGGAGGGGACAAAAGCCCAAATGATGAAACTGTTTCTTTTTTTGACTCTAAACAAGTTGAACAAAAACCAGCTGGCCAACAAAACAAAACAAAAAAAGGAATGAATGGAAAAAAGTCAAAGTAAAGAAGTTGCATATCACAAACTGGCCAATTATGTATATCAGTGAAGGAAAAACAAAAATACACATACTGAGCCTTTTGACTGGCCATCTCAAATAACATATGGAACATGTCTCTCGCCCTCTTTGGCTCTGATCCTATGTAACACACAAATGACACAACGCAGCTAAAGAAACTCCATCAATCGTGCAATTTTGATATGAATAAATGTCTCACTGATGTTGGGGTTGTCGACGGATGTTACAATAATACAAACTAGACCGGTATAGTGGAGAGAGACAGGAGGTTGAAGCCCAAATAAAGAAAATACACCTGTGACGACAACTAATAATAATAATAATAATAATAATAATAATAATAATAATAATAATAAATTACCAATATTTGTAAGTGACTTTACAAAAAAACAAGCCCAAAGTCGCTTATAATAAGAGGACTTGGCAACTGTGGGTACAAACCTCCGAACAAACTTCATAAATACGATTTGTTTCAGGGTTATTGCTATTATTACCTGAAATGAGCTTAATATAGAGCAAAGCACCATGGCTTTTGAGATTATAATGACCGTATTGCTTCACAAAGAAGCTATCCACAGTGTTATCCAGGCAACAGGGAGGAGGCATTAACAAGCTTTAATTTATATTGTTAACAGTATCGGAAAAAAACTGAGCACATTTTTAAAAACAAATTTAAAATGCAAAACATAAATGGCATTTTGAAATTTAAAAAATGTAATAAATGAAATGGCAATAAACAAATAACTCGATTAACACAATTATAAAATGATATGTAAATCATTTGACATTGTTTTCCACAACATGTCTCGAGATGAGATGTCTTGAAGATGAATATCTCAAAATCCCAATAATTGGCTTATTGTTTTCTCTATAATCCTTATTAAACCACAGGACAACAAATGTGTTTAAATTAGCATTTTCAACAGATGAGCATAATGGTTTTGATAATTAGAGGCACTGTGTTGAATTACTGTTGTTCATTTGAACTATTTGGCTGTTAATTGTTCTTTCACTCCTCAGGTTAAAACAGACTGCACACTGCAAAAAAGAACAAATTAATTAGAAATCTTTAAGACTGTGATGACTCTTAGTTACTGTTAAAAGTAGAGTCTGTAATGGTTGCATGTGAGGAAAGCCCACGTAACCATTACAGACAGTGAAGCAAAAAAACTCTTATAACTGTCCCTTTTTTTTAAAATCAGTTTGTGGTATTAACAATACTAATAAGTAATTGTGTTTTCTTTATTTTAAGTGCTTACATTCATTACAAGTGTGTTCAAGTTGTCACTGGCATTATTATTATTATTATGACTATTATTGTGTGGAAGCTTTTATTGTTGCAGAGGTGGCAACGGTAGAATTGACAAGTTTAAACAGCAGAATGTTTTGGAAATGGCATAATTCACAGTACATTTGGGTTTAGTTTCAGTTCTGTTTTGACACCATCTGCACAGCATTGTAAGAGTTGGGGATTTTCCTTTTTTTTTTTAAAAAAAAAAAAGGTCGCCGGTGAATGTTCATGGGAAAATAGTTTAGATTATTTGATTTCATACTGAAACTTGGCACTGAAGACAGACCCCTGTGAACACCCCTCTGAAGGTGTGCGTGTGATCTACATCCTCTGAAATGCATAATTTTCTTGCAGACTTATCGTGTTACGCATGCATAACCTTCATGGAACAGAGAAAGACAAAGAGGGGGAAGAAAGCAGCGATGAAGAGAGTGACGACGACGATGAGGATGAAGATAAGAAGCCACAGATGGAGCTGGCCATGATGCCTCACTATGGAGGGATTAACAGAGTCAGAGTATGTTGTCTATCAGATTCTAGGCAGACATGTTTATGAACGTCTGTATCAGAAACGTTACTTGTCCAGCGTTGCTCATGACTGATTTTGCTGCTGATTTTCCAGGTGACCCGACGTGGAGAGCAGTCATTGGCTGCCGTCTGGTCCGATAAGGGACAGGTAGAAATATTTGACCTCCAACCTCAGCTGGAAGCCGTGCACAGTTCTGCTGCTATGGCTGCTTTCGTCAAACAGCAGAAAGAAGCCACAGCTCTCTTCAACTTCTCAGGACACATGAGTGAAGGCTTTGCTCTTGATTGGTCCCCTACAGTGCCTGGTCAGTGTCTCCTTTACCTGTAAGACAATTTGTAGTATAGTAAAGTCCTTTTCACAACATCCATGTTTGCTTGTCGGCACTCAGCCATGTTGATCCGGATACAAAAAAGTGCATTTACTTTGGCTCAACTTTCTACCAAATTAAATAAAAACCTGGGTTATTCTACGTTGTAGAGGATAACATGTGCACAACCACACAGAATAAAATTGGAACACATTGGGTGGGGAAACTCGGAGAGGGACCCTTATCAGGAGTGCAGGAGGTGTAGTGACAGAATTGTAATGGGATATAATAATAATAATAATAATGCATGCATGAACTACTAGAAAGTGATTAAATTATTATAACCTTAAATTGATAATGATAGTTAGGTCATATTTTACCCAACTGTGAACATTGAGGTTGGATGAGGTGAAGTATAGTAGAAGCATATATGGGTGTGTCTATCAGCCAAAAGCTAAAAAGGTTATGTGTGTGTGTGTGTGTGTGTGTGTTGTTTTATTAACAGGTCGCCTTGTCAGTGGAGACTGCAAAAAAAACATCCATGTGTGGGAGCCACGAGAGGGAGGGACTTCATGGCAGATTGACCAACGACCTTTCAGCTCCCACAGCAAGTCTGTGGAGGATCTGCAGTGGTCGCCCACTGAAGCTACAGTATGTTTGTAGGAAAATGGTGACCATGGGTCAGACTGAGAGACCATAGATGGTGCGTTAGCGTTAAAGGAATACTTCCCCCACAAAATGACCAATATATCAATTACTCGCCCTGTGTTACCTTGAATTCTTGAGTAAAACTTTGTTATTATTTCATGCCTCCACGAAGAATTAAAAAAAAATTTAAAAAAGGGAAAAGTCTTGCTGAATTAAAGTAAATGGGAGCTGTGTTTAACAACCGCAAAACTACATCAAAACCCCCGTTTACAAACTCTCACAACTCGTGCATTCAAGTCTCATTTACTCATTCGTATGCTCAGAGGCGGCCCAAGGCATCAGCAAATGTAGGGCCCCGTGGCAACCAGAGGGGCCCCAAGAGAGCTTGGAATGTCCTACAGTATGCTCACCACCTATGCTCACATTTACAAAGTGTTTTTAAATAGTAAGGTGTTTGTCAAAAATGCATGCGTTTAGGAAGTACTAAGTTTATGACTGGATACATAAGACTTTGGATATAGTTTTGCAGTTGTTAAACGTGGCTCCTCTTTATTTCAATTCATTTCGACTTTTCCCTGTTTTTTGATTCTTCGTTCACTGTGGAGCCATGTGAGAAAATTAAAGTTGTCTTCAAGATTTCCATGTAACACAGGGTGAGAAGTTGATATACAAATGATCATTTTGTGGGAGAAAAGGGCCGACTGGGATCTATCCGTTTGTGTTGATTTCCTCCCAAAGCAAAAAATGTGTACATGCAAAGTATTAGACATGCATATTGGGATTTGACATGCGTGTTAGGCGTCCTCATTGCCCCCTGACCTCAGAGCTGGAAGCCCCACTGATCCCAAATATTTATAATGATTTAAAACACAGAGGATACATTTCTCAAACAATGTCAAAGGGATCCTCTGCCCTCCAGTGCTTTACAGGTGTTTGGGTGGACGAACAGGGTATGTTGAGATGAATGAGTGAAAATATGTGGACACCTGTTAGCACTTAAACTATGTGCCATCACTGTGTTGTAACTAAGAAAAAGCTATTTAACTACTCTCCAAACTAGTTTGTGGTATGTGGATGTGAACCCTACAGACTCACATTGGGTAGTTTTTTTGCTTCTATGAGTGTTTACTGGCTCTGCGCAAACTAACTGGTGTTGACTTTAATTTCTTAATGTAGCAAGATTTGCAAAAAGCTGTTAAACACAAATTCTGAACATGAGAGCCCAACTCACACACACAGAAATAAATAAAAGAGGAGCTCCTTGTTTGGGATGACCAATCAAGTTTATATTTGATCTGAAGGTTAAAATCTCAGGATGTTTTCTCCCGTGTTTTGCCTCCAGGTTTTTGCATCTTGTTCGGTGGATCAATCTATTCGTGTCTGGGATATCCGTGCCCCGCCCAATTCAATGCTTTCAGCCAATGAAGCTCACTCATCAGACATCAATGTGATCAGCTGGAACAGGAGCGAACCATTCATCCTGTCGGGAGGGGACGACGGGCTTCTGAAAGTATGGGACCTTCGACAGTTTAAGGTAAAAAAAACAAGTTTAATTTGCATATCTAAAATCGGTAACTTTATGAGTACTCGTGCAAAAATAATTCAGTTGACACAACTATAACTTATAACTTGTTATTGTATGGAGCCAAATGAAGATGAGTGAGTGTTATGACAACAAAGTAACTCATCATTAGCGCTCTAAGACAACATTGCTTGTCGTATTCACACACTATCATAATGAAATACCTTCAGTTTGGCCCCGCCTAACTAATAACTTTGTTTTATGTTGTGGCTGTTGCACAATAGTGTGTCATTAGTGCAATTGCCTTCCTCCTAATAAAGGAAGCCATTTTTAATTTGCCTTTGAATCATCAGACTGTTACACCATTAGTACACATCCATGTAGTACACTATGTGTTTTATTGCGTGTATTTGACCTGGTTGTGTTGTCTTAAATTGAACACGGCTGTTGTGCATTTACCGGAAATGACGATCACAACATTTGACCGCTTCTTTTTTTTTTTTTTTTTTTTTTTTGTTGCACTGCATACTGCCGTACTTGTCAGTGGGAACGCACATATGCACTCAAAAAGCAAGTACGGATGAACGCAACTTGAGACACGGACTCTGTCAATTTGGGTTGAAACTTGTGAACAAAAAGCAGAGAATACACAGATTTATAAATCAGTATGCATTTCAGGATTGATACTTCTGTAACCGGATACTGTACGGGATGAATATTCTTCCTCGTGTACTTGCAGACTGGGCGGCCTGTGGCAAACTTCAAGCAGCACAGCGCTCCCATCACGTCCGTTGAGTGGAGCCCCGTGGACTCGAGTGTGTTCGCCGCCTCGGGAGCGGACGACGTCGTCAGCCAGTGGGACCTGTCTGTGGAGTCGTGTGACGTGGGTGCCAGGGTGGAGGGGCTGAAGGACTTGCCCCCTCAACTGCTGTTCCTGCACCAGGGTCAGTCGGAGATCAAGGAGATCCATTGGCACCCACAGATACCTGGAGTGATGATCTCCACGGCTCTGTCAGGATTCAACGTGTTCAGAACAATATCCGTGTGATGTGTGTGTGTGTGTGTGTTTGAGAGAAACGGGATGTTTTTTTGCATTTACGCGAGTAATACACATTTAATGTGTAATGAGCAGTGATCTCTGTTTCATCATTAAGGAGCTTTGTAATAATGTACATAACTCGGATTTATAGGTAATAATTCTTTGACATTTATTGGCCAACACAGGCACCATATGGTGTTTATTGTGTTTGTACTTTCAGTCTGTATGTCTTACAGATGTGCAAACTATTTTCGGCATTCTCTATTACATGCTTAAAATAAAATGTTTTAAACTGTTTTTAGGTTGTTTTCTTAAAAAATAAAAAAATGTTTTCAAAGAGAGACTGGTATACTGTGTTTTTTATTTATAATGGAGGAAAGCACATAATTACTTTATTTCAGGAAGTAGCTATACATAAAAGGATCTTTAGCTCCACACTGAAGACTTGTTTATTTTTTTCACCCAGGAGTCATTTTCAAAGAAAATACAAGTTATAGCGACTATTTAAAAATCCCAATAATTGTTTTATTGTTTTCACTTTAATCTGTATTAAACCACAGGATAACGATTGTTTAAACCAGCATTTCGAACAGATGAGCATAATGGTCTCTCCCTTTTACAGCATTGTGAAATAAAATACTTTTTCAAAAAACAAGCAAAAACATGTACAAAAATACATCACTGGTCCTAATTTACAATTGACCTTTAAATCCCATGATTGTCTTAGCATTGTAGTATTAGTTCAGCCCCACAGCCCAAAGAAAAGCTTTGGTAACTTAAACATGCTTAATAACTGCACTATGAAAACTGAAGTTTTAAACAGATCTGAACCAGAGAAACTCATCAGAATTGGAATGTGACAAATTCACAGTAATTAATTAAACAGGATAACATTTCTGACAATGTCTCTGGGATCCATTTGTAAAGCTCGTCCAATGCATTAATCAAAGAAGACATGGAGATTGTAATAAACATGCAATATGAGAAATAATTATTAAGACATTGATATAGCACATGGTACAATAATGTAAGAATACAGCTCTCTTTAAGGCACTATAACATAAAGCTCAATAAACACCTGCTGTGTGTGCTTCAGATGGCAAATAAGAAACGATGTAAATTAACAACGCAAGCATCATTAATTTAGTGATAAAGCAAAGCTTCCAGGTCAAGGAAATAAATCAAAGTGCTACAAACCTTTCACTGTAATAACCTCAATGACAAATAGATTTTTCTGATCAAAATGACTATTGCAAATCTGCTACCCTCACAGATAAAACATAAAATGTCTTTTCCAGTTGAGCAACGTCGTCAAACTTTAAATCTCTTTTACAAAAAAAAAAAAAAAAACAGTTTGCAATCTGTGTAAGGCTCCTATTCAAATGATGCTGAAATTATGAGTTTAGGAAAATACAGTATACTTGATTTACTTGACAGCAAAGATCTGTTTTTAAGGGGAAACCGTACCTATCCCCTATAGACCAATTTCATCATCAAACTCATCTTCAAATGTGTAGCCCCGTCCCTCTTCCTCCTCCTCTGAATCAGTCTCTGAGTGGCAGCTGTCAACCCTCCTCCTGTCCAATAGGGTGACTCCTTCATACTCTGAGCTATGTGATGAGGCCGGACTAGGTGGCAAATCTACTTTGTGATTGGTGACCTCGGTTTCACCTCCAACTACTACGCTCTCACTCTCACCCCTCGTTGGACTACGACACGCCAGCTGATCCTCATCCTGGAAGTCAAACCCTTGACCCTCTTCCTCTTCAGATGCTAGGCGAATGATCTCCTCTCGTTTGTCACTGAATCGCACTTTTGGTCGTAACCCCTTCGGTTTGATCCCGTTCCCATCTGCTATCCTGTTGTCTCCCACCTGGTTCCCATCCAACCCAACCAAGTTTTTACCATTCAGCTCGTTCTGCATGTTCACCGACTTCTCCACGGCCCCTTTTCCCTGCTTTGCTTCCACGGAGGATGTGCCACTTTTGGGGTTGAACACATCCTCCTCGTCGAGCCCCAAACCGTCCATCACCCCGAGTACGTCCCCCAGCATAGACGGGCCTAGATCTAGATCCAGGTCGAATGAAGACACTGACTCTGAGTGCTGAAGCTCATTGTTCTGTGGGCTTCCTGGAGCGTCATAGGCATCACTGTGGTTGACTGCCACCTGAGAATCTGCATCTGGCGTCATCCCTGAACTCCCCGGGTCAGGGCTGGCCGAGCTCGGGCCAAGAGTGGACAGGAAGGAGGTGTCCCCAAAGGCATCGCCTCCCCTCCCAATGTGCATGGTGTGGCGAAAGTCACCCAGTGGGGCTGAGATCATGGTGGGGTCCAGGCGCGGTGCCCGGGTTGATTTGTGCAGCGGCATGACTGTAGAAGGATTGAGGAAGAGGGGAAGAAGGAGGCAAAACAGAGAGAATTTGTACTTAAATATTAGTGAACAGCATTAACCCTGAAATTTGATAAGATAAAACAAAAATTGTGCAGAAAGAAACTGAAATAGTGAAACCCCAGTCCAGCCTCCTGATAAGACAGGGCAGCGTCAACACTTCACTAAGTTGTGCAACATTGTGGGACACCAATGAGCATTTTGGCTCTGGAGCGGCTGTGAAGGCCATGCTGAGACTTGTACTTGAAACACACTCATGCAACGTTAGCACATATTTTTCTCTACCCTCAGGGGTGTGTGTGGATGAAAACAAGACTGTAACTTTCTCAACAAAAAAAGGAAAAAAAATCTATAACACCAAAGCCATTGAGCTGTGCTGCTTTGGTGGGCAATTTGCTTTGGTGGGCAATAAATGAAGATATCAGCATGAAAAGAAAAGAAAAAAACAAGTTACAGTAGATGTAAGCCAATACTAGCCTACCTCGTAAATCTGATAATGTTTTACAGGCTCAGCCACCTTAATGTCAAAGTCTTTATCAACACCATACACTGCAGACCAGAATATACACGCGAGAAAGTCTTCTTTTCAGTGCATGTGTATGTGTGTGTGTGAGAGTTAGATTTGGTAGGGGAGGGGGCTTGCCTACAGGCCTACCCCAACCCTCAAGACTTTCCAATAATAATTAAAGTAAATGGTATATTATATTAGTTAAATATATCACGTATCACGTCTATGTAGAGCACGCGGGGGTTACACTTATTGACAAAGCAGTGGCCGTTTGTATCAATGTAAAAGTGATCAATTGACCTGAATGAGCGTCAGCGACACATTCAAAGTATGGAAAACTTACTTTAAAGAGAATATTCTGGTCTTTGGTTGGCTATCTCTTCAGTATCCAACTTTTTCATCTGGCTTTTTGACTTTGGCTTCCCTCTCGACTTTTCCCTCGCTCTTTTTCTCGCCGTCGTTTTGTCGGTGTGAGTTTTCTTTTTTTCTTCCAAAGGGATGGGCATGGGCTGAGGAAGTGACGCGACGCTTATTGGGGAGAGCTGGATCAAAATATGTGCGTCGACTTCACCAGGCTCATGAACGAGCCGAGCTCCACTCACTGCGTGTGGCACGTTGTCATTGTGAGTAACAGTTTAATAACCAACAGGACTCATGTAATCAATGTGGGCTATGTGTATTTGAAATCCAGTTAAAAGTATAAGTGCAACTGTCGTCATGTCACCTTCAACTGCGCGTCTTTAGAATAACATTTATTTTTTTTACAATTAACACTTGAAATGATGAAGGCTCTGGCGAATGACACAGTAGTACAACATTTGCTACTTAAGTTTGATTTCGTTAAAGTTATTTTTCTTTTCACAAAAACACTTGACAACCAGGAAGATCTTGGGTGGATAATAATGAGAATAAATATAAAACTACATTTAAATCCTACCGTTTAAAAGAAAAAAGAAATCCGGTTTGAATTAGAATCAAACAATATACTAAGCTTGTTTACACGATGTTTAGTTATTCCTGATGTATAGAGGAAACCATAAAGTGTATATTTGGATGGATGGGAAAAACAACACTGAATGGAAATGCTATTAACTGTTCCAGCCCTAAAAAAAAAAAGAAAAGAAAAAAAAAAGGGGGCAAGGATAAAAATACTGAACTCATGAGTCAAAGTCCTGTTACTATTAACAAATATGTGTTTCTAAAACGTTTGAATTACTTGGGCTTTTCATTTTTGCTTTATTCAGTTAGCTGTTCAATTCTATTTCCTGCAAGCACAATTAAAAGGTTAAAGGCTAGCGATTTTCTGTATTTTTTATTATTGTTAACAAATATAATAAAAAGACCAACACTGTGTTGTGAGTTCTCAAGCCCATTAGTTCCTCTTGAAGGCGTAAATTGTTAAAAAAAAACATATATATATATTTAATTTTCAAAAAATGCAAAATAATTTCCCTGTAAGTTTTACCAAACGGTACTCAAACAAGAGTAAAATAGAGTGGTTATTTGGGACTATTTTCAGCCTAGGAATGATACACGCTTTGTGTAATAGTCATTGTTTACAGCAGCAGGACAGCATATTTAGTAGTGAGTCAAATTAACTACAGAGCTCATGTTCATGGTAATGAAGGAGCAGTTCACTCAGTGCAACGCTGAGTGAAAATGTAAAAAATATAGAATATTTAAAAAGTATATAAACTAAACACAACTCTAAACACTCTCTATTTTTCCTGCATTTAGTACAGTTCTTTCCAGGAAACCTGTTTGTTTACCAACATGAATTTCAAAAGGCTGTTTAAAATAAAGCCTAAAATATGTGTATGATTTAACTGTTTAACATAAACTCCTCCACGATTGCTAAAGTCCCCAAGAAATCAATATATTAAGATATCAAATGCACATGTTTAAACCATTATTCAGGCTACAGCTATGCTTCATGCGACACCAGTATACCCGACACATTTAATTTCACACTGAAATTATTATAAAGGATTTGACTTGTTATTGACTGAAATCATGATGGAATGCCGTCAGTGAAGTTAACCGTCGTGTTTGCGCCACTTTGCTGTCAACAGAACATTTTTGTCAAACTGGTGCATAATTAACTCACATATTTGACCCCACATTCATTCACTCATTCAACCAATAACTAGGGAATCCTCTTTAAAACAAACAACTGGAGAAAAGCTGAATTTGGATCAACAACAGAAGTGGAGTAGAGATGCTATTTAAGAGTGCAGCTTCCTCTCATGGGTTAAAGAAACAGAAGCATTACCAGACCCCAGGTATTAAAACAATGGTGCTGGCTAGTGAGTCACTGTTTGTCAGATCATGTCACAAATGCTCGACATATTTGTGTGATGATGTAGCCGACAAGACAACAATGGGAACAAATTATTCATTGACTAGGCTCATGATGATATCATTCACAGTGAGAAATCGGCTGGAGATTTCACTAAATACAGTGCTATATTTATTTGAAAGCTGTGCATTCTGACATCAGATCAGATAATCCCCCCCCCCCCCATAGGATATTCTTATTTTTTTAGGTAGATTTCTTCAACATCATGTTTTATATTGTATAGTGTATCAGTATTAAAAGGCAATATAAATCTCAAGCCCCCCTGTCATTTATAAAAAAAATTATAAAAAATTATAGAAAATTCTAAAAAATTATAGAAAATTATAAAAAATTATAAAGAAATTATTAAAAAAAATATAAGAAATTATAAAAAATATATAAATGACAGAAGTTAGTTGAGTATGAGTGTTTTGTTTTAGTACCCAACAGGATTATATCTTTAAGAAGACACTGTGAGCGCTGCCGTTCATGGCTGTACAGCATACTGTATTTCTGAACCTTACTACAGTTGCATTTATCATGTACACTCCATAGATACTTTCAAAAAGCTTGAATGAATTTGGGGATGAAGACTGGGAGAAACTGTCTGACAGGATATGACTCCTCTCTCTGTAATAAACTCTCTAACACACACATACACACACACACACACACACACACACACACACACACACATCCTGCAGCTGTGTGTGCTTCACAGGAAGGTAATAAGAAAAATGTATATATACCCTGATGAGTGAGAATGCCTCAAATCCAGCCGCTCAACTCTGGTAAATCATAGTGAATAATGTTTTCCTCAAATGGTGTCATGTTGACAACATATGGGATCACAACATACACTCATTACACTCAGTACATTTACTCAAGTACTGCAGGCCTACTTGGCCTACTGTACAATTGTGAGGTACCTGCACTTTAACTGAGTATTTCCATAAAATGATGACGTACAAATGTAGATTAAACCACCCAACAGTATATAAAGTAGTGGAAATGAGCTTCACCTTTACCAGCTGCACCAGCAGGGATGCCTACACATTAACGATTATTTTTAATCCAGAGATATATAATATATTAGTGGTTATATATTAAATGATCCATTCTGCAAAATAGGTACTTTTATTTAAAGCATATGTTGATGATAATACGTTTGTACTTTTACTCAAGTGAGATTTTGAATGCAGGACGTTTACTTGTTTTGCATTACTTTTCCTTAAGTAAAATGTTTGAGTTCTTCTTCCACCTCTTATTACTGATTAACGTTTTATTTTATTTGTCACTATCGATTTGAGCAAAGTGCATAACTTTGAGAAACTTCTGTCCTGTGTTTAGCCTGTCAGGCATTGCAATCCCGTCCCAGTCGTTATTATTGACAGGCTAGCAGATGAATACGGCTGTAGCCTAACCTAAAGATTGACATGTGATTGGTGGAGCCTGTAGGGGGCGGTACAGAAGGTGGAGTAACACGGGCGGAAGCTTTGCCTGAGAGGATTCATTCTGGGCAAAAAAACATTGTGGTTACCGTCAGTTGACTTGGCCAGTTTTACTTATCTGCCATTTTGTATCTCCACAGTCTGTCAGACGAAGTTGGTCATCAACGAAGAAGGAAGCAAATATGCGATTGTCCACTTCATTTGTTTATTTGCACCTTTAATGAAAGCACATTACAGTTTGACTTGTCTGGATATATTGACATTAGACGCGGTCGGCTGACTGCTCTTCTTGTATCACCGTGTCAAGACATCTTGTTTACGTTTTGCTTTAGCAGGAGAGCTAACGACGTTAGCCACCTAGCTTAGCTGCGACCAACGGTCTAAGCGTTAGCTTTCTAACGCTAACCAGTCTGTGTCGAAATGGCGGCCAACACGACACAAGCAACCCCTACAACAAACTGGTAGGTCGCACTTACTCGCTACAGAATACTCACAGCACATTGGTAGTTAAAGACATGTAAGATAACTTAAGACTACCACGCTAATATAGTGTATGATATGGTAGAAATGGCCAGCTATAATATCGAGTTAATGATCCTTAACGTTAGCTCAGCTGAGGGTGTTGACAAGACTAATGTTAGCATACCTAGCTACGACAGGCCATTGGTTTTATTAACAGAGAACTAACTTGCTTAACGCCAGTGTTTGTTTTTACTATTCAGTATCAAAGACAGGCTTTGTCGTAGTAAGCTGTAAAGTTAATAAGATAATGTTATTATGCACTAACGTAACACTTACGTTACTCGTTTTTAACAGTTATATTAGGGCAGGCTTCGGATCTAACGTTAACACGGAGAGCTGCTGGGCTTTAACCACGATGATAAGCTGACATGTAACATAAAGTTAAGTTGACTGCTAAGTAGGTCAGCGGGAACGTAGAGTCAACGTTTAAACCAATGTTGTTGTTTTTGAAACGTTTGGCTGACGTGAGTATTTACGCCTGTCTGACACAGGATGGTAAACATTAACTTTGCCAGGTAAACCTGTTTTGGAATGTACCGTTAATATGTTGTGTATTTGTTTTCATATCATGTTAATGTTTATTAGTTTATCAACTATGTGATACTTGACCTCAAGACTTTTAAGATGATCAAATGAAAGCATTTGTAAAACACTCATGTTCTTCTGTTGATGGCAGGTCCTATGGTGGTTCTGGGGATGGCCAGGTTCACGAAAACCCAGAATGGGAGAAGGCAAGACAAGCACTAGCGTCCATTAACAAGAGTCAGAGCTCTGCTAAGAATGCACAAGTCAACCTGACAGCCACAGCAGAGGTGTGCTTTTATCTCTTTTGTGTGTCAATCTTTTTTTTTTTACCTCTGGCATTACAATCCAAATTAGGTAATCTGAGCACAATCCTGAGCCCAAAAAATACTAATGTGGACACAGAACATCTGAATAAATACAAAAAAATAAATCAGATCGACTACCATTTAAAGATGGGCTGATTTATTTACGGTGAATGCATTTGCATGTCCTGACTACATTGAACTCTATTAATCCCCTTTTTATAAGAAGACATACCAAAACATTTACACAGTATTGACACAATAAAAAGTACAGCAATTAACAGTTAGAGCAACAGTAGATACCTACGGTTTGCTTCTATTTCTCAGACCTTTACATTACATCCACAATTATGCATAAATTGTATCGGCATACAGAAGTAATGAAAGCACCTGAAATGGAAACCTGGTGTTTTGATGTTTAAGTTGGGGAAATGCCTTTTTAAACATGATCTGTTAAAGTGTTAGTTTCTTTTTTTAATTTTGTTTTAGCAATTTAGTTTCTGTTCCTGCTAGATGATTTCGGTTATGTTTGCATTTCCACTCCATCGTACTGCATACTACATACTTGATCATTATGTTCTCCATACTGCGTACTAAGTTAACAGTTAAGTCTGCCTTAACCAGTAGAATATTCACACTGAAGTATACTCAAACCATGTCTTTTCTGCATCACATGACTGTATTGCTGACGACGGTACCGGTTTTCCTCTTAACTGTACCTCAAAGTCACTCACCATCCTTCGTAATCATTTTATCCAATGGTTAATTATTTAAAACGGTCAATCTCACAGTCTGAAGTGACTAAATGTATTTTGGGGTGGGTGAGTATGTCCAGTAAGTTCATGTCTCATACTCGGGTGTTCTTGCTAATATAGTTCATTTCCGGGCATTTCTCGTGTACACAAAATCCACATACTATGCAGTTGCAACACACTACATACTCAGTTTTACGTCATGCTCTGTATGAATAGTATTTTAATATGCGATTCCGAACAGATCCTTGCCATCAGCCCTGTATTAAAATAACAAATCTATTTATGCATGTGTGTAATTTCAGACTGGACAGTTTCAGCCAGCAGTGAATGACTCTGCTGCCATTCAGCAGCAGCAGCAGCAGCCACCACAGCAGCAGCAGCAGCAGCAGCAGTACTATCCATGGTACCAGCAAACTCAGCAGCATTATCCTGGATACACATACCCCTATAATTACTACTACCCCATGGGTCCAGTAAGTACTGTTCTTATCAATATTTTACCATAATAATCTACTGCGTTCAACACTGTTAGCTGCAGGGCTCATATCTCCTAGAATAATATCTGATGCTGAGAAATTGGGAGACTGTTCTACAATGACTACATGGGTTTCTTTGAATTTCCAGTATGGAGCTGCATATCCACCAAATCAGTATGGTGCACCCCCAGGGCCTTACCCGGGAGCTCCCCCCTCTAATGGACAGGTACATAACAAGAATTTGCAGTTATTCACAGACCCCCTAATAACATCACATTTATAATCATAGACTTACTTGAATTAGGTTTTGTGACTGACCCTTTTTAGATTTTACAAAGCTATAAATATTAGCACCTGACAATATAAAACCTGTTATGATGAACTCTTTTTTGAAAGTATGACAGTAGTAGTAGTGTAGTGTAACATTTGGTGAAATTGGTGTGCGGTGTAAGGCATGCCAACTTTATTCCCCAGGAGCTTTTGTAGCTTCTACTACATTTTTTTTCCTTCAAAAAGTTGCTAAAAAAACTTTATTCACTTCTTTCTTTTCATAGCCTCCTCCAGTGCCTGGAATGGAAGACCAGTCCCCCGGCTACCCATCTCAACCACAACCTCCTCCCCCTGCTGCACCCCAGAGCCCTACCACCTCAGACAAACCCCCTCCTCCTCCACCCCCACCTATTCCTCCCCCATCCAACTCCCAATACCCCCCTCCTTCATCACAAAATGCGTACAATGCCAATAACTCCATGCAATATTCATCTGGGGATCCCAACCAAATGCAAGTTTACAATCACTCCCAGGGAAGGCCCAACTATGGACAGGGCTTCCAGGCCCAGAACTCCTATCAGCCCTCTCAGAATAACTCACAGCAACAGCAACAGCAGCCAGGCCAGTATGTAACGGGGCTCGGCAGAGGAGAGGCCAACAAAACCAAAAACCAAAAACAAGGACAGCAACTCTGGCACCGCATGAAACGTAAGGACGCGTATAACGTTTTCTCAACTGAATAACTTCACTGTTATTCTCTGCTGCAGTTTACACATATGTTATCTCTACTGTTTTTGCATTTGAGTGCAGTAATTACAGCCGTGTTTCGACTAAAAACTATTTGACCAATAATGTAACTGCCGTTTTTAGACGATGCAGTCAGAAGGAAGAAATCTGGGTTAATGTGGGATTTAAACCAGATGTCAGTTTTAGTTATGCAAAACATTCCTCTTGTTGGAGGAAATTGTGTTATTTACATAATCAGTACTTCACTGATATGTATTGATTTTAATCAAAGAAAACACATTGCTTATGATCAGAGAGATGTTATGTGTCTGCACAGTACATAGAGAGGGAGAAGGTCATCTTGCTCTGTACATGCCTGAAAGTGAGTAACTAGGATTGTTATTTCATGAAGCCGCGACCAGTGTTGTCGTTCTACATTCTGAATCCAGATATCCAGATTCTTTATACTAAAGAAGTAAAGTTTCATTCTTCTGTATCTCAGTATTCGGTTCCCACAAACCTAATAGTTGTTATTCAGTTAGTTATAGAAGGCTGTGACACCACCATGACACTGTTAGATTTTGTGTCTAAATTATATTCCTTTTGTTTTGTTTTTGTTCTCAGAGGCACCTGGGTCAGCTTCTGTGAAGTTCAATATTCACAAGAGGCCTTATCAGGTTCAGTGTTCTCCGATGTCCAATCAGACTTTCCCTCCAGGCGAGCAGCCCTCAGGATTGAGTCCAGCTCCTTCCTCCCTCACTTCTGCCAGTGCTTCACCTGGAGGTGCTCAGATGCGGTGAGAACTGGTCTGTCCCTTCAAATGAAAAAAGACAGAGAATCAGTCAATAATATGTTGACGTAATATGCTTTCTCTCCAGACCCCAGGACTGGCCCCAAGCCATGAAGGAATACGTGCAGCGCTGTTTTACAGCCTGTGAGACGGAGGAGGACAAAGATCGCACAGAGAAGGTGCTGAAGGAAGTTCTGCAGGATCGGCTGAAGGATGGCTCTGCTTACACCATTGATTGGACTCATGAGCCATTGCCAGAGTGAGTTTAGTGGTGGATTAATGTTTGCCTGGTGTTCGATTGATTATCTAAGCTTTGAAATTTCTTCCAACCACTTCACATTATCTCTGCAGATTAAACAAGAACTATTGCTTTACTCAATTTGATGTTGAATTCTAGGTTTGTTTTCAATAAGTTCCGCTGCAACGATTCTTTGATTGATGCATTTTTGCTCTGAATTGTTGTGAATTGTTTTTCTTTTCTTTTCTTTTTTTATGGTAGACTAAAGGTCAAGCCGTCTCGTTGGGAAGCTGTTGCATCCCAGAGGGCATCAGATGGCTCGATTAGCCGTGGTGGAAGTACAGCAGCTGCATCTTCAAGAGGCAGGGGCGGTGGACATAGATTGGGTCACTACAGGAATATATTTTCTCAAAGGAGTCCGTCTTCCAGTACCTCCCGTTCCTCCTCCCGCTCCCCCTCCCCCTCCCACGGCCGACACAGGGACCGCACCAACCAAAGGCACCGACGCAGGTAAGGCAACATTTCCTCGTCTTTTCTTTGGTTACTGAAGGCGTCCTGAGTATCTCTCTTTTTTAAAAGTATTTTGTCTCTATGCTACCAGTGATTCTGGCTCCCAGTCAGACAGCAGCATCTCCAGTGACCTCCGACCTCAGCTGTCGCGACGAAGAGGTGCACGTGGTCGTGGTAATGACAGGGATCGGGGACGTGGAGGTGGAGAGAGAGGACGTGGAAGAGGAGGAAAAGCAAACAGAGGACGGCGGTAAATAAATATGTTATTACAAAAAATGTAACCACCTAATCAGGCCCCTACTATTGTCATCTATTACTCTTTCTTTTTTTTTTAATAAAGGCTTACTACTTTATTGCTCTATGGCACAGGGAAAGCTTATGAATAACCTTTTTATTTTATTCTCCCAGAAACATGGACGATTCCAATGCAGCTGTTGGAAAGAAGAGAAAAGGTGGCAACGCTGGTCTTGATTTCCATGACCCCAACAGAGAAGCCAAGAAGCAGAGCAGAGCAGCTCGTTTCCACAAGCAGCTTCGCTCAGAGCCCCTGGTTCTTTCCATCAATGCCTTTGACTTACCTGATGGCACACAGGAGGGCCTCAGCTGGGAGGACTGCCCCATTGTGGGAACATGCCAGGACACCACCAAGCCCTATCTGAGGCTCACCTGTGCCCCCGACCCCTCCACTGTGCGCCCTGTGCATGTAAGTTGTAGTCCTGTCAGCCTTTTTAATGTATTCTTACTGTCACTCTTCAAAGTTATTGTCTGAGAAATACAGAATAAATGTGTTGTTAATGTTTTCAACATACTTTATCTCATGCAAGTTGCATAAAACAAGGGTGAAAAAGGGGATGATGTACGACGAAACATTTTGAGTATATTTATGTCTCCTTCTACACCACAAAAGATCAAGATCCAGACTTTGATCTTTTTCTGAACTTTGTTTTTAATCCAGGTCCTGAGAAAATCTCTGCAGGCTGTGAAAATCCACTGGAAAACCCACCAGGACTACACCTACGCTTGCGAACAGATGAAGTCTGTACGACAGGACCTCACGGTTAGTTATGTTCATAAACATTTCATTTGTCCCTCTGTCTCTTTTTACAATGTTAACTTCTGTCCGGGTTTGGGTTTTTGTCTTTGTTTTCTAAATGTGTTTAATTGTCTCCTTCAGGTCCAAGGAGTTCGTACTGAATTTACAGTGGAAGTGTACGAGTGTCATGCACGCATTGCTCTGGAAAAGGCGAGTCCGTTTTCCTTTCATATGTTTTGCAGTGGCTAAAAATTACAATGGTACTTTTTTATTTATTTATTTTTTTTAATACTCACTGTATGTTAATTGTCTACAGGGAGACCATGAAGAGTTCAACCAGTGCCAGACCCAGCTGAAGGCCCTGTATAAGGACAATCCCTCAGAGAACATTGGAGAGTTCACAGCATATAGATTGCTGTATTACATCTTCACTAAAAACTCTGGAGGTATGCTCACACTGACTGTTTACATGCACCATAATATTCCACTATTATTCAGAATATGACTACATTTCATAAAGATCATGTAAGCAGTATATTCTGTTTGGATATTGTGGGATATGGCAACTATATTATTCAGGTTTAAGGAACAAGTGAAATACTCCTTTTCATTAGACATGTAAACAGTTTAGCTGGAATATTGTCAGGTACGGTCAAAAACCATAATATTTTGTGCGTGTAAGCATAATCACGGTTTCCTTTTTCAGTCCCCGTTGCACATCACACACATTCTCACCCTTTCTGCCTTTTGCCTTCATATTTTAACTTTGGCCATTTATCTTCCCCTCCAGATCTGACCACTGAGTTGGTGTACTTGACCCCGGCACTTCGGTCAGATGTGTGTGTGGCTCATGCTCTTGCACTCCGTGCTGCCTGGGCATTAGGAAACTATCGCCGTTTCTTTAAGCTGTACAAGGAAGCTCCTCGCATGGCTTCATACCTCATTGACAAGTTTGTAGAGAGGGAAAGAAAGATTGCACTTCGGGCAATGGTCAAAACGTAAGTGATGGTCCACAAAGATATATTTGCACATTTTAGGTCCTCATAACTTGTGAGATCCTCACTTCTCCGTTTCCTCTGTCCGCAGGTTCAGGCCCGACTTGCTGGTGCAGTATGTGCAGTCCAATCTGGGCTTCTCTTGTTTAGACTCCTGTATGACCTTTCTTACTGGGCTAGGTGTCACCTTCTACCCCGGTGACCCTGAAAAGATAGACTGCAAAACCAGCACAGCAGCGTTAGCTGCCTCCTGAGGGGGTGGGGTGGTAACACAATAAAGAGAGATAATAAGAGGACCATAATGGATCCTTACATATACAATGCACTGCACTTGAGACACCTCAGCCTTTTCAGATAGAGTAGTTGGCAAACTAACAACTATAGAAGACTCGTATAGAGAGATGCATTCAGAATACCCTTAATTTCAGATTTCAGTCTACAAACACTTTCTCTCAAATATTGTAGGTTATCCTAATGCCCAAGTTATTTCACTACATTTATAATGCCAGAAAAGTGAGTGAGAAGTTTAGATTTGGGATAAACATGTAGTCTCAGCAATTAGAGGCCAACAAGTCACAGAACCAAATCAGGCACCCTCATGGTTCCTGTTCCGTAGCCACCATCAGATGTCAAAGCTAACGGTGTTCTGTTATGTGTTTTCCTTCCTCAAGTCAACAGCTCCAAGACGAGAAGATTCAAGCCTTGTCAACCAAAAAGGAAATACAAACAGCTGCAAGTCATTCACCCAGCTCTCCTGTTTGAAGTCAAGTCTACAGATTCAGATCACCCTTATATATTCCTCTTAGAGACTGTGAGACAACACGGTGAAAAGATGCCGGCAGTTTGTCTGAAAGAAGAAGAGGTGGTGGTTTGTATGTCCTGTCCTGCGCCCGGTTTCCTCAAGGTATCTACAGTTGGCTGTGCATTCTGTTCCTTGTCCCCAATCATACGGCCTGTGAGCAATGGACTGAAGTCTTAAGTCTTTTTTCTGATTGAATTAAGTTCTAATAATTCGATGGTCATGAAATGGTTGGCCAGCTTTTGGGAAAAAGTCTCAACCGGATGAGCATTGACTTTGTATGATAAAGGATTTAGGCAAGTGTTCTTCATCAAGGTGATCTCCTCACACCTCTGTACCCTCGAAGCTGAGATCCATCTTCAGAATCAAAGCAGCCAGAGGCAGAGGGGGAATCTGCCTCATCATCCTCAGGTAGACGTCCGCCAGCACCTGGAATTCAGCAGACCCCAATCTACACAGCAAAGTGATGAAGCCCATCTGTCATCCATGGTGGCCGTCTTAACCTCAACAGCTGTTAATCAAAAGAAACAGCTGCAGCTAAGCTGCCATCTTTAAATATGGCCGAAGGTGAATTCTGCGGGGTGGAGCATCAGCGGAAACCTGCTGCTTCAAGAAGCAATAACAACAAGTGGTTTGTATGCTACATCTGGCTCTGGTGTTCTGTGGCTGGTAAGCGAAAGGGACTTCTCTGGAAGGAGGTGGATGACGGCACTACAGAGATGTTGTCTCACAGTTCTTCCGTATTGAATGTTTTCTATCTTCTGTTTTGTGGACAGCAGTATTGGCCCAGTAAAAGAATTATGGAACTGCAAAGCAGATTTTTAAAACTTTTTAATATAATTTACAGTTTCATATCAGACAGATATGGGTATAGAGAATTGGGTATCATAACAAATTTGACGAAAGGCCAAAATAGCACCAGTAAAATCCCAGGAATTTACTGCACATGTACTTGTGCTGTCTGAATGTCATATAGTAAAGTATTTAATAAAAATAAAAAGATTAGACAGTGATTTATTAAAGGAGATGCAAGTTGAGTGAAGACTAGTGCTTTATGTCCATTTTTCCTGTAGTTAAGATAGAATTCCTAAAATAAAAGCTGAAAGTGTAGCCTATTAAATAAAAGTTGTAGTGAAGTTAGTTCTTTCTGATGCAATTTTGGTCGATTTTAATCTTGAGGTTGTGCTTTTCAGGACCTAAAATGCTATTGGTGTTGGTGCACACTGTTTTGGGTGACGATTGGTAAAAATATGTTTGACAATACTTAAAATAGTAATTAGACAGTTAAAAAATGTCAGGAAACGTACCTGTAAACCAACAACACACTGACTAAGTTTGGTACTGGTTCCACCATATCCTATGATTTAAGTCCTCGTATAGAATGATTGTTTTAAAATTGAAAAGACAGGTCGACGTCAATTTGAGTTTTGTTTATTTGAGCAGTATTAATTGCCACTGTAGAAATATTGAGCCTGAGGTATTTAAGACTGTGGTGTAACTAACCAGAACATGAGTGGTGCAGGCTTGCTGTACATGTTAACTTGTCTACAGAGTATATTTTTGTAAATATTGTATGATATTGCTGTGATTTATTTTCAATTACTGCATAGTGTAGGTTTTTTTGTTCACACACGGGTAAGTGTGATTTATTTTCTTCTGGGTTTTGCAGAACTCTTCTAAGACCATTTATGTAAATATGTAAACTTAAATGCAGACAGATCTGGATTGGGTTGTGTGCTATGTCTTCATCATCAGAGTGGATTCAGTTTCCAGAGCTAGTTTCTCCCAGTACAGCCTGAAACATTATCACAGGCTCTAATGCCAGATTGTGGCAAAATATTATCATTTTCCAGTGATCTGACAAATATGGATGTTTAAAATTGTCCCTTTTTATTCAGGCAAACGTCCTTATTTCCCCAGTTGTGTCATTTGCTTGTTCTATGACAGTTAAGTGATTGTTCCATGCAAAGCTGATATCTACTCAGTGACCAATTGGACCACCATAGATAAACACGCGTAATGTTAAAGCCTTCCACAAATTTCCATCAGATTGACAAAATGCTCTTGTAAACACTGATCGTTAATTTGTTTGTCCAACTGTTCATTATCGACCATTATTTCAGCAACCTTTTGTAATGACAACGATCTCAACATGTTTTCTTTCTTTCCCCTTCATTTACCTGATCCCCTGTCCTCTTTGCTATCCCCTCCCCTCACTCCCTAAACCTTTCTCTCACACACCACCAGCCCTCTCATTCTTCAGCTCGTAGTACTGCTGCATTGCAGGAGCACATGGAGGGATGATAAGTGGGCGACGCACCTCCAGACGCCAGCCGGAGAGAGTGAATTGTGAGCAATCCAAGTCTTGGTTTGACCCACTCAAGTTGAAGCGTCACAGCTGATGAAATACATGGGAGGCTCATATAATGAAATATGGAAAATGCTGATGCTACTGCTAATGTGATTTGCTGCTAACCCAAATATTTAAAATGTTTTTCTGTGCAACACGATACCTGTTTAGTTCAAAGAAAATGATGTTTGAAGATTGACAAAGTTACCATCTACTACTGTTTTCTGTTTGTCCAGATGCATTTATACTTAATAATTCGCCTACAGTTGTTTGTTGGTAAAATTTGTTGTCATTTAGGATGTTTTCTTTCACCCTATTTATTAATAGTTGGTAATAATTTCGCTTAGTGTTTGCTTGTTAGACAGACCCGCTTGAGTCAGTTGCAGTAGAGTCTAGTTTTGAGAGTTTATTCCCTTATCTAAAAAAAAAAAAAAAAATGTGTCTGGACATACAGAACACATTATCCTTGCAATTTCCCTGCATTTAGTAACATTTTTTATTTTCCTTTTTAGTATGCAGTCTTCTTCAGGCAAAGTCTCTTATTTGACAAGTGCTGGCACGTGCTCCCATGCTAAGAAATTACCTTTTGGTTTCTTATGTGAATGAGCCTGACTGACAGTTGTTTGTTGCCTTTTGGTTTGTGTAAATTAAGACTTTCTTTTTTTCTTTCTTTTTTTTACACATGGTTAAAGTATGTACGTCTCAGGTTTTCAGCATTGATACAGTCCAGGATGTTCGCTTTGTTTTTTTTTAAGTAGAAAATTCACCCCCAGACAACTAACAATACACATTTTCATTTTGGATGTTATGTTTTGTTTTTCCTCTCCGATGCCTGAGTCATGTTTTCAGTATTTTTTGCTCCCATGTTACTGTATACCTCCCATCAGTCTTTGTAACTCCTTCCTTGATATTTACTAGAAGAACTCCCCATGTCCCTCACCTCTGCTGTGTTCATTTCCTGCCATTTCCTTTGGATTAGTCTTTTCTCTGTTCTCACTTTCTCTAATTTCCTCTCCCTGCATGCTGTCCTCTCGCTCTCTCCTACAAATCTCTAACCAGTATTTGTTCTCTCCTCATTCTTTTCCTTTTATGCTGAGTATGTTTGTGACCGTTTGCCGTGTGCAATTAGTCACTCTCACTAGTAAGTATTGTATTGCGTCTGCAGTGCTTCGATAGTTTCTGTTGCGGCTCACTAACAACTGAAGCTGAAGGTTTATCTGCAATGCCTCCTCCCCATCTACAGATCTGACATGATAAACTGCCATTTTGTAAATATTGTGTGTATATATATTTTTGAAAAAATCAAATAAACTTCAAGTTTAAAGGACATCTGGTGTTGTTTTTAAAACATGTAATGATGGCATCATTGGTAAATGCATTTAGATCAATGGATTCAACAAAGGCTTAAAAGTTAAAGTTAAAAACCCAGAGGAGTCAAGTTGTACATAGACGGTTCATCTGTGACACCGAAAGACAAGAAATAAGATCAAAATCAATTTTATTTATATAGCCCAATATCACAAATGACACATTTGTCTCTGGGCTTTATAGGCTGTACAGCATACAACTCCCTCCATCCTTAGACCCTCGCACTGCACAAGGAAAAACTCCCCCAAAGAAAAGGGGGGGGGGGGGAATGGAAGAAACCTCAGGGAGAGCAGCTGAGGAGGGAGACGGACGTGGGCTGTGTCGAGAATAAACAGTAAAAATACAACACCATCCATGTGACAAAAATGACGTGATCGTATATGAAAAAGATGGATCCAGGAGGATGTCAAAATACAGTTCCCGGAGCCTCCAAAAATAAATAAATATGTATATTAACGTGGGGCTCAGGCGGGACCAGGGCAGATGAGTTTGGTTACTTGACAAAATGAAGGTGTTTCCTCCCGTTTCTTCTTTTACACAGCAATGTTTGACATTTTTATTTCAACCAAAACAGATGAGGCATAAGAAGACGTCAAAGTGAATTAAATGGAGTAGTTGGTAAATGATGGGTGGAAAAGCAGTTAGAAAAGTTGAAAGAACCGGGAAAAGGATAGAAAGCACAGCAGTGAGCAAAGATTAATGTGAAGGCCATGAATAATATGTCAAGCTAATGTAAATGGTTAAAAATAAGGAAATAAATTGAGCTCATGCAGTTGAGTTTAGAAGTTGATTAAACAAATAGAAAACAGCAGGAAAAATAGTTTGAATAGTTTAAAAGCTTTGTATAGAAAGTGCATTGAAAGAGGAAAAAGGCACCTTTTGGCACTGGAAGTTTAAAACGCAGAAAGAACATTTAAATCTACATCAAGTATTATTTTTGCTACATCTACTACTTCTAAAAGAATAAAACCAGGGAATTTAGGTCAGAAAGTAAAGAAAATTGATTAAATATAAGATGGACTGAAGCTAAGTTTTAAGTGCATGCATGTATACGGTATGTGTTGTCTTTAGGGGTGCAGAGTAGGACAGAAGGAAGAAGAGAGATAAAAGATAGAGTCACGGGATAAATAACGAAGTGAGGTGACATGAAGTAAGCATTACAATTATGAAAGAAGTCCAAGCAGGAAAGATGTAAATACAAGCAAGAAATAGGAGGAAAGAGACTGCTGGAGTTTCTGTATAAGGCCTGATGGCAAAGATCCAGACACGTGATGTGATGAGATGAAGTCTCACAAATCCTCCGTTCATTCTGTCATCACAACTAGAAGAGTAACTTTAACATTAAGTTACATTCACAAGTCAAGGTTTCTTTGTCATCAGAGCAGCATAGAAACAAAAGAAAAAAGAAAAAACCCAAAGACACAGCGAAGGATGACAGATGGAAAAAAAAAAAAGATTGGAAAATGTTACGAATCAATAAAAGGACAGAAAAGGAAAAGAGAGAGAAAATGTTTTATTTAGAGGTAAACATCAAACACAGCAGAAAAAGAGTGCAACAGAAACAAAGAGTAGGCCAAAGAGAAATGATAAATACAAGTCAAGAAGTCATTCAACAGTTTAGAGTGAGGACGGAGAGAGAAAATACAGGAAAAGATGACAGCAAAGAGCGAAACAAGGCAACATTAGACAAGAGTTTGAATAGAAAAGATTAGAATACGTGAACTCTGACACTGTGAGCAGTTACATGTGCAGCAGCCTGGTCTGAAACATTTCAATTCTACAGCCTTTCATCTCTGTTTGTGTGGTAAAGCCAACCGCAGAATACTGCTTTTTACTGCAATCCCCAGTTGTGCATGTGTATAACTGTGTGAATGTAAAACAGAGGTTTCAAGCTGCTCAGCAAAATAAAACTTCACTGGGTGGAGTAGAGGAGGAAAAAGACTTGATCGGCATCAGGCTCATCAGGCAGTGAGGTACAGAGCCACAGAAACAGAAACGTTCAATCAGCATATGGACAGAAAAGTGAAGAGAGAGAAAAAGCTCTGCAGAATCAAAGACCACAAACACGGAAAAGGATACAGGATTAATTATGACAGCTGTATTAAAAGCTAAAAATGCATGAGAGGTAGATTGTTAGAAAGGAAAAAAAAAGAACGAAATCCCAACTACATCCAGATAAACATTAGTTCTATGTTTGTAATAGTGATACCAGTGTCACAGCTGTCTCTCGGTCGACCGGCTAACTGAACTATGTTGACGCGTGACCTCCCTCATATGCTCACACACACACACACACACACACACACACACACACGCGCACACACACTTAAACCGAGATTTAGTAAATAATTGTCATCAAAAAATGAGTCTTTTAACATTGTACAAACTTTGTTTTGTACAGTTTGACCCGTGAAGTCTCAGATAATACTCGCAAAATTCATTCTCACAGTATTTTTTCACCAACGTCTGTCGTGTTGCCAACATCAGTATACTCTTTAAATTCAGAAACAATAATACTTTCAAAGGTTTTAAGCAACTGCCTATATATTACATAAAATCCTCTTCCAGGAGCTAAGTATTCATCAGTAGAATGGACAGTAAATGGGTCCTACACTATTTACAACTTCAGTCTGTTTAGTCTCTCGAGGAGAGGTCGTGATGAAAGCAGGAAGTAAAACCATTTCCACATTTCCAAGGATCTGACAATCTGTCCTGCAGCGTCCATGGATCACACAACCCCCGAGTCCAAGAGAAGTGTGTGTCTGGCTCAGTACGGGGTGAAGCGGTTATATCCTCCTCTGTACAAACTGGCCTGTTGACAGAAGCAGTGTGTCAGCTGCTGTTAACCGCACGTCTAACAAGACAGTGTGTGTTTGGACTCAACTCACCATTGTACCAACTCCATATGTTGTTGTTGGTCCAACTGAGTGGTGATAGGGGTCCGCAGCTGTCGTGTAAACACGTCCGTATCTGGTGGAAAACATCAGAAGCAGATGCAAACGTCATGTGAAGTAGCCAGGACGTTAGAACGGCTCCCTCAACCTCCTAGTTAGCTTTCTCTATTTATTCATTTAGCTGCTCAATTATAGTGTTTTGTAAATTTCTCCCTTCATAACACCTTTTTTTTTTGTTTGTTGTAAAAGACAAAATCAGAATTAGCCTTAAATCAGTGTGCAGTTTGTGAGTATGTGTACATTTAAAGCTACTCAACAAGTCTGTTAATTCCCCAGACACATGACCTCAGTGCCTATTACTTCATTACTGAATAACTGATTTAAGGTTAAAGTGTAACGCTTTTTATACTCCATTTTTATTTATTGAAATGCTTTATTTAATAGTGAATTCAGTTATATTTTTTGACTCATCTCATCACATTATAATGCCTTTTGATGGTTTCACGGATCCATAAAGTATATTGTATGGGCTCATGATAAAGATGTGTTGGTAAATGTTGCAAGTAAAACTTTTGCTTGTTTGCAGAAGTTGGTGTCTTTCCTGAGCAGACAACAAGCAGTGCCTTTACAACAGTACATCTAATGTCTGTTGTGTACCAGTTTTCTAAAGTTTTTTTTTTTTTTATTGAGAGAATACATGATTTTATAAGAACATTTGAAATGCTCCAAATCACTTGCGATACGTCTCTGTTTGCAGGTGAAGCTGAGTTTTGAAATGTAAAACAAATGTCACATAGTATTCAATAAAAAAAATTTAAAAAAGCAAAAGAACATATCTGGAACTTGAATTGGATTTTTGAGGCATTCCCCGATATTTTAGTGTTCAAAAAACCCTGATGCATTTGAAAAATAAAAGCAGTAAAATCAGATTTGTAATCTTGAGTGTGTGCGCTGTTTGTCTGCCTACCCGTCACTGTAGGTCGCTGTGGCAGCAGATGCTGACTGAGCCATTCTGTAAGCTGCAGGATAGCCACCCTGCACAGACAATACAATAAAAATAACACAAATATCTCTCCAGCACTTTAAAATGACTTTAAGGAGGATGCGTGCAGCTACTTACGTAGACCTCTGCTCCATACAGTCCATCCTGATATACCACCCTGATGAAAGACAACACTGTTACAATGTTGAAGCAGGGAGTCAAGAGAATGGAGAGGCGCTGGTACTCGGACACAGAGTCTTACCCGGGGTAGGCTGGCACAGCAGCAGGTGTGGCTGCAGCAGAGCGGATTGTGTTGTAGACGGCGCGGCCTCGACCGCGCAGAGCAGAGCCCCGGTAGGCCAGGGTGGGAGTTGCTACGGGATACGGGAAACTGGCAACTAAAGAAAGAAAGTGATGGAAGAAAAAGTAAGTAAGTAAATAGTACAACGTTGGTGATGTCATTACCATGATAGATAGGGGTGAAAGAAAATACTGATACACTTGAATATCGAGATATATATATATATATATATATATATATATATATATATACTGTATCCATTTTTAAATTAATAACTTACATGCAAAGATCCGCTGCAGACACGTAGTTAATTTGGTCATACGTTTAATGCCCTAACCCCAGATAGCAGTGATATATGATATAATCTATCTTCAGACATTTGACTTCCACTCCAATGTCACAATGTAAACTGAGACAGGAAGTAGTGCAAGGGTGCAAAAGAAACTTCAAATTTCATGCATATGGTGGTGTGTTCTTTGTACTATGACTAGATTTTTATTAAAGCGTAAATCATAACTCCTGTGTCATGATACGTATCAGCAGTTTCTTGCCAACACACAGGCCTAATAACAGATGAGTGTTACAGAGGAACTTACCTGTATAGAGTTCAGGTGCGTACATCGCCCCCATGACGGGGTTGATCTTCCATCCAGAAGCTACACAGAAAAAAAAAAAGGAGAATAAGTTTCACAGAAGCCTGAAAAGTACACAAAGTGAGAGGAATGGGGAGTCTTACTTGAAATGTCACCGTTCACAAGAGGCGTCTGGGGCTTCTTGGTAACTACTCTTGCAGTGGCATTATTAACCTGGGAAAACAGGACAATGGTAATGGTGATAATTATGCAGAATATTAATGTGGAAACCTACAAATAGTGGGAAATTAAGATAAGATCAGATGAGATATACTTTATTGGGAGAAATTACTTGGGCATTAGTGCAACGCATAGCTGCAATAGACTTGAAACATTACGTCGTCAATAAGGCAGTACAGTGGTACACCAAAGACGATAGAAAAATAAATAAAAGATGCTACAGAAAATATTGCACATGCCTTGTGAGATAAAATATATAAATACAAAGGCATTATACAAAATCAGGAGAGAAATCAAAGAAGCCATAAAACCATAACTACAAAATATTGCTTGTGCCCTGTGAGATAAAAGACATGAATACGTAGAAATGATAAAAACAAAAGTCCTCCCTCACCTCGATCTTTCTCCCCTCCACAATCGTCCCATTCAGCTTTTCTCTTGCTCGGTCAGCCTCACTTGCGCTCTCGAAGGTGACAAACCCAAAGCCCTGCAAGTTCACACAGTCATATTGTCTGTTTATGTCCTGCTTTTGTTCATTAAACATTCAGTTTCAGCTCTTATAATATTTCAGTGACGCTCACCTTGGACCCCCTCTCATTGAAGATAATTTCTACATCAAGAATCTTCCCAAATTGCTGAAAATGTAAGAATAAGTATTTTATGTGAATATAATAGAACAGATAAAGATAATTGAGTGTACTAATATGTAGTACAATTGTATACATGCATTGTGACACCGTGATAGTGAGAAATTCATACCCCAAACATCTGGCGGAGGTCCGGGTCTCTGAAGCGGAACGGGATGTTGGAGACGTGGAGGCGTTTGGGTTGGGCCTTACCTGACCCCTCCTCATCACTTCCACTGCCTGCTCCGCCCCCTGATGACACCGACAAGCTCAGAGACTGGGGGTCAGAGGTCACAGGGGCCAAAACATCCTCCTGACAGTGAGAAAGTATGAAAACAGGAGGAGAGGGAGGAGAGGGAGGAGAGGAAGCGAGCATGTGGATAGAAGAAGAATGGACAGGAAGGAAGAGGACGTGAAAGAAGAAACATAAAACAGAAAGATGGAAAACAAAAGATGGAAAAAGAAAGAGAGATGAGAGTAGGTGAGAAGAAAACACGGGGAGAGGGCATCAGTAGAAAAGCAAAGAAAGAAAAGGGGGAAAATATCATAAAGTCAATTCAGAGATCAAATCCGGGAACATCTTTCAGAAAGTTCTGTTTGTGTCAAAAATTCAGCTGCGTAAGCATCACATGGCATTAAGCAAAGATCATTTTCATGAAGTGATTCAAACCAAAGTTCAAAGAGCATTCAGCAACCAGTGATCCTTCTCAGGCAAATGTGAGGAGGCACGAAAAGGGCTCCATTTTAGTGAGGCGTCTTTAAATACATGCCTGTAGAACAGTATAAAGACTAATGCATAGTACAATAACAATAAAGGTTATATATCTGAAACTAAAATGTTCACTCAAGCTGTGGCAAAGAGAGTTAAATAAAATGTAAGCTCCCCTGAGAAGAAAGAAAGACTGCAACTTACTGCTCATATTATTGTAATAACCTGTAATATACATACAAAACTATGGCAATATTTAACTTATTAGAATTGCCCCATGCAAAAAGGACTAATGTGCCAAAACCAAAACATTCACTATCCCAAAATGCACCACGATGCTAGTGTGTGCACGTGTATGTGCACATATGTGTTGGTAACCAACAGCATCATCAACCATTGCAAAAAAAAGAAATGTTAAATATATGTTTTTAAGACAAAGGAATAAGTCCAAACAAGAAAATGAGAGTCAAAAAGGTCTGCAAGAAAGAAAGAAATACAGTGAGCTTCAGCAGTGAAAGCGAGAGAAGGAGCAGGGTGCGTTGGAAAGAAAAATAAACGTTACAAAGCAAAGAAAAACTACTGGAAAGTATTGATGTATGTAAAAATTTAATTAAATGCAGTCCTTTATGCAGAAGTGAAGACTTGAGTATTAGCATTCTAGTACCAAGAGGCAGATAGTGAAAAAGGCCTCAGTGCAGCAGTGAAGAATACAATTAAACCAAAGTAAACAAGGCAAAGAAGGTGCGCAAAAAGCTTGAAAAGGAAGTGGGTGATGGGGGGAAGGCAAAGAGATCAAAACTGTACGTTCCACAAGGGTCAGTCTGGGGTCACGGTGCTGCTTTTCTGCCAAGGGTTAAAGGTCATTTGTCAAGGGGCATAATTAATAAAATTGGGGATAGACAGAAAAAGGTACAGAGACACATTCACACACAGGAGCGTTTTACACACATGACAAACACACAGGCCACTGGATTACGCTCCACTGGCTTGCCGTGGCTAACTACTGCAGACGACCACATCCACCCACACACAGACGGGGGGGGGGGGCAGACAGGGAGAGGGTTGAGTTGGGTGGTGGTGTCATGTCACGATGCAGAATTGTGTTTCTGGACCTGAGCGATATTTCAGAGGGGGAAAGGGGGTCATCTGGCCAGCCTCCCCCTTTGACCCCCTCCCTCCATGGCGACGTCTCAACTTTTCCCCGAAAATCAGCACGGACCCGAGTATGTCAGGGGCTCTAGTAATAAAATATATAGATGGGGCCACAACATTTATGAGAAGAAGAAGAAAGATGTGCTGCAGCTGAGCTGACCTGCCACACAGATCAGACTAAACACCTCTGACCTTATCATGGAGGATGATTCATGCCTGAAGGGAATTTGATTAGTGCAAAAAATAGAAACACTATTTTTTTTGTCTCAGCGGAGCCTTAAAAACTTGTTGTCTTCAACCTGTTTCCAACAGATATCATATTTTCAAAGAATTTTCCAGAAATGTGTGTCCATGCTAACATGCTGAAGATTAGCAAGTATCATTTATGAAATATATTGACATTTTTCTGGTCCATGACATAAGTCCTCCGCACCAGACTCTTCAACTACAACAAACAAACAATACAACAAAATAATACCACATTATGCTTGTTTAAAATAACAATAATAATAAAAAAAATCACGAGTCAGCTTTATAATTATACAAAATATTCAAATATTCATCATAAATGATCAAATCTATTCTTAAAGAATGAACTGAAGGAGCCCGCACTACGTCCTCTGGAAGCTCGTTCCATGCTTTTACAGAAACACTTTATGACACTTTGATAATGTCTGCTGTCATGCTGACGTGCAAAATCTTAGTTTATCGCATTAGTGTGCAAAAAACCCTGATGCGTCGCATCTATCGTTTATCAGCATGCTAACATTTGCACATAAAATACAAAGTACAGCTGAGGTTTATGGGAACGTCATTAGTTTAGCAGATATTTGGTGTTGGATAAACTTACTACTGGAGGGAAAGTCCGAGGATCTCCAAAGTCATCAGGATTTAGCCTCTAGGGACCTTTAATACCAGTAGCAAATTCCATGGCAATCCATCAAATAGTTAAGATAGTCAAGATAATTCACTTAAAAACAAAATGTGAACCTCACTTGGGGACC
This sequence comes from Bovichtus variegatus, assembly GCA_943593645.1. NCBI lineage: Eukaryota > Metazoa > Chordata > Actinopteri > Perciformes > Bovichtidae > Bovichtus > Bovichtus variegatus. The sequence continues at coordinate 4,680,784 of CALSCE010009506.1, forward strand.
ATGAATGTCTCGACATTTCATTGCAATCCAGGGAATTGCTCGACATTTATGTGTGGACCAAATAGTTGGACTAACCAGCAGAACACCATTTCCAGGTCACTGGCACGTTTAAAAAGAAAGGATAATGCAGGTCGCTGCACCAAAACAAGAAAAATGAAATTAGATTTTTAGTAAATATTGGGAACAAGCTTTTTTTTCTATTGGAAACAGGTTGAAATCATTTCACTGCACTGGCAGATGTTTCCCCCTAATTTAAGAACATAAGACTTCAAGGACACAATTACAGACAAAATGACATGTTAAGATGAAGATTTTCTTGACAGTGTGACAAACTGTGTTGAATGTTCATTGCAAAAAGAGACATCCTTGTTAAATTAACATGCGACAGCTTTGTATTATATCACACTTATATTTCAATTAGCCCTCCAGAAAAAGGCCCTTCAGTGTTCAAACAGTAAATCTTTTTATAACCCCGAAGAAAAACACAACATACAAAGTACAAGTTATTTCATCCTCTACACACCTAAGTCTCAATATCATCACAAAATGTCACAGCGTAATCTTGAAAGGTGATCCGTTTTATTGCCTGCTAAATAAGACGGAGAAGTGGAGATTTATTTTCATCAACAAATCCCCACTCAGCTGCCCCCCCCCCCCCCCCCCCCCCCTCTTTGAGCGTGTTCAGCATTCCCGTACATGGACACAACAGTGGAAGTGGGGCTCTAAATATAGAAGAAACTCTATCTGGCCATGTTCCCCTGATAGGACATATGGATGTTCTACCTGAAGCAGCAGGGCTTCACTGAAGATCAGATTTTATTGGGATTTCTTGTCATGAATTCACAAACTGCTCTTACCGTGTTACTGGATGTCAGAGCCTCCACCCCGTCGAGCTGAGGGCCCTGATAGATTCTGAGCTGGGGATGTTCGGGGTACTCTGAGCTGGGGTGTGCAGAGGTGAAATCAAGAGGTCTGCCCACAGATGTGGGTGGACCTTGACCTGGTGGGGGGTAGGAGGGAGGAGGGGCGTAGACCTGAGGCAGGGTGGGGTCGCCGCTGCCGGGGCCGGCCTCCTGACCGGGGCCTCCCTGCAGGAAGAGAGAGAGGGAGGAATCAGCCTCACAAGATGTCAGAGGTGTAAACAAACTGACCACCATATTGTTACTGTTCTGCTCTCACAGTAATCAATTGTTTGAATTTAGATTATATTGCATACACAGACATAAGATAAACACAAAGTATGAGAATGACAGAAAGAACTTCAACCACAAAATGTCGCCATTTTTGTTTAAGCATCAAATGCTCAAATTAAAAGTATGCTCAAGTATTATACTTAAGTACAATTTTGAGGTACTTGTACTCGAGTATTTCCATTCTCTGCTGCTTTCTACTTTTTACTCCACTACATTTATTTGATAACTTTAGATACTTTGCAGGTTCAGAATAATTAACAAAATATAATCAACAAATAAATCATGATGTATCAGTTTAGATGAGACTTTATTGATCCCCGGGAGAGAAATTCACAAGCTACCCAGCACTATATAAAGTCATTAAAATGAGCTCCACCTCTATTAACTACAATATTATAGTGATATTAATGCATCAATAGGTACAATACAATAATAAAATATACATTATTCTCACATGGGCCATTCTGCAAAAGTGAGGTATTTTACTACAAGTATATTTTGATGCTAATACTTTTGTACATTTAGTTAAGTAATATTCTGATTGCATGACTTTTACTTGTAACAGAGTATTTCTGCACTGTGGTATTCCTACTCTTACTTAAGTAAAGGAGGAACACTTATTCCACTTCTGCTAACAGGTAGAGCTGAAAGAAACAGTTGATTATTCAATTAATTTAAATTATTATCAACAATTTTGATAAGTACTCAACCATGTATCATTTGCCAAGCATAAAATGCCAAATATGTCCTGATTTCAGTTTCTCAAACTGAAGTCTTCCTGCATTTCTCTAGTTTATATCATCATAAAATATCCTTTTTTAAAGTTTTTGACTGAACCAGGAAACTTGTTTTAGGAGTTTTGCATCATTTTCTGACATTTTATAGAATAAATGATCAATCAGTTCACTGAAAAATAGTAGATAGATCAATGAACGAGTGAAACCATGACTCAGACACAACTAAAGATCAGTACAGACAATTCTATAAGTCAAATCACACAGTCAAACAAAATGTTAACTCCTTCAAGTCAGAAACAGAAACAGTTAAACTGAGGAACGTAAATAGAAACAGAGCACAGACTCTGAGGTGAACAACCATCACACAGCCTCGATCAGAGAGAAGTATCCAAGTTAGGAGCTAAAAGCTTTGTCTTACCCCGTTACTGCATTCCTCGATCTCTGATGCATTGTCCAACAACTGCTGCATGTTTTAATGCCAGCTAACCACCCGCCTACCTCACCATAAGCTCTACCCGTCCACCAATCACATCAAATGATCGCCACAGCAAAAAGGCAC
>CALSCE010009506.1:4683282-4712181 GCA_943593645.1 Bovichtus variegatus
ACACGCACGCACACGCACACACACACACACACTCAGCAGATGGGGTATTTATGAATTTAAATGCTCCTACAGTTGCAAGTCAGTATATCATGGTAAAGGTCGACTCTAAGAATATCATGTTTGAGAGGCTAACGTGGTTTTATTACTTTTCCAACATCATTTCTAAAATAAACTATATCCCCACCTACTGCTACTCTGCTGAAAAACAGACCTTCCAATCATTGCAATAATATTTCTAACCTCATGCTCAAATATTTAATAATTAGAAACAGTAATTTGGTGGCAGTAAGGTCAAAGGGTAATACACTAACGCAGATAATCACATCATACTAAAAGATATGGGAAGAAGAATAACTAAGTATATTTAATCTACTGCTGTACTCACTACACAGGGTCACTACACTGTTATTTGGTGTATCTTACTTCTACTTACAATACTTTACAGGTTGAGATTTTACATGAAAGATTCAGACAAAAGACTGAAGAGACTGTATTATATTATATTATTGCGTTTTTAATTGTGCAACGTTTCGATCTAACAGAGATCTTCGTCTGGCATTGTGAAATCACCAAATCTGGGTTATTTTAGATTTCTGCATGCAACATAAAATAAAGTAAAATAAAAAATAAAATAACGACTGTTTTAAGAGTCGGAACAGGGAACAGGGGGAAACAGCTAGCATGGCTAGCCGTTTTTACCCTTTTTTTGTGCGGATTATACCGAGACATAACATGTTGATTAGTTCGCTTTAAAGGGGCTGGAAAGGGGATTTTGTTACCTTTGGACAGAGCCAGGCTAGCTGTTCCCCCTCGCTTCATGCTGAGCTAACCAGCTGCTGGCTGTGGCTTGGCATGAAAGTTGTATCAATCTTTTCATCTTGTCAACATATTTCCCAAAAGGTCACACTATTCCTTCAATCAAGCATTTTTGTATTGCCTTTTTCTCGCTTAATTAAAGGATTATAAAAGTGTATGCGTCTCTGTATCCTCACATAACTTATATCCACGTGTTGCTTTACATGCAAAATGCCACAAGTTTGTCATCCAGCTTTAGGATTTAGAAGGATTTGTTATAATTACAAACTCTCATATATCTCTCCATCAGCTGTTGCATTCAAAAGGTGTGAAGAATTAGAGATATGAAGATACAGATACAATAAAGAAGGAATTGGATGAAGGTTGAACGTGGATCAAAAACACTCGGGCCGAGTTTTCAAACTGCAAGTCTCTAGCTGGCAGCGTTAAAGTAGATCAGACCCCTGTTATATGTTGTGTTGTAAATATCAGCCTTTGCCATCCCACAGAACATTTAGACGACCACGGGATAAACTGAACAGAATAGTCAATTTGTTAAATCAGAGTCTCTCTCATTGTAATCAAGACAATGAGCCCACAGCTCTGTCAGGCACAGCTGTGCTTTGAGCTAAATGCTAATGTCAGCATGCTAACATTCTCACAATAACAATCTTAAAATGCTGATGTTCAGCAGAGTATGAATGCTTACCATGTCCACCGTCTTGGTTTAGCGTGTGAGCATGCTAACATTGGCTAATTACCACTAAACACAAAGTACAGCCGAGGCCGATGGGAATGGCTTTAGTTTTTGCAGGTGTTTGCTCGTAAACCACTATTGAGATTTAAATCTCGCCCTGATGATGGAGCTCGAAGAAAAGTCGTGGCATAAGCAAAGTTACAACAATTCCTCCTGAGGGGGACATGAGTGTATGTACCAAATTTCATGTTGTTGAGATATTTAAAAAAAACGTGAACTTCATGGTGGCGCTAGAGGAAAAGTCAGGGGATCACTAAAGTAAGTACGGCTTCATCCTCTGGTTTAAATAAATGTCTGTACACAATTTCACAGCAATCCATCTAATACGTGTTAAGATATTTAAGTCTGGACCAAAGGGGTGACCAGCTTCAGAAGGGCCTTCCCTGCTATCACGGTTGTAGTTTTTGTTATTCTTTCTAATTCTAAACTTGTGTCTGTATTCTGTCAAATGTATCTCCAGAACCAACCAACGTCTGACTGCCTCGACCCTCCTCACAGATACAGAAGTGACCCATAAGTAAAGATAACACAATCTGTTAGATATCACTACGAGTCTTTGTATTCTGTAACCACCATGCAGCCACTGTGCCTGGTTCAGTATCACAGTGTCAGCAGGCGTGCAGACACCGTGTCCCCCTTCTCCTCCTTACAGGCTTTTTTTGTTTTACATTTGTTCCCTTTTTCTCTCGTCTCCCTCCTCAGCTGTCAGTTGGTGGTCAGAGGTCAACGGCTCTGAGCCAGGTGCCTGCTGGGACAGCTGCCACAGGATTTACACACAGACGACACTAAACTGCAGATGTGAACACGACGCTTATTAAATTAAACTAAATACTCCTTGTTTTACCCATTCATCACATCTGGCTTTCTGCTCTTCAGGTTCCTTTAATAATATTCTGTTTCAAATGTTTTTATTGGAAGCATTTCTGCAAAGATCCTGACCTTCATACAGCCTGCCCAGCACATTAACCTTTTTTAGTTTGCGTTCAATTTGTGTGTTGTTCAAGAAAATAAATAAACGTCGACCGAATTTTTTAATAAAATAACAAATTGTCAATTTATCATTCAAGATGAAATCTAATTATCTCTAGGTGTAATGTGTCTGTTCGTTATATGATCCACAGCTTCACTGGAAGTAAGAAGTATACAGAAGTAAAGTATAAAATTCTTTTATGCTATTAGCCCATATGAGACAAAGTGTTGTTGAGAAGCAGTGAATTTACTAAACGGCTCCAATATTCAATCAGTTTTTAATCTAACTCCAGTGGGATTTTCAGTATTTTCGAGAAGATGCTGAATATGTCGGTCCCAAGTCTTGTAATAATATTCTAAAATATATATTTTGGCTTCTATCACATGGTTGATAATAAAGAGACGGGGGAGAGACAGAAGGCAAAGACGTGAAAAATGACCCTGGCCGGATTTCAAAGCCAGACTCTTCAAACAGATGCTGCGTTTCAATCATGCAGACATTTCTGCAAAAAACTGCTGAAGGAGTGCTCAGTCCTTGTAAACATAACATTTTAAAGTAGTAAAACGTTCAGATTGTTTTGGAGAAGTTAGTTTTTCCTCAGGCCATGAATCTCGTTTTGGTTCCACTCATCTCCAAACAATACCTCTCTCTTTTTCTCAAAGTACCCCTCTAAAGTCTCTTTCAAAAATAAAAACATTTTTGAAAATGATGCTAGAACCGTTAAATACTTAAATTCACAACAGGCAGGTTTCGCACCTATTATAAGTAGAGTTGAGTGCAGAAAACAAGAAAGGTGACAGAATCTCCTCCTGTGATTATCTGCTAGGGAGAGGAGGGCTAAAAATACAGCTGGTGTGATGCCCAGAGACAAGGTAGAGAGATACCAGATGCATTGTGGCATTAGTGGTATGTCAGGGACACTTAGACACAGACACACACACACACACACACACACACACACACACAGACAGACACACACACACACACACATACACACACACACACACGTGCACAGCCTGCTGGTATCACTGAGACCAGTGGACTAAAGATAACCCCGAATGTGTCCTAACTATTAAAATGAAAAAGATCTTTCGCAATCTCTTCCATGCACAATTTTGTCTCTATTGAGCAATACAACACTAAACTAAATTAGATGTAAGATGTGATTCATTAGCTCAAGGAAATAAAGGCCTTTTGGTTTCTTCTGGTGAATTAAATGTTTTCCTGCTCACTGTAATATGTTGTCTTGATGGTTTGTTGGCAAAGCTGACATTTATTTCTAATATCCAACAAACACAAGAAAGCTCTGAAGTTGTTTTCATTACTAGATATGTTTTTTATTATTCATTTAAAACATGTATTTCTATATTTCTTATCTTTATTACTGTGTGTATGCCCCGTTTTATTTATGTATTGTTATTTTAGTTTTATGTCTATCATTTTTGTATTTGATTGTATCTTGCTCAACCTGAGGAAGATGCATAAGACATGTAATTATCCTTGTTTGTTTTAACGTAATAATTAAAAAAAAATATTTCAACAATAAAAATGAATTTAGAGCCTAAAGAATGTGTCGATCAAGAGAAAAAAAAAGGATAATTTATTGATCAATTAATTGTTTCAGTCAGATTTTAAGGAAAAAGGCAAAAACTAATTTCTTAAATGTCTTAGTCTTCTGTGATAGTAAAAAGTATTACTTTTGGTCACATGTCAACCCTAGGTCCCAAAAATGGTGATTGGAATTTTTTTTTTTACAGTTTTCTGACATTTAATCAACCAACTGATAGATTGTGAAAATAATTGTAATTGTTGCAACCCTAAACTCATTCAACTGTGGATTTTATTTAAACTTTTATTCATATTATGACACATCTAATCTCTTATGTCCTACCCCTGAATCCTGAGTCGCCTTATAAAAACTCAACTGATTGCACATTTGATGACGCAGGTTTGTGAAGACAAACATATCTGAAAAGAGGAGATTTTGCAGTTTACCAAGCAAATAAGGGAGAGTTTACCTGAACTATGCTGGGGTAGCATGCGGTTGTCTGTGGGTAGACAGGGAGTCCATAGGGCTGGAGAATCACAGTGGGTGAGGAGAGCATGGCCCAAAAACCACGCGCAATGAGACACAGAACAGTGGAAGATGGGAGGAAAAGGAGAAGGAGAGCAGGGGAAAAGGAAGGGTTGATACGCGCACCGGAGAGCAAGCAATCAGGCTGGAGAAAAAAAAAGAAGAAAATCCCAACGGGAGAAAACAGAAGATCCAAGAGGGCGAGGGGAAAGAAGGTTAAGACTCTCTTTAACCTCGCAGATGAGTCAATGAAGAGACAGGCAAAAAAAGTCCACAAAACAACCAATGTCCTGTGCAGAAAGGATATAGAGCAGTGAAAGAGAAAGCAAGTGAGCCTCTGTGTGTCCATCAGTTGATCAGGCAGCCTGACAGACAGAAACACATGCTCAGGGTCCCATTTCAGAGTTTTATAAATAGTCCCCTATGTCCTTCTCTCTGAGTTTACCACCTTACCACCCTCACTCTTACACATGTTGTCATGCAAGACTTCTCAACACTAGTTACACACTTATACAGAACAGCCACTTCAACAGGGGTTCAATGTGAGAGAAACCCCTTAAATCAAAGCAGGTCAATTGACTCCTTGTGTACCCTAAAGTTATATTCAGTTTAAGTATACGTTTTCAGTTCAGTTTTACTTTATTAGTCATTTGTAGGTTAACACAAGGTCAATGTACAGTACAATAAAATGTATTGGACAAGAGAACGGGACAACACAGCAATAAAAAGCAGTAGTCGCAATAAGAGCACTAGTCATATAAAGATAACATATTATAAAAGGACAACAAAATGCAATTAGATGGGATGACATAAATAAAATAAAAAAGAGGATTGTGTGTAAAGTAAGTGACAAGTTAATACAACAGTATTGCACAAATTTAATGAGAAAAGGGAATGAGATAAAGAGCAAGGATTTTTTTTTTACTATTTAGATACATGAAAAAGAGGATTGGTGTGTGAGTAGGGTCTGTAGCAGCATTGATGTTGATAGTGCATTCTTATGTGAATAAAAAAAAGTGCAAACATCAGGTATGTGAACTAGGCATAGGTTTATGAGTTAAGAAGCCTGGTGATAAAAATGGTCCTTAAGTCTTGTGGTTTTTGCACCATCAGCTGAAAGTCTGTTATAGTTTTCATGTATATGACTACATAATTCATATCTTTGATACACACATATGTGCAAGCACGTAGGGACACACACGTGTGGTATCTAAAACTACTACATTCAGTATATTAAGCTGTGTTTTCCTTTTTGACCAACAGAGTGCGACAAGACCAATATTCCCACTTCCGTTTGGGCGCAGAGGGGCATGCTGGGATATGTAGTGCGTGCGTCGGTCCTATAAAGCAATGGCAACTTCCTTTAACGTCCTCTTTACTGCGCTGGCCTGAGCGAGACAGGTACGAACTTCGGCCTCATACTTCATCACAGCACAAATTCCCATTTGGACCTTTTAAATGTACACACGTTTATAGGCAATGGCAGACAATGTAGTTTTATTGGCGCATATGTCTTTTACTTAACCAACATATGGTTTTCTAACGAATGTAGCGAATGCGGCTAACGCTAAGCTAACGCTAGCTTCTCACATTGAACAACGTGGTGCGGTGCGGCTGCGGCCTAGTCGTATGGCTGACCGATAGCTGGCGTTTAACTCGTATTTACATAATTTCTAGTAGTTACTAACTCATTTAATGAAGCTTTTCTGCGGTCGTAGTGTTAAGTCTTTAATTTCCACACACATTAAGTGTGTTTCTATGAACTCCAGGCCCGCAGAGCACAATGCAGCTAACTGCAACTATCTTGTTTGTGTTGGGATGTTTGAACGCGACTTTTTCCTCACTTAAATATACCCATTCATGCGATTGTGTTTACATTTCAAATTGTGAATAATTCATTTTAAAGATGGTACAGAAACCGAAATTACATTGTTTGACAGCGCTGTCACAGCACAGTTTGCTGCTCAGATGAGTATTTGTTTCAGTATGCACTATAGTCTTAAACTATTTTAAATTGGTAAACTCTGGTCCAATGAATTGCTTCAGTATGTATGAGACAAACCGAAGATTGTCTCTACTATTGGGTAGACTAGTCTCTAGTTTACTGTGACCATTTACTTGTGTGATCAATATGCTTTTTGATTTTCTTCTTGCACTGACTAACTTAAGTCTGATTTCCTGATTTTGCAGGCACTTATAAGACGCCATGCCCGTTGCCAGGAGTTGGGTTTGTCGCAAGACTTATGTCACCCCCCGCCGTCCCTTCGAGAAATCCCGTCTCGACCAGGAGTTAAAACTCATTGGTATGCTGTGATTTTATTATCTCCAGTGTAGTTGTATACCAAAACCAATGTTTTCCTCTTCTGAACTACTTGGCACAGAACTTGACTTTACTTTCCCATTTTCTTTCAAGGCGAGTATGGTTTGAGGAACAAGCGTGAGGTGTGGAGGGTCAAGTTCACCCTGGCCAAGATTCGCAAAGCTGCCAGAGAGCTGCTCACTCTTGACGAGAAGGACCCCAAGCGTCTGTTTGAAGGTATGCGAAATAAGTTAAAATACCGTTTTGGGAGGTGTATTGGCCGATGATTACTTTATCAAATCTCAGACTTTCTGTGGTGTCAAGAATTCCTCGTCAATGAGGCCAATCGTCACTTTACAAAAATGGCCATATGTGTTTAAGTTTTGGATTGTAAATGGCTCCTGTGTGGTTTTCCAGGTAACGCTTTGCTCAGGCGTCTGGTGAGGATCGGTGTACTTGATGAGGGTAAGATGAAGCTGGATTACATCCTGGGTCTGAAGGTTGAAGATTTCTTGGAGAGGAGGCTGCAGACGCAAGTCTTCAAGCTTGGACTTGCCAAGAGCATCCACCATGCCCGTGTCCTTATCCGCCAGAGGCACATTCGGTAAGCTCTAAGGCTCCTTGGGAACAAATATCAAATAATAAAAGGGTCACAAGTCTTAAGAGGACTCATCCGAAACCCAATGCTTCCTCTCCCATCAGAGGACCATCAACTTTTAACGCTCTCCGCTGAGATCAGTTAAACTTTTCAGTAAGGTCAATTCGGTATCAAAACCGTATACCTTGTCAGTAGACATTGCCCAGAGCCAATCCTGCCGTCGAGGGCTTGGACTATGCCACTGGTGTTGTGGCTGTCAGGTAAGGTATGGGGGATTGCACCTCGGGCAATTGTCATATTCACTCAGGCTGATGATTAAACTTCATATATTCAGATTTTCTGTGGTGTCAAGAATTCCTCGTGAATGAAGCCTGTAGTGCATTAATTGCACTAGCTGCTTTTTTTTATTAAGATGTAAGATTAATACACTTGGATATAATTGTGTGACACTTGGTCATCCAGTTAAATGTCTTAGTGTTTGTTTTTTTAACACTAAAGCAGAATGAGAAATTCTCTTTGAATGGGTTTTCTAAGGTCTAACTCTTATCGGTCTGTCTCTGCAGTGTGCGCAAGCAGGTGGTGAACATCCCCTCCTTTGTGGTTCGCCTGGACAGCCAGAAGCACATCGACTTCTCCCTGAGGTCTCCATATGGCGGTGGACGCCCAGGCCGCGTCAAGAGAAAGAATGCCAAGAAGGGCCAGGGTGGAACTGGAGGAGCTGACGACGAAGAGGAAGATTAAAAAGGAGTCTGTTTAATACTTCTGTTCTGTCAACATTTTGAATAAAATGGGTCTGACCAGACAACTGAGTTGCACCATTTCTTTCCCCCCTTTCCCACTAGAATATTGTCTGTCATGTAGTCTATGCTTTTATGACTTAGAACAGGTTTATATTATAGCATACTCCATGCACATGAATAGTTGGGTATAGTTGTATTTGCGGTAAGGGATGCCATTTCAATTTATATAAAGTAGGACAGCTACACGTGCGGTTTTTTTGGTGTGACCCAAATTCAGAATAGTACATTCTATACCCCTTCAGTTGGAATGGTACGGTCCTAGGTAGCGTTATCTTTCAAGTTTGGTTGAATGATGACGCCTCCTAGTAGGACGGTACCATTTTAACTAGGGGGATGTGGAGTGACTTCAGGGATGGCACGGAAGTAATTATCTGCTAGCAGTGTGAATGGTTGGCTGGGTGTGCAGGCTCTGCCAAAAACCGGAGTTAAGCCGTGGTGATACGTTATAAATGTAAGTAAAGCGTTCAAACTGACTTGCTAATGTCCCCGTTGCAGGTACTAACGTTACGCTGAAGACTTTAGTTTGGACTCGATGCTAACGTTACAGCCTGATGCCAGAGGGACGGGACTACAGGACGTTAGTGGTTCATCCTCTACTTAATCCAGTCTGCGCTCTTTATATTTGTGATTTATACATTTTATAAAGCAGTGGCTTTCTTTTTCTCGGGCTGTTAGCTAACGCTACTGCGTAAACTCACCTGGAAGAAACGTTAGCTTTTCAAAGCCAGGTGTGTTGAAAGACTTAGCTGATTGTTCGTGTCCTGAGTAAATTAAACTATAGTATTTGATTTTGTATAACTCCTTACCGGTAATGAAAGTGATTAAGGAAGCAGCTGTTTTGCCTTGAACTTAAATGCAGACCGAGATCTAGCGTTATTGTAGCCGACTATGTACCAAACTCGGCTACTTCTGTCTGCTACGGACGAGTTCCCATGTGCTATGCTTATTCCTTGTAATGTTAGTGGCCTGTGTTGTCCTTTGCATTTAATCTCTTTATGAACGCGTTTATACGACCTTTCAAAAATAATGGTACAAGATGCTGCAACAATGTAACAGACTGCTCTTGCATAACTTACCGGAAATGAAGATGTTTGCTTCACAAATCGTTTGAAATGCACCCTGACTGAAGATTTGATAATTATTGTTTCTGCTTATGTTTTATTTCTTTATTTGGATCCCTATTTGCCACTACCATGGTAGCAACTACTCCTACTGGGATCCACACAAGTAAACTTTTCATCGTAATTTAAAACAAATGTTATTAAAAAAGCAAGTGAACTACAAAAACAGAAAAACATAAAAAAATATATCAAACAACTGCAAATGATGGTGATAACAATGGCAACAAGTACCCACACTATATCTAAATAGTGTGTAAAACATTTGATACTGCTCAGAAATAATAGCAGTAGCACTCAAAACTAAACTAAAATGAAAAAAAAAAACAAGTTGAATAAACTATCAGGACTGCTGGGCAAACTTCTCACAATTAAAACATGAAATTACCAAGATAAATGGTAGACTAAATAAATGTGTATCTTATACGAATATTAAGAATAAATGCTTTTAAATTAATTACTAGGAGATGAAGATAGGACTTAGTGCTATTGTAGGTGCACCGAAGCCCAATCCTCACTCTTTGTTTGTAATTTTTGGATCAAATGTATTCCCTCCACCTTGCAATAGTATTTGATTTAGCACTAAAAACCTACTAAATTATTTAATAAATGTATGTGTGGTGCAGAAATGATCAGCTTCACCAAGGCAGTATTTCTTTAGGGTAGTAGAATGGATTGTGTTGTATTGCCTGCTTGTGCTACTTTTATTGCGTCCGTCATACTTGCTCTGTGTGTCGTTCACTCATAATTATGGAGTGTCTATTTATGATGTTTGATATGTGTGTAGCTTTCTATATGAGGAAGTTTGGAGCTGATCCGTGTTTCTGTGCCAGCAGAACAATGTCTCCCGATGAGCTGGTGTACTTAGGAATCCTCGCTGCCTCCATCCCTGTTGGATTCCTCTTCCGTTACCTCAGTGAGTATTTTGGAACAACATAATGAACAAATGTGTCCTCTAAAGGGCACAAACAAAACATTGACAGTTGTTGCCTTACATTTTGCATTGTGGGACAGGGAATTAAGATTTATTATTTTTCACTTACAGAGGGTGGACAAAATACCAAACAATATCATTTTAACATTTAACTAACTGCTCTTCATCTACAGCTTCATTCATCCTCAGGATGCTCATGATCATATATATATACTATACATATATACAGTATACTGAAATATGTCTAATAGGATACTGGACCATTTCTTTAAAGGACAGCCTTCTGTTATTTGATGGGATGAATCAAGCAGAAATCTGTTAACAGTCCTAACCTATTGTTAAGGATTAGTTATGTTTAGTCTGGTGTTTGGGAAGAACATGAATGTTGCTGAAAGATTACTTGTAAATCTTTGTTCATGGTTTTGTGTGCCTTAAGCTAATGTTAAACCTGTCAATGTGCTTTGCAGCCTGCCAAATGCAGTTTATATGTTGTCGTTTTGCTCTTGTTTTGAAGACGTATTCCCGTTTTAAAAGTTTTTCCTATAACGTTGTTGGAATGAAGATGGACAGTTATGGACATATTGACAAAGATAAAGTGATCAAAAGCCATATCAAAGATATCGTCTTTTCTGATTTCACACGTTCTTCTTCCTTGTCAAAACCTGGTGCCTACATTACCCACAATGCAACTCATCCTCGTCTATTTTCATTGCTGCTGGAGAGGAGAGCAATATGTTGAAATTTAGAGATTTTATAACACTTTTCATGCTGTGACTCAGGTGCTTTTCCCACCTTGTGTCGCTCCCATTGCTTCGTTGTATAACTTTGCTCTGACTTCAGGTCCTCCAGTGAAGCAGGGGGCAGCTCTTCTTCTGGGCCTCTCTATCGCCATCGCCACCTGTCACATCCACACCCTCCACTCTCTGGTGACGGTGTTTGGAACATGGATTATAATAAAGATCAGCTGGCGGTAAGAGATGGACATCCATGATTTTACTAAAGTTGACACACACACTGTGACAAAAAGTGAAGAGAGTCAGTCTGTAACAAAACATTCGTATTGATTCATTTACAGTAGTTATTATTACTTTAAAGTCTCTGAAATGTCAAAAATATAGGAAAATGCCCCATATCATTTCTCAGAGCCCAAGATGATGTCTTGAAATTGCTTGTTTTGCCTTACCAACATCCCAAAACCTAAAGATATTCAAATCACCATTACATATGACAAAGACAAGCAGCAAATCCTCATATTGGAAAAAATTGAGAATGAGAGAATGTTTGGCCCTTTTGCTTGAAACTGAACATGAATCTGTTAATCTTTTAAGATAAGTCTTAATAATCGTTTAGCTTCTTGTGTCTCCTGCACAATCTTTTGTTTGCTGTAAAGTGGCAAATAGACATGTTTTTTGCTTTAACTTATCATTATGAAGTAAATGCTGATTGCGCAATGTGATGACTATAGAATAATGACACCATCGGCGTTTAGATTTGTTTCATATAAGCATCGCTTTCACTATGCAAATCTATCTGCCACCGGGTACGATTTAACCAAAACAACCAAAACAGGAAGAGAATAGCGCTATTGTTGTCCGCGGTAATTATCGGTACCTATCCCCAGTCACCAAAGAGTATCAATGTAAGTACTTTGCAGCTAACCCTAGTAGTGGAAATGCCAGACGGTCGAACAACCAAAGTAACTGTGGAAAACAAAATGCGGCGTGTCCTGTGTTGTTGGTAGTTGCTAGGCTCTGAGGAAAACAGAAAGCACTCCGATAGTCGCTTGTCTCGACCAACTGCAATAACACATGGAAACTTTCAAGTATATCTGAGTATATGTAGGTCAAAGTGTTTCTATACACTTGGATGCCTTTGTGTACGACTGTAGATACTGTGCAGACGTAACATGTGAACTCACTCCTAACATTTGTCTCTGTGCACCAGGCATGCCCCAGCATTGAGTCTCAGCTGGAGCTTTCTCTACCTCCTCTTCTTCCGGCTGGTCACGTGGTTCGGTCTGCCACCACCGACGCCTTTTGCCAACGCCATCCAGCTACTTCTCACTCTCAAGGTGCAGAGATCCAGTCAGATCTACGGAAGCAACACACAGAGCCTTTACAGTTTGTGCATCTTTGTTGACTTCTATGTATCTTTCTGTTTCTCGTCTATCTTGCTGTTCAGATGGTGAGTCTAGCGAACGAGGTGAAAAGCTTCCACACGGAGAAGAAGAAGGACGTGAGCTCCTTTGCCAAGTCTCCCGTCATTGGTGGTCTGTCTCAGGAGCCCTCCCTCTACGATATTCTGTCCTATAGCTACTGCTATGCCGGTATAATGACCGGTAAGTCTGTGGAAGCGTCTGACACTTCACCGAATCTTCTCTGAATAATGTTGGTAGGAAGAAGTTGCGTGCGAGCTGCTTGTATTCATATGTGTTGTTCTTGCGTTTGCATGAATTTTAACTGTTGTTTCTTTTTCTCTCACTCTCCGCTACTTTGTCCAATATTGTGTGAGTCCGTATTGTTTTCAGTATTATTTATAATTTCTTCTGGTTTTCAAATATCTCCACTCTCTTCTTGTTTTCTTACTCCCCCTCATTTACAACACCACCCTCTCTTCCCACTGTCCTCCGCTGTTCCCTTTTGTGTCTTGCATTATCCTTATTGTCCATTGGTGTCTATCACTGTCTATCACTGTCTATCACTGTCTATCACTGTCTGTGCCTTTATTCCTTAATCTCATCCCTCCATCTCCCTAAAGGTCCGTTCTTTCGCTTCCAAACGTACGTTGACTGGCTGAGGCAGCCGAGCCCGCAGGCCCTGCCCGGCTGGGTGCCGTGCCTGCAGCGCCTGAAGCTGGTTCCTGTCTACGGCGCTCTGTTCCTGGCTGTCAACTCTGTCTTCCCACTGGCGTACGTTCGGACCGAGGAGTTCCTGGATGAGAACTTTTTCTTCAGGTATTGTAACAATGCATGACTGCCCTCATAATGTATTTTAATATTGGTAACAATGTCAGTTATAGGAGTTGTTGGTTTATTATCGAATCATCATTGCATCCTTTCATAAATGTGTATTAATAATGTGAGCAACTGCATACAGTACAGTCATGTAAATGCTAAGAGAAGAAAACAATGAATGAAATTGATGCAACTAATATAGGAGAAAGACCTTTGTCCAGATAAGAACAAGCATAAAAACGTACATTTTAAGTGTGTTAAAGTATGTGGTGAATAATATTTCAAAAACATTTACTAAATGGTCCCGGGAGGCAGTTAACTTAAACTACAGTGTACTGTGTCTACTAAGTGTCTCAACTAACCTCATGTCAGGAGTCTGGCTGCTGTTTGTCAGAGGAAGACAAAGTAGAGATTACTCTTCACAGTGAGCTGAAAACAACCGTGATGACGTGTGTATTAGCTGTGGAGGGCCAAGCAGTAATTCAGGGTTGAACGTCTTGGTAATGTGCAGTTGTTTGGTAAGATGGAGATGAATAATGTGCTTTTCTCTCTCTGTCACCAGGGCTTTCTACATGATCGCAGTGTTCTTCGTGTTTAGGATGCGTTTCTATGCGGCGTGGTGCGGAGCTGAGGCTGGTTTTATCAGTGCCGGTTTGGGCTGCTATCCAGAAAAGGCTCTGTCCAAACCTGGAGGAGGACCCACCGTCAACTACAGGTACATCCTCCCAAGACCAACAAGTATATTAAAAGAGGATGCATCACTATGTGTGTATGTTGTAGAATGTAACTGCATCGCTCCCTAACATCTTGTATGAAGTTCATATTTTTGTCTTTTCCCCTAATGGCCAGTCCTGATCCCACCGCTGAAGAGAACTATGACTTCAAAACCATCCAGAACATCGATTGCTACAACACTGACTTCTGCGTGAAGGTCCGCCATGGTATGCGTTACTGGAACATGACAGTGCAGTGGTGGCTGCATCACTACATCTACCCCAATGCCCCCTTCAAAGCCTACGCTCTCAGGTAAGCTTTATGCTTTATATATGCAGCAGTTTCTGCTTATTTTACAGGCATGAATCCGCAAACTCATCCACAAATCCCTGTGTGAAGTGTTTTGGCATAAAAATGTCTTTATTGCACCTGTGCAATTAGATAAAATCCTAAAGAATTCAAATGTGACGTTATAGCGATCATCGTCTTAAGATTTTAAAGCAGGTTTTATAGGCACGTTCTCTTGTTTCTAATCAGCTTTGATCTTTAAATGTGAATTTTCTGCAGTAATACCAGTGAAGCTCCCTCTGTTACCCAAAAGTATTTTATTTCATTTGACTTCTTACATTTTTAGTAAGGCTGGGCAATATGGCCAAAATCTTCTCAGCCAATATTGGTCATTTCATATCTCGATTACGATATACAATATATCACGATATAGCATGTTTTCTGGTAATTCAACAAATAAATAGTCCATATTAAATAACCACATGGTCAAGCCTATTTTTGGATACTAAAAGTACTGAGTATTTTCTCATTCAATTAAGAACATAAAATGTAAAAAATAAGGCTGGTATTCAATGTTGGTTAATGTCAATAAATCCCACGAGAAGACCCAAAGACCAAATATATCTTAACTTCTTCTGTGGAACTCCATCCTACTGAATATGCAAAGCTTTAAACAATGATCATATCACCCAGTGCAACAGTGTGGCTCATTTGCGTGTTTTTTTTAATAGTTTGTGGACAAGAATGGCAGTTTATGTCACAAAGAAATGAGCTATATCCGGCTTTGGCTACACAGACGATACTTACTCAGTCGGACCATTGTTAGGTTTTCTTCTTTTCA
Organism: Bovichtus variegatus; assembly: GCA_943593645.1. Lineage (NCBI taxonomy): Eukaryota > Metazoa > Chordata > Actinopteri > Perciformes > Bovichtidae > Bovichtus > Bovichtus variegatus. The sequence continues at coordinate 4,698,424 of CALSCE010009506.1, forward strand.
TCGTTAACAATAAGGAAAATACAGAATATCACCAGACTTTTCCTTAAAGTCTTGTTTCATTAGATACGATTTCTGCTATGTTTATTCCCTGAAAGTATGAGGACATGTAGGGATTATTTCATGTCCTACTACACACTTTAAATAACTTTAAAACTGCCCTTTTTAACATAAACCGTTCTGATCGTGTCCCAGCATCTTTTTGTTTTATCTGAAATATCTGAAATGACAGAAACCCTCAGAGTGTCATGTCCGTATGACTTCAACATCTCTCCTGTTTGTCTGTAACTTAGGGCCGGCTGGACCATGTTCATCAGCGCCTACTGGCACGGACTGCATGTCGGCTACTACCTCTCCTTCCTCACCATCCCCCTGTGCATCGCAGCCGAGTCTGCCATGGAGGCGTCTGTCCGAGCTAAACTGGGTCCTTTTGGACAGAACATCTTCGACTGGGTTCACTGGTTCTTGAAGATGAGGGCCTACGACTACATGTGCATGGGCTTCGTCCTGCTCAAGGCCTCCGACACCATCAACTACTGGACCTCCATCTACTTCATCATGCACATCATCGCCGTTTGCTGCATAATAGTCGGCAGGGCTCTGAAGGGAGGGAAAAGGGAAGGAAGGAGAGGGGACAAGGAGGAGAAAAGCCAGGGAGAGAAAATAGAAAATGTGAAAACTGGAGAGAAAACCGACTGAGTGGAGGTACAGAAAAGAACTGGGTGGATATTTGTTGGGGGACATGAGGAGTTGTTACTTCGAGACTAGAATTTCAAACATCCATCGCACCAACACTCATCTTTTAAGCAGCGTCACACGGGTCCTTTAAAATTTCTTGTGGGAAAAAGTACAAGTTATTCAAAATGCACTAAATCAGACCAAAGTGTGACATGTAAAATCTGGTAAACTGGACTTTCCGTTTATGTACATTAAAGTACTGGGAAGACTGGGAGAAGAATGTTTGAGCTCAATGAATGTTACTTTTGTAGTGTGATTGGCAAATGGGCTGTAAATGGGATGTATTTAGTTCACTCCCCTCATCAGAGCGTCTGCCTGTACAGTTCGTGTGCTTTTATTTCACGATACCATTCCAAGTTTAATTGAACTGTAATACTGGTCAAAATGATTCTGTTGAAATGTCAAGATGCTGTTTTAAATACAGGCAGTAGGGCGAGGCAAACCATAACCAGCTCAAGCCTAATACTGATCTTATGCTTATTTAACAGAGAAGCGATTGAATATGATGAAATTGAGTTTCCATAACCAACAAAACATTCGAGCAGCACTCAGCATTATGTTACAGTACATTTTTACTGGAGTACAGAACAATGGGGGGGGGGGAACGTCACGATGGCGTCATCATTTGTGTGTGAGCATTATCTAAGTTTTCCAATTTCTTTCAATTTTACAGAACAAAATAGTCCTGCTGCCATTTGGCGTCTTAAATCAGCACCTTGACCTAAAGAGGATTACGTTTGTGTCATACGTAAATGCAGAACAAGTACAATGTAAAACTTACTGTGCAACTTATCATAGGTTGAATGGAGCAAAGCAAGGTCCAGATTACATTTGTATGGCTGCCTAATTACAATAAGTGTTTTAGATTTTGTTTTTTTCCTGCATTATAATGTTCATGTTGGCTGAATATTTCTGTGCTTTGCTTTACTCCCTTGACCCAGTGAATCCGAAATGTATTGTCCTTCCTATTGTTCTGCCTGTAACTGTGAGCATATCAGGAACATCTGCACCGACGTCTCTGAAGAGTGTCGTGTGCAAGATAGCAACAGTCCGTTCACTGCCAAAATGTCTGTACTGCCATCATGGACCATTCAGGGTTGGGACCAAACATTTGATACAAAAAGTTGCAAGTTTCACATAATAACTATAAGCTGCCAACGTCAAGAATAACAGCACAGCTAGGGCTGGGTGATATGGTTGAAAATGCTGTCACAGAGTTAACTAGAAGGGCAACCGGAGAGCGCAGTTCTCGGACAAGGCCCTTCCAAAAGTGAACAGGTTGTTCCTCTGCCCGTGCTGCACCCTTCTGCCAAGCGTCATGAAAAAGGGCCAAGTAGTTTTTCTGTAATCCTGCTGACAAATCGACAAACCGCACCGAAAACATAACCTCTATTGATATGTGTCCCAATATGAAAAATGTTTGCAAATGATATGTAAAAATAATCAAATTGAATACAAAGCAATACACTGTCCCAATGTCCTGAATTCAGTGTGGCCAAATTTCAATAGCAAATTTTGCTTAAAATTAAAGCTCGCCCCGAAACATTTATTCGCACGGCAGAAATGTCTAGAACGATAACATTTTCTGGTAATATCTTCGCCATTCACTTCTGCTGAAAGTTGATAGATGATGATATTGAATTATCGCCCGGCCCTAACCTCGATAAACAACTGTGAACAGTTGGAAAACACGTTGAGAGTTTTTCCACTCATTCCTGTCTCACACTGTGTGATAACTACTGTGTCTTTGTTTTATATGCGCACGTTTTGTTCTCCACACGAAACCGAGATCATTTGTTTTCCAAAGTGTTTTTTGTGCCATGCCTATACCCTCTCTGTGCCAAAACCCAACTTTTTTTTTTGCACAGTGATGATTGTGACTTCTCTTCCTCCAGTCTATTTATTTTTAGCCTTTTGTCTCTTCAGCTTCACATCCTGCACCAACTGTATCACTCCCTGCTCTGTAATGGTGTTACCTCTGGAATACATATCAGTATTTCCTCATCAATGCTACTCTCTTGCCTTTTCTTTCTTTAAACTCTACTAATTTTAGTTCATAATTACCTTGTGTAAGTCTGTAAGATAAATCATGTAGAAAAATGCTTTTATACGTCATTTTTGTCCAACTGGTAAATCATTAACTCTCCGGCATTAGTGAACACAAACACACCTGCTTAGTTACCTCACAACAGTGTCCCGGTGCTTTCTTTGAGCTAAGAGGAACTGCACCCTTTGATTAAACAAAACATGTTTGGCCAGTGAATTGATAATATTGACATGTATGTAATTAAATTATTATCATGTACACATATGTAGGATATATTTCCTTTCTTCCCATCAAAGCCCACAATTGAAATTCACCAAAAATCATTTTCTGATGTACTCTCAAGGACTGCTCAATATCACACATTAGTTTAATAAGTGTAACCGGTTTTCTTGCTTTATGCTTCTGTTCTTCCAGGCAGATTAATAGACTGTGCAAATTGTAAATGGATGGTAACCATCTGCGTGGGAATAATGGGTTATGTCATACAAGGAAGTACCTGTATGGTCATTCACAAAGGGAGTAAAGTCCGTGAGAGAAGACAACAGCGAAGGGGTTTCTGGTTAGGCAGCATTTCCTCGTTACGGGCTTCACCATCTGTTTCACTCTGGATCTGTTGCTGTGAAAGTCTTGGATGTTGTTATAGAGAAACGTCTGGTTGTGTTAAACTGCATCGGAGAAATGGCCCGTGAAACACAGAGACAAGCCTCAAGTGAGGCGTATAACCATATATATTCTGAAGGTGTGTCTTTTTTTTTTTTTTTACCTCTGATCTGATTTAATTTCATATTTGTTTGTTCATTTTAAACGCTAAACACTTGAATCATTATCTGAATATCTAAAGAATGTCTCTGCTGATGAGGAATCCTCTTTTAATCTGACTGGATTGTGTCGCCACATGTTGCTTTGATTAATTTCTCGCTGTTTTTCTGCACCCAACCACTCTTAAGTGAATGGTTACCCCGGTGACCAGCAGTCTCTAAGGTTACGACGGGTTTCGTCTCAAGTGTCCAATCAGAATTACCCTCAGTTCGACTGGAGCTCGAGCCCTGAAGAGGAGGATGAAGAGGGCAACAGTGGACCGCCTCGGGACATCAGGGCCACTCCTCTGCCCATGGCACTGAAAAGAGCTGTGAGGTGTGTTTAAAAAATAGTCTTAGTTAAAGATGCCCTCCAGACATGTTTTACAACATATAAAAAAAAATAATATATCAAGAAACTGGTCAAATATTCTGGCAGCTAGTAAAAAAGCTATCACAAGGAAGTGACTGATGAATGGATATACATAATATATGATATATATATATATATATATATATATATATTATGTAAAGGTAATTTTCCCTCAAAGTCCAAACAGAATAGTTTTTTTTCTGGATTTGGACGTGAACTGAGTACATTAAACCTATAAGGTCAGACTTTACAGACTTGATAGAAGAAATTAGTGTACAATTCGATATATATTTACATTATTTAATTGCATCTCACAGCTCGCTCTTTATTCATTTTAAATTTTTTGTAATATTTAAGGTGAAAGCTTCCAATGTTTAATTGTAAATAATTAAAGCTAATTTTATAAAAGAAAACCTGTAAGAGCCAGGCTGTAAAATGTTTATCAAACGTACTGCAAAATGTTTTGTTTTGAGTGGCCACAGTGCTGTGTGGATCTGTAATACCGATGCTATGTAAAATGATGAATGTGAAATGATTTATTTTCCAAAAAAATACAATGTATCAAACGACAGAGTGAAAATAATACCACAATGGGCGAGGAGTCGCTTGTAATGATGAACCTAGAGAGAACGATTTGTGTGGCGAGTTTCAGCTCATTGTTTCGGTTTTACCGCCCGAAACTTAAATGTTCTAGTTCACTCTCACAGCTCTTATAATGTAGTTTTCAGCAAACAAGCTTGAAAAACCCACAGTACATGACCTGCTGAGCACCAAACAGCAGCCAGACACAGTGAGTGACTAGCTGGTGAACGTGCAGCAGAGACAGATACTTCCCTCAGGAGTAGGTAGAGACCAAAGACAGAGATAAAAAGAGACTAAATATTGGACTTGTATACGTCAGGGTGCCTGAAACTGATAATGTCTTTCCATAACTGCCAAGAAGTTCCCTATATCAACTTTAGGGTGATTTCAGTTTAATGTTCACAACTTGTTTCATCTGCCCCCTAGTGGCCAACAATCAGTTATTGCAGGTTTAAGTCCATTCTTATGGTTAATTCTTCGAGCACTCTGTGTGTGCTAAAGGCTTTTAAGTTTCCACATTTGTGTAAATTCCATATTGGACAACAATTTGCTGCCAAACGTAGTTGTGATGTCACAAAATGTTGCTGAAAACGTACATGTCTTCTTCGATTGGATACTAACAAACTCTTTGCACAAACATCATTCTGCGCAGCGAAGGTCAAACATCCAAGTGAAATAACAATAAACAACACACGTTTTTTAGGGGATGCTGACTTTTATATTTTAAATGGTACACATCACAGAGAATGCTAATGTGACAGAAATGTCATGCACCGCGATTAATTAGAAATAATTAATTAGAAATGTTCCAGCTGAACACTGTCTCTAGTTTCCCTATGATTAGAACCAAATGACATGTTTCTTTGTCAGGAAATATCTTGGAAATTGTTGGGAAATTAGGTGAAATGAAGTGTTACAATTAATTATATCACAAACTAATTACTCTATTTATGTGAAACTTGTCCATGACAGGCAAGTGCAGCAAATGCAGATTCCTGTGGTTTCCAGAAGGGAGTCCTGGAAACGGAAAAAGACCAAAACTCTGCGCAAACTCAAAAAAAACGGCAGAGGATTTCTCTCCTTTTGCTCACTGTGGAGCAAGACTCTGCAAAAGATTGGAGGTAAACCTTTAACCGCTAATTTCAGGATTACAGATTACACATTCTGTACACTACCTCCATGCATAATATGGTGAGAGAAAATTGTTTAACTAATTTTACACATGTGGTTTGAATCCCTTTTTGCATTTAACTTTTAATTTATTTATTGTCTGATAGTAATGGCATACAGTACATACAAACCTCTGCACACACACACACACACACACACACACACACACACACACACATTTTAACTGACAAGGTATAATAAAAAAGCGTAAAATAGCATAATCAAGTAAATCATTTTAAAAAGTGGAGGGGGGGTAAATTAAAATCAAATCTAAAAAAGGCCATAGCACATGATTATATATAATATAAACTGGCTCACAATAAAACGTGACATAATTATCAATTTCCAATGTCTCGTTTTAACCTCTATTATGTTATTTGTAGTTGTCTGTTATTTATATTATGCCATGTATTCTGAATATTCTATATAGACTTCACATTATGGAAAATTTGCTTTCCAAAATCTATCCACCATTACAAAAGGCATATTAAGTTACAGTCTTTATAATTGTGTTTAACAACCTCCATCTCTAATAATCTAGTAACATTTAAGATGAGTCAGTACAGATAATAACATATATATATATCCCTTTTTTGCATTATTAACAAAATCATGCCCCCACAGGGAACTTCGGAGGTGGCGTCCAGTCTTACTTCCTGTTCCTGCGGTTCTTGGTGGTGCTCAATTTTGTTTCCTTTTTACTGATTGCTGGGTTCGTCCTCATCCCGAGCATCGTCTTCAGGTCGGTCGGGACCAGCCCTGCTAACAGCACGGGTAACGCTTGTTCAGGCTGCAGCTTGTCAGCTCACAACATTTCATTTGGCTTTTACTTTGGGGGGCGATCACGTGGCAGTGGTTAATGTGTTTTCATCGGTCACCGGTGCATGAGCATAAGAAATATTCCCAAAACTATATATGAATCAAAATTTAATTACCTGAAGTTCATCTGTAAGTTTGTAAGATATAGAAGATATATTGTTGAAACATTTTTGTCATGCACAGCCATTACTTCTCAACCTTAAATTGTTTTATTTTTTAAATGTTTCCCTATTCACAAGAGAATGTGTCACAGTTTCTCAGTTTATTAGATAAAACCCTGTGTGAGGAAACTAGCTTTATATAGATGACCCTCTTCCTCTGCTATCGAGTGAGCCACAGACCTGCATTTAATCCCCTCTGCAGCTTTCACTCTTTTCTCCTTATGTTAGTCTTAAAACATTAGGACAATGACCTGCATGTTCAGATATGTTCACATAGAAATACTGTAAAGCTTCCTTTCTGCTGTGTTTTCCAGGTCCACAGGAATGCATGACGTATGACCATAATCCTCATGGCCTGGTGTTGTTCTATAATTACTTCCTTGACTTACTTTCAGGCACGGTGAGAAACTGTAGCATCGCATTGACCTGCAAAGATATGAGACGTGCAGAGAGCGCACAGCGAAAAACACATTATTGACATTATTATTCTTTACACCTTCAGTTTTTATTTTAGTTATTTTTATTATTCGGAAAATACTCGTGATTGTACCATTTCATCATTTCTAGACACAATTCAGTGACTTATGGTCTCGTTCCTTGCAGAGTGAGATGAGAAGATTGAAACCACTCTGAGAGGACTGTGTATCAATCTTCTCATATAACTGTGGACAAGAAAGGGAACAAGCACATAATGTCAAACTGTCAAACTACTGCTTTAAAACAAAAACAAAGATAGTTATAAAGTGAAAAAGGCCATATATGTGACAGAATGGAACATATTGGAGCTGAGGTCTCCTTTTCAAATTAAGAGTCTATTAAGTCAGGGAGTTATTATCCTCGCAGGCTATTCTCTGCTGATGAAAGTACATTTAATTTAAACCACACCCTGTGCACATTTAGTACGTCAGCGACTGTCCTCTCCTCGTTGCTCAGGGTTTCATGGAGTATTCGTACCTGTTTTATGGCTACTACAACAACACAAGGGTGGAGGACAGTAGCTTCTCCTACAACATCCCGCTGGCCTACCTCTTCACCGCCGTCTTCTACTTCATCTTCTGTCTCATTTGTATCATAGCACGGTCAGTCATTTAACAAACAGGCTCTATGTTAACAATCAAGACGCAGCCTGTGTATATCGGTGTGTGTGTGTGTGTGTGTGTGTGTGTTTGTGTGTGTGTGTGTGTGTGTGTGCAGAGTGGGAGACAATGGGCCCCTGAGCACAGACATGCAGACTCTCTTACTGTACATAGGAGCAACACATGTAGACCTTATAGTTTTTTGCCTCTTTTTGTTGTTGTTTTGTGTCACTTTGTATTTATTTTTTGTCTGCAGTCGTTTTGGCCCTTTTTGTAGTCATTTTGAGTATATTTGTAGTTGTTTTATGTCTCTTCGTTGTAACTTTAAGTCTCTTTGCAGCTGTTTTGCTTCTCTTTGCAGTCTTTTTGTGTCTCTTTGTAGTTGTTTTGCACCTTTTTGTCATTAGCTTGTGTGCGTGTGTGTGTGTGTGTGTGTGTGTGTGTTTATGTGTGAGTGTGTTCAGCCGTCTCAGTGAGGGTTCAGGTCAATAAGTGAAATGAACAGAATGACATTTAAAAGCCTGAGTCGGGAGTTCAGTCACCTTGACCTGCTTCATCTTGTTCCTTTTCCCTGACTGGCTGCTCGTGCATGTGCACGCAGGATGGGGACTGCAGCTCGAGTTGTCGTGGCAACGGGAGGCAGCACTGGGGGCGACTACAGCATGATAGTGTTCACCAGCTGGGACTACGGTTGCCTGGGAGACCGAGCTACCAAACTGAAGCAGAAGAACATCCACTACCGGCTGCAGGTCAGAGGGGATCTGTCCCACTTAGCAGAATAGAGAAATGTGATGTTCTCTCTGCAGCAAAGTTTTGCATAATCATTCACCGCATGCTTTCAGACGACCCCTCTCCCTCTCGTTCCTTTCTCAGGTGGATCTGGAGGAGGAGAGCATAAAGAAAAGGGCAGCCGCTCTGTCTATGTGTCAAAAAATAGTTTTATACGCTTTACGTGTCTTTATGTGTGTTGTTTCATTTGGGCTCATTATAGCAGCCTTCTACGGCATCTTCGTGGCCACCGACTTCAGCCAGGTAAATGATGTAAAAGAGGGATGATGGTCATTTTCTTGCATCTGAAAGTCTTTGGTGACCTTTCGGTTTCCTTCTCTGACAAACAGGATAAGAATGAGCAGGAAGGGATCCTGGGTTTGTTTTTTGAGTATCTACCTTCCATCGTGATCACCACCGGAAACTTTGTGGTGCCACTGCTGTGTGACCAGATCGCCCTGGTAGAGCGATACGCCCCCAGCACCACTGTCATAGTGGCACTGTTAAGGTTTGCACTGCCGTTTCTGTGAGAGAGGGATCAGGTCAGAGCATTTGCATTTAGTTCATTTTATTTGTAAATGACTAAATATTTAAAATAACATTAACATAATTAGAAAGTTACACAATGACTCAATATAATGATACCAATATAGCTTTAGTGACATTCATATAACCTCAAAAACATACTGATATAACGTGACTCTTTTGTTACATTGTTATCAAACTTTTAAAATCCATTCTATTAACAAGTCCAGTGGAAGGACAAATAAGGACAAAAGTCTCAACTTGTCAAAAAAGCATTTTCATTGTCATCATACATTAAACATATCTCCCACGAATTAGCATTAAATAGTTACAGGTCGAGGGTGTAAAATGGCATAAATAAATAGCATAATTGCCCATTTTCAAGATTGCACCTTCCTCGACGCATCTGTCACAGTCAGGAGTGCAGGTGTTTGTGAATAAGAAGGAAAACGAAATTAAAATTGAAATTTATGAAACCTGCTACAAAAAGTGGTGTCATCTGAACTCAGTGGTGGAAGAACCAATACAACAATGTAAAAGTACTCCATTGAAAGTAAAAGTCTGTCATACAAAAGTATATTTAAGTAAAAGGAGAGAAGTATGATAAGGAAATGTACCTAAAGTATCACAAGTAACATTTTACTGTTCTGGCTGGTTGTGGTGGAGTTTGAACTCTGTAATGGTTGTTTAGTGTAGAGACCTAAACATTTAAAAGGGCAACAAGATTAATCTCAGCGGTAATGAGATGATTAGTGGGAGATGAGAGAATACAAAAATAAAGTTCTGCAAAAGAAATTACAATTTTAACGTCTTTTGGCCTCAAACACTTCAAACAACAACTCATAGACATCTGGAGGCTGGGACATGGGACCATTGTGTTTTATAAGGTTACCTTTGAAAATAACTAGTAACTATAGCTGTCGGATAAATGTATTGCAGTAAAAATACAATATTTCAGCGCAGTGATGTAGAACTGTAGTCGTACTCACTGTTCAGAACATGCTTTGGGTCAGAGACAATGTTGTGGGTCAGCCTTAATGTGGTATTATTGTAGGCTGATTCATAAAGTTTCTGATTTTGATAATGATTCATCTTTTTCTGTTCCATGTAAAGGGCAGTGTTTCTTCGTCTGGTGAGTCTGGGTGTCCTCCTCTTCACCCTGTGGCGTCAGATCACCTGCGAGGGCGCCACAAATAGTGAAAAATGTCAACCGTGCCAATACAACCATGAAGTCTACCCGGTAATTATACTTCTTGAGTGCATGTGAATTATTTTTAAATATGCTTCTTCTTCACAAACAGGATCGAAGGAAAGTCCAAGCTGTTAGACAACAGCTGAAGAAAAACATGGAGAGATACAACAACAAATACAATACAAATATTAGTTGTTTTCCAATGTAACTTCCCAGTCATCGCAGTGTTTACATAAGCAAATAATTATGTTTGCAGTTTGCTTTTGCATCATTGCAGAGACAGAGTGAGCTCTAAGTTAGCCGGATCAACAGAAGAAAGTAGATAACGCTAAGAAAGAGAATTAGAAAGACAAACAAACAGATTGACAGTAGTTTTGTTTTGCCAAACAACTTGATTCATCAGAATTAAGAGGGCATATGAAGTGATTGTGCCTGAAATACATTTGGAGTCTGTTGCTATATAACAAAGTCATATTTGACATGAAAAAGCATCCTCATTTTTTCACTAAACCATGAGGGTCATCGATGAAAGTCTTTGACTGTCTCATTTGCTGACACTCTTTTAAGTAAAATGCATATTTACGAGATGCATAATTTATGAGATGGAGTATAATTACAGCTTGTGTGTAAATTGCTATAATTATGAAATAATTGAGCGACATAGTCCTAATTTAAGAAAAAACACCAAAGAACACAAAAGAAGGTTCATTTATAATATTTTCCACATTTAAATATTGCAAGACAGGTACATTTTTTTCATGTTTGTGTTAACGTGTAGTGCTGGGAAACGCGTATAGGACAGGAGATGTACAAACTCACCCTGTTTGACCTCCTCATCAACATCGCTGTGCTCGTCCTGGTGGAGTTTCCACGCAGGTACAAATCCCTGTGTGAATTTGTCTACGTATATCAAATAAGATGGAAAATGTGCAAATGAATGTGGTCAAATCATAGTGTGACATTCAGCTCTGTGTGTGTGTGTGTGTGTGTCAGGATGGTGGTAGACAACTGGTCCAGTAAGCTGGCTCAGTGGGTGGGTCGGCAGGAGTTTGTGGTTCCCGCCAACGTGCTCGGACTGGTTTATGGTCAGACTGTGGTTTGGACTGGAGCTCTTTTTTGCCCTCTGCTGCCGCTCATCAACACCATCAAGTTTATCCTCCTCTTCTACTTTAAGAAGGTGAAGATGTTGCTTTAACACAGCTTTACTTCTTATTATGCATATACAGTATACATGTACTACATTCCTGTTTACATTCAGTGTATTTATATGCAATACTGTCGACCACAAATCTATATTACTTTATTTTATGTTTACATGTAGCCCTATATTTGAACTGGCACTAATTTACGTCTTAGATTCTCATTTTGCTTTTACTTGCATGTACTGTATGTCTTCTTCTTTTTTTGCATACGTATTTAATGAGCATTGTTGGAGGGAGCCTGGGATCTGAGAAGAGTTTAATTGCCAACGACTGCTTCTCTGTAATTGTTGTGAATACGGTTATAAAGAACTTGACATTTCACACAATGCCTTTTTGTTGGCCTAGTGAGGAGAAAGTTATTCACCAACACTTCGCTGAGGTTTTGTTCCTCACCCTGTCTACATTGCTTTTTTCCTGCTCAGATCACACTCTTCTATAATTGTCGACCAGCCCTGAAGACGTTTCGCTCCACCACCTCCACCTTCTTTTTCCTTGTGGTACTCCTGTTTGGCTGGGGCCTGGCCACAGTTGTCATGATTTACAGTCTTGCACAGTGAGTGCGGATTTTATGTTTCATGTTTTATTTGCACAACAGAGAAAAAAGTAAGTAGATGTTCAGGCGAGGTAGAAACCCACTACGGGCTCATCTAAGAAACCTCACCTAGAAGGGAGAAATAATATATATAAATATGAATAATGATACAAAATTAAATATCAATTAATATGCATATTTTTGACATTGTAAATTATGATAATCTGCTAATGGAAAGAAGCAGCACTGTGTTGAAAACAAAACAGAATCAAATTATTATTTCTTGACTCTGGATAAAGATATTGACATAAATAATCCCATACTTATCATATTTTTATAAATTAGGCTGCTATAGATAACGGCAAAATTGTTGAAGCCAAAATCAAGATTATTTAATACCAAATCTTTTTGATATCAAAGCACTTTTAAGTTTCATTTTGTAGCCTGATTGTTGCCTTTAGCAATCATAACTTTAAAAAACTAAAGTTTTTTAGTTTAACGCTGGCAGTGACAAATATTGATTGTGAAAATAACAATAAAAGTGGTCAAGGTGAAGCGATGTAAGAGGATTAGCAGGATTAGATTTGATGTCATGGCACTGCTGAAAACATTGTATAAAAATGTTTTTTAGTCATATTACATTGTCGAAGTGTTTCCCCTCTTTCCCAGGATCCGTCCTTCTATGGGTTGCGGTCCTTTCCGTTTCTTCTCCAGCATGTGGTCGATTGTTCCAACGTCTTTCTACAGCCTCTCTAACACCACGCAGGAGTTTCTCTTCTTCATTGGTTCCCAGTCATTCTCCATCCCTCTGTTTGCATTATCTTGGTGAGTCAACCTGATTATTATGCTTGCATACACAGTACTGTTCTGAACCCAAATATAGATTGCAGCCTGTATTTTACCTGCATATTATATTGTCCTTCACTGTCAATTTCATGATGTTCATTCACGGCTCCTTTCTCCCTGGCAGTGTGGTGATGTGCTATTTTGTGGCCTTAGCGTCTGTCTATGGGAAAAGTGTTGCTCTGCTAAGAGCTCAGCTTAAACTGGTAAGTTGTTGGCATTTACCTGTATGGTGAGGTGTCATATTGCTGTACATGGTTTTGAACTTTGACAATATGTATGTTGGCCTATGTGATTTCCTAATACTCACAGGCATACTAATGCAGTAGTGGGTCTTTGGCTTACAGGAGGGCCGGGACAAGCAGTTCTTGGTGAAGCAGATTGAGAGTCTGAGTCAACGACATCAGATACTAAAGCATACTGCAGGGGCACATAACTGAACATAGCATAGCGACCGTGTTTATGACCTTGTAAACACGAAATAACATGATGAGGTATCTTAAAGGACCGTATGTACCTTATATATACACGTTGGAAAAAACTGTCACTCCTTGAAAAAAACTGTTAGTTAGAGCCATGACAAACTGGAATAATTTAGCCCTTAATATCGGCCTTAAAAAAAAAATCATCATTTTATAAAGAATATGCAGCGGCAATTATAGGCATGCAGATGACAGACTGAATAGTAGGAGGCATAACTTTGTGCTAGTTTTAAATATTAGTGTTTCACTTCATACTAGTTGTACAATTCTCATTCACATCATCTATAAATATATATATATATATATATACACGTATATATAATTCTCATTCTTTTTCAACATCCACTATATATGGATTTTATTATTAGTATTCCACATCATTGTATGTACAGTGTTTAGTGTCTTTGAATTGTATTTGAATGTAATTTTATGTATAAATATTATATATATATAT
>CALSCE010009506.1:4712581-4726116 GCA_943593645.1 Bovichtus variegatus
TATATATTATATATAAGAAAAGAAAATCATGCAAGTAAAAGCTAAATGAGAATCTAATACGTGAAATAGTGTAAGATAAAATATATACATAAATGAAATATATATAAATGTGTGGTAGAGAGTATTGGAAATTAATAAACTGAAGGTAGACAGGAATGTAATAAATGTACATGCATAATAAGAAGTGTTAATATACATACAAAGAGATGTATGGGATGGCAGTGGTCTAGTTGTCAGGTTTTCAAATAGAAGACCAGAAGGTCGTGAGTTCAATACCAGTCTGTACCATTGAACCCCTGAGCAAGGCAATTAACCCTGAGGTGCTCCAGAGGACTGTCCCTGTGGTTAGTTACTGTAAGTCGCTCTGGATAAGAGCATCTGCTAAATGACCTGTAATGTAATGTAAACAGTTTGTAAAACGATAAATAAAGTATACAAAGTAAAGTAAATAACAAAGTGGCATTAAATAAAGCCAGGTATAAATGCCATGTAAAGACTGCGTTTGTTCATGTTTTGTCCATGCAAATAGACATAGATACTTTGTCTTTTTTTACCTTTTACATAATAAAATGAGAGGAATTGTAGCCCCCTCTAGTGTCACATGTGTGGTGTTGCAGACAGTAGTAGTGTTTACTTCCTGTTTGTGTCTACTTGTTCCTGTGGGCTACAGCAGCCAGCTATCAAGAGGAACTTCTCCCTGCAAGTTAGTAACAGTATTTATGTCCTGTCTGTGAATGTTGAATTGTTAAAACGATGAGTTTATAGTGAGTTAAATGTCCCTTCTCGAAACTGTGTCGTTAAAGTTAGAGGGTAACGTCCCATGAACAAGTAGCATACTTTGGCTAACGTTAGCTTAGTTGCAGAAAGAGAAGCAAGCTGACATTAACAACACGACTGAAATGTTCTCTTTTTTCTGACTTCAGAGTTGGCACATTTTTAGCGCTACTTGTTTCCCCACTTCATCTAGCTACACACGTTACAGTTTTATGAACACATTGAGTGTTTCGGTCCTACTTAGTCCCGCTTCAGTCGGAGCCGGTCTGCTCAGCTAGCTCGCTAACGTCCAGTATCGACAGTCTCCAAGGCAACAATGAACATCCTTCCGAAGAAGAGCTGGCATGTTCGCAACAAAGACAACGTCGCTCGCGTGCGGAGGGACGAGGCTCAAGCAGCAGAGGAGGAGCGCGAGGCCAAGCGTCGCGTGGAGCGTGCCGAGCAAGAGGTGAGCCCGGTGTTGATGATGATGATGATGATGAGGAGTTACTGTGCAGACCTACATTTTGTCAAACTGAGCTGTCCAAAAGAGCCCACCTCCAACACCTCATTATTATTATTATTATTATTATTATCATTCACACGTTTACTTACATTAAGGTATCCATACCACATTGTAAGTCAAAGGTCTGCAGGTTCGACACCTGTGGGAGATGTTGGAGCAACGTGTTAGATGGTGCTCTACACAGCCATCATCAAAACAGAAGTGACATTTTTTCCTTTAATTTATTATGGATGTATTTCTTATTCATTCTAACATTTCGAAGCATGTTAATTTGTGTGAGTTTTCAGTTTTAAAGCATGTGCTAAATTGCATTGTGCAGTTCAACTGGATAAAGCAAATTATAGTTTTTTGTTTTTTTAATAGACACAGACTTTTGTACTGTGTACATTTAGAATAATTATAGTGCTGAGTTCGATGAAAAAACATGTCCTTACTGTAATATTTGTTTATGTTCTTCAATTCTCCCATTGGTAATATTTATAAAGTGATCTTTAAAGGACTATAAAGTGTGCCTTTAGAAATCAGTACCAAGCTTGTAGTGAACTTAGTCTTTATGTCATCCTTTTATTTCCAATGGTGTCGTCGTAATACTCTTTTGCTGCAGAATTTGTAAAATACCACACACAATGAGGCTTTATGGTTGAAGCTTTAGTTGCAGTAAATCAATAACAAAACTGAAGTAGAAGGAGACTTATCTCGCCCGTGGAATACCTATGAAATGATGCGTTATCAAGAAACTTTATTGTTCTTTATATTTTTGTTTTGGATGTGCAGTAACGACTTCCTCTCCTCAGGCTCGTACAGAGTATCTGAGAGGGAAAGCCCGAGCTGCTCTCCCGTCAGCAGGAGAAAAGAGGGACGATGAAGATGTTGATGAACGGAGTGGAGGAAGTGGAATCCTGGAGCATCTTAATCTTTTCCCCCTGGAGGAGTCGTCAGAGAAAAAGGGGAACGAGGACTATCTCAAAGAAAAGAAAGATGAAAAGGTGACAGCGCTACTTCTTCTGTCACTCTTACACGTCTCAGTCACAAAGATGCTTAAATTGAATAACATTTACAGTTACAGTCTTGTGATGACAATTAAACCATCGATCTGACTGATCAACTCCATCCGAGTCCACAAAAACTCCAGGAAGTTGATCTTGTGATAACAATTAATTGTCAAACTGCTATTTTCAAGGTCAAGAATGAACCTTTAATGGTGGGGTAGGTCGTTTATTTTTGGCGTCATTGGGTAAAAATTCCATAATAACCTTTCAACATGTTGTAATTCAAGTGGTACCCCAGGGTAGGCAGTTTTCTGGAAAAGGCAAAAAACACGTCAGAATTAGAAAATACATCTCATCCTGCAGATCTCCCCTCTTTGTCCTCAGCCCCTCACACCAGACGAGCACAGGAATATGCACGCACTTCATACAGTAACCTGTAGCAGTACTAGCTACGAGCTCGCTGCAGCCGGGACCTTTTGGCCACGGTTAGCACAAGGCTAAACTATTAGCTATTCATTAGTCCGTCTTCCGTTTTTTGGTTTGCTTTGCAGTGTAGGCAGTTGTTATAGCAACTTTTCCTGCTCCATATTTCGTCATTAGATCAGGTTTTCACCGTCTGAAGGGATGTGCAAGGGCATCTGCCTTTGTAGACCAGCCAATAGGAACCCGTCTCTGAAATGACCTGTGATTGGCCAAAATCTCCCGTCACGGTTTAGATTTTTTAAAGGCTGAAAACGGAGCCAAGAGGAGTTGCACACGTCTAGTTTTCTCTCAGACCACCACAAAGGTCATTTTGGAATTTTTGCTAAATGCCGCCAAAATGAACTTCCTACCCCAACTTTAAGCTTGTTCAACTAACATTTGATTGTAATTATCACTATATATAACATTGACGTGAAAAGCTTGTTTAGCGTGGAACTACCTTTTCACACAAAGCTCTTCTCTGAACTGTCGTGAGAAGGCAACCGTCCAGTATGAACGGTCAAACACAAATTGATCTTGTGTTGGATTTGTCTTTGAAGTGGGTATTCTTGTACCACGGGGAGTGAGGTTGTCGTGATCATGACATTTTGAATAAACTGTGTGCCTGCAGTGGCCCATTTTCTTCATTGAGATGTTTGAGCAACAGTTACACTTATGTCTGTACAACCTTAATCATTCAGTCACGTCAAGATGTTCCTGCATATTGAATCAGATATTGAAAACCAATGGAAGCAGTCAATCTCTTGTTGTGGTCAAAAAGCAATATATATTCTGGATGCAGCCCAGCCACATTATGCATACAAGCAGTGTAAACAGATGGAGTGTGAGAGTGAGGATAATTAATGCAGACAGGGAGTTGGATAAATAAAACCACAGGAGACACAGAACTGCTATTTCACGTCAAAAACCCTTGAAATATAAGGAGATTTAAGTGATCCAGTTTTATAATCTCAGAGAAGTGATTAGCTAAAGGAAAAGTGATTAATTTGACTATTTTTGCCCTTCTCTAAATGTACAATACAATGCATTCACCACACAACACATTTTAATTACTGCTTGTTGTCCTTGTTATTTTCTTTACAGGAGAAGCAGGAACGAGCCATCGGCTTGCTGGTGTCTCTGGGACCCCAACCAGGGTCTGAAGTCACTCCGTGGTACATGAAAACCGGCAAGGAAAAAGAAGAAGGAAAAGAAAAAGAAGAGAGGAAAGAAAAAGAAGAGAGGAAAGAGAAAGAAGAGAGGTTAGGAAAAGAAAAGAAGAAGGGAATAAGTGAAGAGGAGAGAGAGAAGAGAGATCGCAGATTGAAAGATAGTTTAGACCCATTGAAAGATATGAAGAAAGCCCTGGCAGTAAAGGAACGAAAATACAACAACGGCAAGAAAAAGGAAAAGAGAGACAAAGGGGAAAGGAGGAGCAGTGGAGAGAGGTAAGAGAGTACATTTCTCTTGTCACTTATACTATTATAATTATAACTAATAGTAAATCTTGAAGCATCTGATATGAGATAATATAGTAGAGTGATTTCAGCCCAGTAACTCTGAATATTTAGACATGATGTGCATGATTTTTCTCTTTTTGCCATTTCTTTTCGCTTTCTTGCTGAGAGTGCGAGGGGAAGATTGATACCACTTTAACGTCTGCACACTAAATATGTTGCTGAAGCTAGCAGGCAGTTAGCTTAGCATAAAGACTGGAAACAAGGGGAAACCGCTAGCCTGGCCCTGTCTAGGGAGACAGTTCTTGTAATAACAGTTTTACTGATAATTAAGGTCTTGGAGGGGTGAATGTCATGATATTAATAAAATGTGGTGATGTTGTAAATATCCTTATGCCGTGGTATTAAAAAATCTGTCTTTCCTGTCCTTTCCAGCTCCATAGAAAGGTTACGTGCTGAGCGCTTACAGAGGGAGGCTGAGGAAAGGAGGAGAACCCAGGCCCTTCTCGACCAGAGGAACGGCAAAAGGAAGGAGCCAGGGAAGGAGACGACTGAGAGGGAGATGCCGTACAACAGCGCTTACTTTCCAGAACTTGCCCGAAAGCGTCAAAGGCGGGATCGAGACAGCTGGAGAGAGGAAATATTAAAATCATGAACTGTCTTTATAGGGCTGTGATCTGTGATGGATGGTTAGTGGACAAATGTTGTGACCAGTGTGAAGCTAATATAAAGTCGGGAGAAAAGAAGTTAACAGGGAAAGTGTGACAAAGTAGTTTTAGAGCCACTTAAAATAAATACTTCACCCCCAGAAATGATCATTTATATATCAATTACTCTGCTCACATTACCCTATGTGACCTCTTGAATTCTTTAAGAAAACTTTGTTCTTCTTTCATGCCTCCACGGTGAACAAAGAATCAAAAAAAGGAGAAAAGTCTTGATGAATTGAAGTAAATGGGGGCCGCCTTTAACAACAGCAACACTATATAAAAACACCCGTTTACAAACTCGCACAACTCGTGCAGTTTAATCCAAGTCTCATTTATCCGGTCAATACTTCCGAAATACTTCCCAAACATGCATTTTCGCTTAAACCCTACTAATTAAAACAGTTTGACATTATCAGTCTCACGTTTGTGCAGGCGCGCTACTCTTCCGTGTGAGTACTATTGAGACGGAAGTGTATTAAATAGTAGCGTTTTAGCAAAAATGTATTGTTGATAAACGCAGCTCCCATTTACCTTAATTCATCAATAATTTTCTCCGTTTTTGGATTCTTTGTTCATCGTCGAGGCATGTGAGAAAAACAAAGTTTTCTTTACAAATTCAAGGTAGGACGGGGTGAGTAACTGATACACAAATAGTAATTTTGTGTTTAAAGTATTCTTTTAAGACTTGTAACCTGGTCCATTTATTTTCAGTAAGTTAATGAAGAGGCAGCTTGTAGGCCTCTTTTTATTTATTTTTGTTCGCCCGAAAATCAGAGGTGAGGTTGAGTTACAGTTAGAGGTACAGGTACAGTTAGAGGTACAGTAGTACTGCAGCGTTTCTCTGCCACCACAGAAGCTCGGGCTCTCAGCAAAGAAAACATACAGTGAACAACTGTTTATACTATTGCTATAAGAAGATTGAATATCTGCACACACAACAACAAGTCTTTCAGTAAAGAAATGACACTGGAGAGTAGAGCTGAGACAATTAGTCGATTAATCAATTTGTTGATCGACAGAAAATGTATATTTTTACTCATTATTCAAGCTAAATTAACAACCATTGTCATATTACTTTAAGCTAAATATATTTGGGTTTTGAACTGTTGAACTGTGACCTTGTGCTCTAGGACATTATAATGGACAGGTTTCATTGTTTTCAGACATTGTATTGATAAAATGATTTATCTATTAATTGAGTGATTATTCAGTGGATAAATCAATTATAAAAAAATACTTTCTTTTGCAGCTCTAAGTGAGATCACACAGTACATACCTGCTGTAACAATAAATGGTAATGATGAAAGAGATTGTTTAGGTTACTTTGTAGTATTTGTGAAAGTAAAAACGTCCATTTTTTGAGATCACTGGTCCGCTCTATGTCAATTGAACAATTTTTGCATTTTATTTTTAAAAGCTATACAACCTTTTTCACAGAAGACATGTTGACATGGTAGGAAAAGCATGTGTGTTAAATAATATTAACGATGGCTGAATTACTTTTAGTTGCCTCAGTTTGGGGGTCCTGGTATTGTTCATGCTGGCTCACTGTCATGATTTACTGGGATACTTCAATAGAACGAAGCCATTATAAATGTTATTAGTAACGCATGTGTAATCTTTCTACTATGACAATTCAAAATGTCTGCGGGTAAAAAAGACCTAGTGCATCAATGAGCAACTCAGAACATTGACATTAACTTTCTTTTTTCATCACATAAATTATTTTACTAATACATGTTGAAAATGAAAATACACTGAAATAAATACTACATGAGAGATATGTCCAGGTGTTGGATTAACTTTAGTTTTTGATGCTGATTAATTGTATTGTTTTACAATAAATTCTTTATTTTATTTCTTCCTGCAGACTCTAAAGGCCATAAAGTTGAATCAACACTTTCAACAAAAACTGAACATTATAACCTCCATGAAGGTAGGATTTATTGCAGGGTTGCAGCATTAGACTGCATTAGTTTGGTTAGATGTACCTAATAAACTGGCAACTGACTAAAGTACTTATGAGGCAACATCTTGCTCCATATCTTTATATGGTGTATATCTTTACTGTAGTGTTGTTATGAACATTCACACCACTTCATGTGAAATACATTTCAATAACACACACAGGAAGTGTTTATTTGGTTTTTCTCTTCCACTGATTGGTTAGTTTTTTCTGCGCATTTTGTGAGCTTCTTGTTTTCATATATTTTTTTCTAAGTTATATTAGCTTCGTGTTTTTTTTCTCTTTATACTTTTTTTTTAAATGATTGTTTGGTTGTGTGCTTAAATTGAGAGGAGGTCCGTTGAGCCCATGGCTTCTTGACCTCCTGACATTTCTTATTTTTTTACTATCTCAATTATATGCAGTCCTTTGTGTGTGCAACTGGAAATAAAAAAAAAAAGGAATAAGAAAACGGCGTGCTCTCTTTGTAGGCGTGGTCAACTAACACCTATTTTTTTTTTTATTATTATTATTATTATTATTTAATAGTAGTATGCGATTCACATCACATCCCGAGGTCCTCATATGAATACTGTTGTGATATTTAAAAGATTAAAATGTCAATATGAGATCAATATAAACCCACTACTTAGCACCACGTACACACCATTACCTCCCTGTGGGAATATTATCACAGAATAATTTTTTTTCCCTTTCCTTGGTATGATGATCAAGCTGGACCATGACAATGCGCGCCGTGTGTGTCTGACGTAGGCTGGCGGAGGAGAAAAACACAGCCATCCCTCCAACACTGAGAGAGGGGGAGAAAGAGATATGTATATATAGGTGTTTATGTGCAACGGGAGAAATAGCGGCCGGTTGTTTTCAGCAGAGCAGAAACGTGGACTGAGGATGCACAATAGAGCACCTCGCACACCGTGTTTAATTGCGGATTAGAGCAGGGGGGAGGAGGAGAGAGGAGCAGGAGGAGGGGGGAGAGCACAACAAGGAAGGCAAGGAGACGCTCTTTATTATTAGGAGAAACGAGAAGGGGGGGGGGGAGACACAGACAGCGTGAGCCCGGAGACGGTACAGACCGTGGCGGGGGTGACGGGAGAGAGGAGGACACCGACACCGACAGCCGGCAGCGTCGCTCGGATGGTGTTGTTGTTGCTCCGGACGCGGCGACGATGCGGCCACACTGCTGGGTGATGGTAGCGCTGGCGGGGATCATGTCGTACTTTAGCCCGGAGAGAGCCCTCGGAGCCCCGCAGAGGGAAGGTGAGCGGAGTCGGAGGAGAGGAAGAGGAGGAGGAGGAGGGGTGAAAACCTGTCAGTGATGCTGGAGAAAGGAGCAGAGAGGGGGGATGTAGTCAGTTATGAAAAGGCCTCTACAATTGTGTGTGTGTGTGTGGGTGGGGGGGGGGGGGGGGGGGTACTGTATTATCAGCCAGTCTGACTGAGACATAATGCAAATTATTATTGCAGTACGTGGCTGACTTAATCAAAACAGGAGCGAGCCTGATTTGGTGATGGGTAGGGTACCATATTTGCATGCAGTGATGAAAATATTGGGGGGGGGGGGGGTTCGATCTCGGGCCTCACATCGATGGCATTTAAAAACAGTATATTCTGTATGAATAGCAGGCCAAACCCGTCGGTCAGTGCGATATATTTAGTCTATAAATAGCCTCCGCTTGGCACTGGAGATTATTTAGCCTGTTAACCACTGCTGGTATCTTTATTTTCTCAATCTGAATATGCCTTCTTCCCCCAAGATCTGGCAGTGTGTTGTGTTTGTGTAATGTGTGCAGTCATTGTATTGTGGTGTATTGTTTTGATAAGAGCTGCTGGCACCGGGGCTGCTGGAAAAGGCCCCGTGTGTTAGGTTCCTATTTATATGCAGTGTCTGTCTGGACATCTGTCTAGGGAAAGATGAAAGAATAGCACTGCACAGGAATTGTGCATCAGGATTGGAGTCACCACTTATGTTTGTGGTGCATGTTTAGGGGACCACACTGCCCAAAAGGGTCATTTTGTTTCATATTTAGCCCCTGTTTTGCAGGTGCAATGATAAACAATTAGCTGTATTTCTCTCTCTCTGTTTCATGGGTTAAAACTCATATAGGGCAAATTTTCTACAATTTATTGGAATCCAGAGTACCAAATCTATTTTAATTAGCAACAGATTGGACCATTCTCCAGCCTTCACTTTGATACTGAGGTAGTTTTATATGCTGGACACATCTTTACTTACCTTTGCGCAGGATCTGTGAAACAAGTAAAATCCTGTTCAGTCTGTGTTGCAACTTTTTTGTAAACAAGAAAAAGACAAGAAAACAAGAGGTGCTAAAGGTGTTACTTGAAATGAGGCCTACATGTTTATCTTGCAAATAAAACAAACATCGCTTGTGTTTTTAGTGGAGTGCTGATCCTCTTTTTACAATATTTATTAAGTTGGTTAATTATTAAATATACTTGGAAATTGATGTATGCAGTGTTTACAATATCATGACCTTGTGAATGAATGTATTTTTGGATTTGTATGAGGGACGCAGAGAATGAATTTGGGATATTTGAAGACATCACAGAGTGCTTTGCAAAACATAAGCTAAGTCATATACATTTCAAGGTATGGTTTTACTATCCTTGTTTATGTAACCCCCCCGGGTTATTATTATTATTTTCACGAACGCATTTTATTGTTTCACATGCGTATAGTTATTTGAGATTGTAATATAGCTTTTTTTGTAGTGTTAACAAGTTATTGAGTGTTATTGTAATATCAGTGAATACAGCTTTAAATGTTTGTTTGGAGACTACAGGGGGTGAAATTCTTACTAACTACCTTGCTAATGTCATGTAATTTAACTCCTAAAATGCTGCTTTGTTTACACAGAACTAGAAAAGAGGTATGCTTTGAATATTAATGTTTGTATCTAATATTTCCTTCACTGTGTTAAGCGTGAGTTGGACAACTTCTGACTGTTTCAAGGTGTCATTGTTCCTCTCTCTAAGTGATACAATGTTTGACGTATTTTGGCTACAGTATTTAAATGGAAACTATAGACAATACCTGAAGGGTATTTAACCACCCTGCCCTGCCCCTTTTCTTTTCTACAGATGGTTCACTTCCCACAATCGACTACGTTGAGGTACAAATATCAAAATGTCCCGATCCCTCCCTCTCTCACCTGAGTAGTAAACCTTCCTAATTTGAGTAATTCCAGTTTCCAACCCTTCCCAATTAGCGCTCCTTTTTTACCTAAATGACAACCAGCCACCCCTCCCCTGCTTCTTAACTGTGTTTCCTGAGTGGAATGCCATTTCTGATATTTCCCCTTCCCCCCATGCTTTTTTCCTTACTGGAATGGTATATTACCCCACTTTCAAACTTTAATTCCAGTTTCTATTTTCTTTTACTGATTCAGACAATTCGTTTTTTTATCTTCAACTTAGTTTCTTTTCCTGCTTTTTTCCCCCCAACTCCCCGATGCAAGCTGTCCATTGGGGTTCTCCACTGTTTCCCCAAACCTGCCGCTAAGAAAACGCTCCAATGGTTTCCCTCTAAACAAAACACCTGTGTAACAAGATTTTACACTTTTCTGATTCAGTGAAGTGTCTCTTTCCTTCTCACTGACTCAACCCTAACAGCCTCCCCCTTATACTGTATTTCTGTGTTAAATCCTTTCCTTCCTTGTATTTTCTTCCTGTCTTTCACCCAGTTTCTCAGACCAGGGCTGCATCCCTCTCTCCTCCACCCTACGTCGTCATCCTCATCTCTTGCTCGGGGCTCGTCTCTTTTGTCCTGCTGCTCCTGACCTGCCTGTGCTGTAAGAGAGGAGGAGTGGGGTTCAATGTAAGTCTTCAACATGTAAGAGATCTATTCACCCTTCTCTGCTTTCTTTTTTTATGTCACACTTTTTTGTGCATGCCGGCATGTTTTTTTTTTCTTTCTTTAAGCTTGTCTTGATAAACTGCAGGAGGATTTGGTTTGGAAATGGAAACAGGGGTCAATAATTCTAACTTAATGAAGGAGAAATGGTCAATAATCATCTCCCAGTCTAATCTTGACTAAGCCTCCATCTTCTGACCTGACAGTGTTGTTGAGCTGGCAGACCGGGAGTCATTAGTTCAGAGTGGCTGCTTTCTCATTGTCTGCCCTTCTCGATCCAAACATATTATTAAGTGACACTACAGCGTATTTTATATTTTTATTCATACCAGTATTTTTCTGTGCTGTTGTGCCTCAACCAGGAGTTTGACAATGCAGACGGGGAGGAGTGCTCTGGAGGCTCCAGTCCCATCCAGGAGGACAGCCTGTCGTCATGTCCCTCCCTCCCTGAGGTCTACACCTTGCCAGTCCGAGACAGGCCCACCTGCCCCGCCCTGCAGGATGGAGCAGGTAACAACTCTCCTGTTCTCTGACTCTCATTTGAGCGCTCAAAGTCCTCAAAACGAAGCTGAAGTTGTGTCCTGCACTGAACTCCCTCACGGTCTGTTGCCTGAGTCACTGATGTGGATTCATTAAAAGTCTCAAACTGTGTGCACAACCAGTAGCATTGGACTCCCCACTGAAGTTCAATGGAGGGGAAACTCTGATCTGAGGAAATTCTGCATCAGTGCTCCGTAAAGGCAGGCCAGCCTGGACATTTGGCCAAAGACAGGGATGGTATGAGCTGGGGCTGTCACAATATCAGGTTTTCACTACACGATTATAGTGGGCAAAAAAAAATTAGTATAACGAAATTATTGTGATATCTATAGGAATTGTGAAAAAAAAATGCTATCAATCAAAATTCATTTTTAATTTGTTCATTGTGTGTTTGTTCTCTTTTCTTTTGGAAAATGAATTAGACTTAAAATACGGATGTATGGAGGTGGAGGGAGAGTCTGTAACCTTAACTGTACAAAAGCAGACACAAAGAACAATTACACTAATGGATAGTGAACCAGATGAACTGATAACCCAAAAATCCACAAGACCTAAAGAAATAAATAAAAATGATTTAGAAGGCGCTGGATTATTTACACGATATTATCCTATGTGTATTACTAACATGATATATTTATATATATATATATATATATATATTTAAATATCATGGTTAAAGTCCCCCTCCACTCAAAGTGTGTTTTGCTTATTGTTACTGTGCTGTGCAGAATAATGTGTGTGCACTAGAAGTCTGTTTTCACAGTAATCTGCTGATAGTTTATCTGCGCTCAATTTAAATCTGAATTTAAGAGACGTAAATACGAGCATGATTTTGTTACGTCACAACTAGTTTGGAAGCCAATCGTGGTTCAATATGCAACTTACACAAAGGTGAAACATGAAACCGCAAGTGCATTTTTTTCAATGAAGTATGAGACATCTTGTGTTTTTGAAATTTGCAGATTCATAGATTTTTGAATTTTTCAATGAAGATTAAAGAGAGAGCGTTATATAATTCGTAAAAGCAGAGTACTTCTAACGTCTTAAAACATGTCTGGCAGGGATCTTTACTTTTTGCGGTGATGGTAGTGGTAGTTGTGAGCAGCACTGTAAATAATGTAATAATGTAGTTTTCAAAAGTGATTTTTTTTTTGCTCCTGTTGTGAAATTTAATGTCATAAAAGAACATCAGATGCAGACTTCTGTGTGACCCTGATCTTTTTTTATTCCTCTTCTTTTTTACAGACTCCAAGTCTCAGTGCTTCAAAAGACACGCTTTAAACTACCTTCAGGAGATAGGAAATGGCTGGTTTGGGAAGGTAAGATATGACCCACATCAGAGATTTTCTAACAGCAGGCTCTGCTATATTTAATACTAGCCACTGACCAGGTCAGGGGTCTACACTCTAATAATTATTCTCCCCTCTTATTGCCCATCCATCTCTCCTAGGTCATCCTGGCTGAAGTGCTGTGTGACTGCAGCTCCTCTCAGGCCGTGGTGAAGGAGCTGCGTGTCAGTGCCAGCCCTCTGGAGCAGAGGAAGTTCTTGGCCGAGTCTGAGCCGTACAGGTGGGAGAAACTGCTCACACTTGCGTAGCCCTTTTAGAGGCAAGACTTTGTGACTTTTGCTTAACAACGACCACTGTGGCCACAGTTGATAATAGTAAGTTTAGCATGACAGTAGCACAATTAGAGAAGAGTATTCAAGTCATTGAAATGACTCTATGAAGTCTGCTCCACAGGAAAATCTATCTAACATTAGCTAACATTAGCCACTATAAGCTACCGGTCATACCAGACCATAAGGCTGTAACTGCATAAGTGTGGGATGAAAATGTGCATTTTATTGCTTATTAGTTCACTTCAACCATTGATAAAAGGAGCAACAATATGTCTAGCTTGGATTGTTTACACTATAACAAATAGTGTTTTGATGTTTTCTTGTGTACTTAGATAGGTAATGTTACTGCAGGTAGATGGTAATAAAACGTGTTCTTGAAGATGGGAACTGAACTGACCGATTTAGTGTTTGACTCAGAATCTGAGTAGCATTTTGGCTTGGCTCAATCTTAAACACACACACACTCACACACACACACACACACACACACACACGCACACACACAGATATACACCCACATGGATTTTCACACACATTCATATGCTGTTTACATCTCCTGTTTCTCTTGCTATCTCTCTCTATATCTATCCATCTATCTATCTATCTATCTATCTATCTATCTATCTATCTATCTATC
>CALSCE010009506.1:4726126-4761793 GCA_943593645.1 Bovichtus variegatus
ATCCATCCATCCATCCATCCATCCATCCATCCATCCATCCATCCATCCATCCATCCATCCATCCATCTTTCACTGTTTATCTTTAATCTATCTATTCATCTATCTGGTTTCTCTTTCTCCCTTCAGGAGCCTTAAACATCCCAACATCCTTCAGTGTTTGGGGCAGTGCAGCGAGAGCATCCCCTTCCTCCTGGTTATGGAGTTCTGTCAGCTGGTGAGTACAAAGAGGGCTTTTAAATATGGGACAAAATATGAAATTTAACATACGGGAGGGTGTACACAAAAGAATCAAACCACAATTCTTAAAAGGGCCTGTGACTTAAAAGTAAGTTAGTTGATTGGGTCAATTAAAGGTAAACAAAGTACATTATTTTATGGTGTCTTGTTTCGATTAGTTTTTTTTTACACCTACAATGTATGCAGAATTGTGCTAATTGCCAATGGCGCTTTTATTACCAACAAATGCTGTTCATTTACATGAAAACTATTATTTTCCACTTTTGTAGTTTTTCATCAAATGTACTGGTTATTTTCACAAGGTCTTTACTTCATTTATTCCTTGTTTTAATGTCATTTATGTGAGGAGCTCACACAACACACAAGCAGATCAATTACAGCAACACAGCGAGAGAAGCCAGACAACACTCAGGGCCTCATAGACTGCTATTATCCTGTTTGATAAAGTCTCTTTTGTCCTTTCGTGCGGATCTTTTCCATCCTCTTCATATAGTTCTCATGTTATTTATTTATTTAGTTTATTTTCCTTGCCCATCCTGAAGCACAAATGACTAATACAAAGGCTGCCAGCTCATTACCAATTCCACTGCTGCTTTGAGGCTCTGTGATGGAAACCACCTAAAAATGGATGTATTTACTGTCACAAATATTTTCTTTGTCTATACAGTTTTATCTTTGTTTTAGGAGAAGGGCACAAGCACTTGGTATGCACACTTATGGCCAAACTGGCCTTAACTCATATTCTACTTAAGTCTGCATACAATTCACATCGTGCATTATTGTTGTTATGTATAACTAGGGTGACCTGAAGAGGTATCTGAGAGCCCAGCGCAAGTCAGATGGTATGACCCCTGACCTACCGACTCGGGACCTCTTGACTCTTCAGAGAATGGCTTTTGAGATCACCTCCGGTCTGCTGCATCTCCATGAAAACAACTACATCCACAGGTCAGTTATGACTCCACCTCTGTATATAATCAGGATCCAAGTCTTTAAACAAGATCGTATCTCTAGAAAACTGAAGATATCCCGTGCATAGCAGTGCTTCTCTCGTGTGTGAAAGCTGGTGCAGAGTAAACCACAGTAAACTAAAAGATATCGAAGTTCCAGCGCACACATGGACACTAGGGTGGACAATATTTTATTAACAGATTACGTTAAAAAGAAAAAGCTGCATTCTCCTTCTTCTTCTGTTACATAAGAAGGGGAATTCTATGTTATCTGTTAATAAAATAGTGTCTATCCTGGTGTGTGCTTGAACTTTCATTTATTTTGGTTTACTAAGATTGTATCTTAGTAAACTTAGTACCACATGTTCAACGTGGCTGATCGTCGGAGTGTGTGTTTACTCTCTGCAGTGATCTGGCTTTAAGAAACTGCCTGCTGAACTCTGACCTCACTGTTAGGATAGGTGACTACGGCCTTTCACACAACCATTATAAGGTACGTGCTTGTATTTCTCTGAAAAACATACCCTGACACAGGGTCATATCCATGTAGGCCACCTGATTTTAAAAATCCTATATTTTTAATTTTAGGAACCATACAGCGCTTTGTTTTGTCATGTAAATAATGACATGATTTAATGATTTTATTCTTCAGTCTAAAAATATTCTTTGTTGTATTTCTATGTGAAGGAGGACTATTACCTAACTCCAGACAAGCTATGGATCCCACTGCGCTGGATTGCTCCTGAGCTGTTAGAGGAGTACAGAGGATCTCTCATTGTTACTGACCAAACCAAAACCAGCAACGTGTGGTATGTAGATTTATCTATCTATAGATGTATCACAGCTGCTTATTAACAGGCTGATTGTTCATGTGGGTAATCTATGATATATGATCATGCTTGTCTATCTGGTGTCTGGTAGTATACACTCAGTAGCCATTTTATTAGGTACACCTGTGAAATCTAATACAATCCAATGCAACAGACACAACGCACATAAGCCTAACTTCAACGATCAGTAAAACCAACATTTTTGGAGAGAGTTTGGAAATCTATCAGTTTGTCAGCAGTCGTAGTGCCACTGCGAGGCCAAGTAATATAAGAGGGAGTGACGAAAGAACAAAAGCACCAAGCTAGATAAACCCTCAGCCCACGATGTTACGACTCCACTTCAATGTGTTTTGTTGAAGGAACCAACAAGGAAACATTACGGGACCAAATCACACAAGTAGAAGAAGAGTACTTACTCCTTTTTCATAAATATGTTTTTCCCTCAAATAATAACACAACTCTAATAACATAACCAACAGCATATCTTCTCACCTGTTTTTTATTATTATGCCTCTCAGTCTAGTTTTCTTTTAAGTCAGAGCTCTGTATTAAACAAGGCGTTGCTTTTAAAGCACCACATAACAAAAAACTAACACGTCTGTGAAGATCTGTCTCTCACATCTCTACATCTTCTTTTTCCTCCAGGTCCTTGGGGGTGGTTATATGGGAGCTGTTTGAGTTTGGCTCTCAGCCCCACAGGCACCTGAGCGACGAAGAGGTGCTGACCTTCGTCATTAGGGAGAGACAGATCACCCTGGCCCAGCCCAGACTCAAACTCTCCCATGCAGACTACTGGTCAGTACTTATCCACAGAGCGGAGTGTGCAGAAAAGATGATTATGTTAATAGGAAGTGATTGTGCCCTGATTCTGTCTTTCCAAACTTAATTCCTCTGTTTTTCTCTCCTGTCCTCAGGTATGAGATCATGCAGTCCTGCTGGCTACCTCCATCTCAACGCCCTTCTGTAGCAGAGATATTCCTCCTCCTCTCCTCCCTCCTGGCAGCTGAGCGAGGAATTGCAAGGGGGAGTGTTGGGGAAGAAGATGAAGAGGATGAGGAATATGAAGAGGGCAGAGGAAGGAGAGGGGAGAGTGAGGAGTCGTTTGAAAGACGCTGGGACTTACTCCGTCCACCTGCCTTCCAGATTGCAGCAAACGAGCGGCAAAGGGAGAGAGAGTACGGCAGGGATGACAGAGATAACTCCTACCCCCTACTGGACCCTGTGGGGAACTGTATCACCCCGTCCTCTTCTGAACTGGATGACATCCTGACAGTCACTGAAACCAGCAAAGGCTTGAACTTTGAGTATTTCTGGGAGAAGGCTCATGCCAGACGAGGCTACAAACCTCTCCCTCCTCCTCAGCCAATCCCGACTGTGAACAATAACCACAGACAATCTTTGGACACTCCAACTGTGGTCCCAGTGATAAGCGCCCGCAGCCCCTCCCTCGCCAGCGAGTACTACATCAGATTAGAGGAGCACACTCCCCAGGACAAGTCTCCAACTCTTAAAGGGAAGTCCTCTTTCCGCTCTGACTCAATCTGCCTTGGAGACATGGAGCTGATGGAGATTCGCAGTGGAATGCTGGGAAAAGAGCGAGTCCCTTATTGCTCGTCTGATAAGTGTGGAAAGGGCCTCCAGACCGTCAGATCAAGCGAGGTTCAACTCCAGGTGCCCAACACTGGTGTGGCTGAATTCAGAGACTCTTCGAGCAGAGTGACTGACTTCTCAGTAGTCGATTTAGGAGACGATGACGATGAAGATGACAAGAAAAGGGGTAGTGAGGCAGATAAAAAAGCCCCGGTCCTTCCTCCCAAGCCTCGCTCTATGTCCATGTCGTCAGCCAACCACCTTCACTCGCGCCCCCTCCCCGCCCCTCCGCTTGGTTATAGAGGACTGCCTCATTACACCATCAGTGGAAAAATCGAAACAGACCCCCATCACATGAGCAACTGTCCACCTTCTACCTTTGATCACCTGGGGCTCCATCGGGCCCGACAGACTCTACCCCCATCCCCGTCCCTCTCTCCCTCCCTTCCCCCATCGAGCCATCCAATTTACCCCCAACCTCCTCAAATGTGTCCCCCACCCCTCCCTCCCCACTCCAAACCACAAAGAAGCTGCCCTAGCTACAACACAGCGGACTCTTATTCAAGATACAGTAAGCCGCAGATGCAGAGATCCAACAGAGACCCACTATCCTGTGACTTGTCTGATAGAGAGGGTGGCAGCAGGCATTTAGCATCATTGCACAACTCCAGGGAGACTTCTCATTCTCGTGCAAAAGACTTTGACTCCCCCATTCGTCGAGAAAACCCATTGCGCCCAATTTATCGTAATTTACCCCGGCCTCAGCCTACAAACCCCCTGATTGACAGACAGTCTTCATCCAGTCCCACCTACTCAGACGAGGATGACTCTCCCTTCATGTCCCCTGAGAGACCAAGCGGTGGGACTACTGTCACTCACTCCAGCCTATCTGAAGATGCAGATCCAGACTCTGCAGAGTTCTTCTCCAGGGGAATGAAAAGGACTCAGTCACGCCTTGACACTATCCTGCCCGCCATCTGGAGGGAAGATGCTGAACTTCATGCAGAACGTGTGGCCGCTGCCAAGAAATCCCCCATGCATCTGTTTCTGACAGAGATATCGAGTGTGACAGAGTCTACGGATTCCAAGTCAGAGGCTTCATGGGAGGGAGAGAAGGAGGAGAAGAGAGATGGAGAGAGATGGGGGAACCTTGTGTTGCCCAACAGAGGGATGCGCCGCTCCCAGTCGCTGATCACAGAGCTGGGGTCAGCTGGACAGTCATGGGGGCAAGAGAAACGCAACAACAGGACAGGAGCTGAGGACGATACAGTCACTAACGAATCATTCCAGAGGGATCTTTTCCTCACAGAGATCGTCACAGGCGTCGATACGGATCCGGAGGGAGGATCACAAGCTGATCCGGTAAAATACCTCTATCCTTCAGGATCCAGATTGCGCCCCTATGTCTGCGCTCCAGGCCTACCCTCATACACCGAGGCCGAGGAAGCCTACTCAAAGGGAATACGGAGATCCCGCTCTCTCCTCTCAGAGATCACCATTGGGAAGCAGGAGTCTGACCTGCAGCAGACTGAGAAGGAGCCTCGGAGAACAGAAATGACCAGGGAGGAGTTCCTGAAGGAGATCCAGTCAGCAGAGACCTTCCTGACGGAAATCATATCTAGACAAAACGCTGCCACTAACAAAAAGGAAGTAGACTCATCTTACTCCCCGACTCCACTGTCTCCTGAATACGAGTCCATATGCATTGACCCAAGCTC
The DNA here is from genome assembly GCA_943593645.1 of Bovichtus variegatus. Lineage (NCBI taxonomy): Eukaryota > Metazoa > Chordata > Actinopteri > Perciformes > Bovichtidae > Bovichtus > Bovichtus variegatus. The sequence goes on from CALSCE010009506.1 coordinate 4,731,452, forward strand.
CGCCCAGACCATCAGATTTCAGTCAGAAAACTCAATACGATCATCCAACAAAGGCAAAGATGAAACACCAACTGAGGCCATCTACGCCCAGGTGACCAAGCGTGCTAAAAAGAGTGAGATGAAGGTTTCTATGAAACCAGAGATCCCAGTCCTTCATATAGGATCAAATAAACAACCTATTAACCTGGACAGCGAAGGAACCGATGCTGACCACTGCCAATCTGGTGAGTTTGTGTTTTCAGAAATCATGCCCAAAAATGGTCTCCTGCACAACCAAACACTTGCATGTCAGAAACAAGAGGAGGAGATTTCAGATGGCCCTGCATTACCTGCCAGAGGAGAGCAAACAGCAGAACCCAACACTGTGCTACAGCGTGAGAGAAAATTGCTTATAACAAATGAAGCAGATACTCAAAACGCTGATGTTATAGGGAATGGTGAGTTAATGAAAGAAGACAGGGCCAGCAGCCCTGAGAGAGGAGATCAAACATGCGGAAAGACCGATACCACGTCATATGATGTTGACAAAGAAGAGTACCACGCTGATGACGTTTCTGCAGTGGACTCTGAACACATCACAGGAGCTGATTTGGAGAATTTGGGTTCTCAAAATAATGATGAGACAAAAAGAGAAAATATACTGCAACACAATGACACCGGGCAAGAAAAACACTGTCACGTTGCCAAAGAGGCCCCCACTCCTGCTGCCACCCCTACGACTCCAGACTGGGACCCATCCTCTGATGTCTCACTCATCACCCCCACCGACTCTGTCCTGTCACCTATGACTTCCAACTCAACCGACTGTCTCACACCTAGTGACTCGTGGACGAGCAGTGGAGGAGGAGTGGGAAGCGGTGGGTGGAGAGCTCTGGGAAATGAAACACCACATCGAGACTCTGCCTATTTCTCAGACAGCGACTGGGAGGGGGACGGGATGACCAGGAGGAGCAGTGATGGACTCATCACCTCCAGGCCGAGCAGCAGTCGAGCAGGGGAGCGGGGAACACTGACAGGGATAGAGGAAAAAACTGAGGAGGAGGGAGAGATGGGAGAGAAGAGCCCCTTAAGAAATAGTATACAGATGTCAGATAACAAAGGTGAAATTGTGGAAACTATTGAGATGTGTGAGGAAACGAGAACTCTACATCAACAAGCTCTTGAAAGCGCCGTCTCTCATTTAGGTGATGACAAAGATATTATAAACAAAGGGCTTGAGTCAACACAGAGGGATGATTCTGGCATTTTCCAAAACGAGAGCGAACAGTCAACGCTGCTGAGTGATGATCCGCAGGCCAAGGACTGTGTTGACTTAATTGATAAGTTGTTCTCGAAATTAGATGACGAGCCAATGAAAGGGCTCCCACACAGAGGCGGGTATCCGGTAGACAACCACTACACAGATGGCATCATCTCTCAGATAACAGATTGCAAATACCAGGACTCTGCAGAAAACAATTTAAATCTGCAATCCAAGAGCCTCGCTGAGACAAATATTATGATCGAGTCTGTATCTGGAAGCCAGTCAAAGGATTGCGCGTTGAGTCCCAGCGACAAAGAATACACAAGTTTTACAGAGAAAGATATTGATCTCTCTGCACTTAACTCCCTCAAATGTGAAAATGACACTGTGGAATCTGTAACACCGTCCCAAATTGACAACATTGAGTCAAGATTATCTAAACTGTACGGCATTCAAACCAGTGACGCCACACTCAGCGATGAAACCCCGTCAGTAGTCGAGCCAAGCGATGATGGGAAGTCTGTCTTTGATAAAGTGAGTGGTCTGATCTCTCCTTCTTGGGCCGAGGAGGGTGTTGAAGAGCCTGAGGGACATGAAGAGAGGCCGGGTCTGGACCACAACGAGCTGGGCCTGAGAAATCTGCGTTGCTCAGACGGCAGCGAGGACAAGAAGGTCACGACAGAGACGGAGAAACAGCTTGCTGCCGCAGAGCTGAGTAACGCTATGAAGGAGAAGTCACCCCTGAGAGGGGCAGATAGCCGGATGGACTCTGTTAACAATGTGGATAAAGATTCCTGCGAGGGCCTGGATGTGAAGACTAAAGAGTTATGGAGCGCTCTGGAGGAGGATGAGGAACGTACAGGGTCTGGTGTCGTTAGGGGCGAGTTTGACTGCCATCGTTTTTTACAGTCAAGTGACTTACGTTTGTGGCCCGATGAAAATGATCAGTGGGCCTCGCCAGAGAGGAGGTGCCAAGATATTGAACTGAGATCTGAATTCTTCTCTGGGTTCAGTAATAAGGCCTGGGAGGTGGGGGAAAGGCTTGTTGTGGGTCAGGAGTTTTGGGAGACAGAAGAAAACGATGAACTTGCAGAAAGTGAAACACACCCTGCCGTCTTGGAGGGCTGCGAAGAAACCACGAACGATGAAACACAAGGACTCGCTGGTAATCTTGCCATGAAGGAAAGATGGAACTCTGCAGACAGTGATGAACAGCAGGTTGCCCAAGTGGCAGACATACAACAGGAGGAAAATATTGAGAACCTAGGAGAAATTGCCATTCTTAACAAAGATCTGAAAAAAGAAATCTCAGATATTGAAGTAGAGAATATAGAAATCCCAGAGCGGGAGTCCTTGGAGAAAGAAGAGAGGCAGATTTCATCGTGCACAGAGACAGACAAGGAAGGTCTACTAGACTCTGCCAGGACAGAGGAAAATCAAAATTTTAACAGATGGCCTCAGAATCACCTCGGCAAGATCGAAAAAGAGGGCGAGGCATCAGCCGAGCAAGTCGACAAAGAAACAGGCTCTCATTTAGAGAACTGCCTTAGCCACACTTTAGAGAGCTCAAATATATCGATTTGCATCACCGAAGCTCCTCATGAGAACTTTTCTGACTTGGAAAATGTTGAATCAGGTGCAGATTCAGAGACTGAAATGAGACCATGGCTTGCTAGGGAATACATAGAAGAGAGAGTTGACATTATTAACGAAGAAGAGGATTACAGAGATATGCCCCCTCCACCCAATCCCATCTCTTGTCCCAGTGACCTTGATATGCAGGAGGAGATAGATTCACAGGTAGACAATTTCAGCTCAGTAGATTTTCCTAGCCCTCCACCAAGCATAGACCTTGATGTGCAAGATGATAAATTGGAGAGTTTAGACGACTCTTTTCCTAGCCCACCACCGTCTGTTATAGAGGCAGAGGAGTTTATTAGTCACATTAATCTAGAAGACTTTATTGCTAGCACTGAGACAGAGTCGTATATTTCCCAAACTCACAGCCCAGATGTCTCAGAGCCACCTCGGCAAGAATCACCACCTGCTACAACTCAAAGTAAAGGGATCTCAGCCAACCTGAACCTCCCCTCTGTGAAGATAACACTGGCCGATGAGAGCAACCTTACACCCAACATAGAAATACAGGATGAACGTGATAATCTGTCTCAGAAAACTACATCTGCCACCCCATCCTCACCCCAAGTTCCCCTCAACAATCTCCCAGAATTACTGATTTCTGAGTGGAAAGATTTGGATGAGGAGCCCCTGGAGGATTTTGAAAAACTGGAACAACTGTGCTGCATATCTGGGGACGAGGAGGACTCTCTGGGCGACCTTTTTCTGGGGAACCTGGAGCTCCTGGAGTCTTTGAAGAAAACACCCGAGCAGAAGGGCAGCAGTGTTGGTGATAGTGATACAGGCGAGGAGACATGTGGCTCCTCTACTCCTGAGGAGAGCCGGGTGGATTTGAAGGTGGACGGGATCTCCGATGACTCTGATAAACTGGCAGAGTCTGCACCACATCTGATCCTGGATTCTCAAGAGGAGAAGAATGATGGGCAGAGATCACCGGGCGAAACATCAGCTGTCAAAGACCAGGGATCTCTCTCTAAGATGACAACAAAGAATGGCCTCATGATGCAGGTGAGCATGTCTTCTTGTTATTTTTCTTTGTGTTTTGTTCATTAGAGTGCTCATTATATAACCTTTCTGAATGTATTCATCCCTCTTTATTATTTTGTTTTGTTGCTTCAGGTGTGTGAGGAGAGGCTGCAGTTCTCCCTCAGTGAAAATGTGAAAACAAATGTGCTCTGGGGATCGACTGTTAAAGACACGGTGATGCTCCGGCCCTGGGGGGAACAAATCCCAGAGAACAGCAGTGAGCTGGTCACTGTGAAAGAACAAAACGAGGAACAAAGGTATGAAGAAGGCTTCATCCAAATTGCAAAAAAAACCCACATTTTTTCTTACTTTCCCCTTGTGGTATCTTATGGAGCCCTCAAAGTACTGAAAGATTGCTTTCACAAAACATATCTTCATTGGTGACCTCAGGGTCTCAGTAGCATTCAGCCAAACAGATAACTTTATTAGTTTTATTTGCTCCGCTTTTAAGATATTTGTTCGCCTTCACCCCAATTGAGTGGGGGTGAATGGATTTTCATTTATCGTGCTCAGACCATTAAAGATTTATATCTAAAACATTCTAAATCAACGTCTCTTTTCAGAAACAGTGTGCCTGTTACACTGTGACAAGTTTTTAGAGGGACTATTTCTTTTGTAGAAAGTAGTTCCAATGAAAACTGTTAACAGCTACATGTGTATTTTAGAGTAACTGTATTAAAGGTGAAATGCACCTTTAATATTCATGTTTTAATAATTTTGTGATTTGTTGTTGTTGTAGCCAAGAGGAGCAGGAAAGTTCCCCCAGCTTTCAGCCCCACACCGAGTCTGATGAAACTAAAGCTGAGCCGCTCACTGTGATTGAACAACCTGAGGTTACAAACCCTCAGCCGACTGCAAACCAGGCAATGAAAGGTACCTTCATGTTGCATGTATTGCTTATATTCATGACTGACATCATTAAATACAAATTGGCATACATTGACTTATACTATATATATATATATGTTTTGTTTTTTTTAATAAAAAACTAAATTGTGCATCGTTAAAGTGGCAAAAGACAAGTTTTTTTTATTTAACTTGTCATGATGAAGTAAACAGGTTTTCTGTGTGTTTAAGTAAATATCTTAAATCTAAAGAGAAAAAGAAGAATAAATAGAGGGAAAAAGTTGTGATTGTCAATAACCACCAAGCAAGGAAGTTCTGCAATCTTTGATCAAAATCTTTAAAGAATTTGCTCAGCACTCTTGTCAGGTTTCTCTCATATCTAAACTTCTCTTCCTTACTCTCATTTTCACAGCAAAACTTGCTCGTCTGTCTCTCGCCCTCCCTCCTCTTGCTTTGACTCTTCCCCTCACCCCCTCTGGTAAAGGAGGATTTGGGGACGGTGCAATTGGAAATCGGATCGTGAGACGGAGAGGTCTGTCCTCAGGAAGCGACCCTGACGATGAGGAGGAGGACGAGCAGGAGGACGAGAGCTCCCGGAGGGTGATTGTTGTCACAGAAACAGACGTGGACAAACGTGTTGGGCTGAGGAGTCTGTTGAAATCACCCAAGGAGCCGATGGACAGAGAGAAAGACAGAGGAAGAAATGTGTCCTTTTTTGATGATGTCACAATCTATCTTTTTGATCAGGTATTTACCCTTCCTTCAATAATTGATTTACAGGGGATTGTTTGTGATACAATAAAAGCAGGACTGACTATTCTGTTTAATTACAACAGGAAACTCCAACCTATGAGTTGAGCAATTCAGCACCCACAAGTCCAGCCCCAGTGTCCGTCAAAAACACCAAGTTGGATTTGCGTGGTAAGATCATAAACATTTTAAACATCTAATCATCTCACATTAATGATAAGACGCAAAATGAGGAGGTGACTTTTTTCTGCATGGCTCTAGGAATGGCACTGTGGGTCAATCGGTTCACCACTTTGGTCCAGAATGAAATATCTCAACAACTATCAGATAGATTGCCATTCAATTTTGTACAGACATTAATGATCCCCAGAGGACCAGTCCTACTGACGTTGGTGATCCCCTGACTTTTCCTCTATTGCCACCAGCAGGTCAACATTTTTGTATGATCCATGATTGTACAAACATTTGTGGATGAATCATCTCAGGATGAAATATAATACCTCATCCTCAAATGTATGTTGTGTTTTCCATTCAAATTGCAAAAGAACGAAGGGAGATGGACATTTCAAATGCAGTTTGAATAGTAAAAATGTGTTTAGCCACTGTGGAGATATCAATGTCTTGCTGAGGAGTATAACAGCAGTAGGCTATAAACTGTAGGTGGATGATTTCAACATATTTTCCCAGGGGAACATACATTGAACATTTGACCCAAGCAGAAAAACATTGCTGAGAACATAAGATCTTTGAAAGGTCTCCTTTAATGTGTCGTATTCAGAGAATATTGAGCTGGGGGACATCACAGAACCACTCGCATGCTGTAGACTCTTCTATTATCAGATTATAGAGATAATGCGCATAAGTCTGAAATATGTTTCTTTCTATACATGTATAATCACTCAGTCCCCACCTTGAGCCGGAGAATGACGTAATATAATCTGACAGACACCAACTCACCCCCCCCCACCAAAATGGAAAACCCTCAGTTCAACCATCTCCTCTCCAAACCTGCAGCCAGAATTAATCTTCTATAATTATCCCCCTCGACACTGTGACATGTGGAACTGAGCGGCGACATAAATCCTTTGCTCAACAATGCAAGCCTAAGCTGTGTTTCCCAACACATTTTCATTTAGTCTCTTGGCTTCCTCTCTCCATCTTGCACACTGATCACCTCATTTCACAGAGTAATGAAAGTTTGGGCTCAGATTTTCCTTTGGGCTGTCCACATATACAGAAATGCAGAAACTCCAAAATTAGATGCTTTCATGATCATTCGTTTAGAGTTGAAACTTCAAAGCCTTGAAAGAAGAGGCTGCGTTCGCTTTGAGCTATTTTTAACTCAAAACTGTCCAGCATCACTTTAGTGTGATTATATTAATAGATATAGATCATTAGTTTATTTTCTGACTTGTATTTGGTTTGGTGCACTCTATTTGCATTGAGGTGTGTCCCAGCCATGAACGGATAGCACAGACATTAAAAAGCCCCCCACAGGTGAACCTGAACTCTCAGGTGCTGCTGTTGTTTTAAAAACTGCACCTGAACTTCACTTGTTGTTTACACTGGAGAGTTAATTCTGATTCAAACCGCTTTACTAATTGTAATATATTTAAAGGAAATGTTACTGTAGTCTAGGTATGATATGCATCTGTAATCTGAAACAAAATATAAACATAACAAAAATATTGAATTGGATTTGTTTGACAATATTAAGATGCTGATAAAAAAATATGATGAGGATCTGAAGCAAAACAAACACATGACATCCGACTGTTAACTGAGCTCTGCGACTGAAATGATATGAAACATTGTGTCATAGTTTAACTTGTAAACTACTACTATGAACTCCACCTAATGACAAAATAGAGGTTAAAGGAAATAATAATAATAATATATTTTATTTGTATAGCGCCTTTTAAAACATAATTATAAAGTGCCTCAACAGCAAACTGAATCCGATAAAATGACAATAAAAAAAACATTAAAAATACAAGTATTATAAAATAAAAGTAAGAATAACGGCTACGATAAGTCATTAAAATAATAAAACAACAGAATTGATTAATATAACGCAGCAAGAAATTAATTAAGTCATTGCACATTTAAAAAAGTGCATTTTTTAAAAAGCACAAAGACCTCCAGCATCTTGTAATCTCTAAAACGAACTCACCGGAGGATCTCAGGCTCGCTTAGGCTCATATATGATTACGTATTCATTGATATATTCAGGGGCCAGTCCCATCTGGGCCTTAAAAGTAATGATTAAAAATCTTAAAATCAATTTTAAAACACAGTTAGCCAGTGCTATGAAGCAAAGATTTGGGTTGTACTCTTTTGTTAGAATTAGTGAGCAATCTCGCAGCGGCATTTTGAAATGTTCGAGGAAGCACAACTCAACACGTGCACCCCGGGCTTGTGACTGGGCCTTCAGATTGTGCTTGATTTTGTTTTTCTTTCCACCAGGGCCAAACATCAAGAGCAAAGACTCAAAAAGGAAAGAGGATTTATCAATCAAACCAAGGGGGGCCAAACCAGTGACATCATCGCGCTTCACCGTCAGCCCTGCCAACGACCCCCACCTGGTGTGATGTTACACGTCATCGTGGAAACCTTTAGAGCTGAACCCTCTTGGACTGGCCAATGAATTAACCCCAACAACCAGCCATTCACCCAGAGGCTATTTTTGTATTGAAGAGGCAACTGAAAGAATGAGACTCCTGTTCTGAAAGCTGGACACATTCCAGGTTTTACCAGCGACAGGATTTTGTATGACAGGGGTTGTTGTGCTCCTGCCTGCCACTATTTACAGAGTTTATTCATAGCCTTCAGCTACAAGTCTTTGGAAAAGGCAGCATATGCTAGGAGAAGAGGAGCCTGGAGCTTTGTAAAATCTGAAACAGATTTGATAGCTATGCAGTGGGAGTCTTGCTGTGTACCAGCTTACCTTCTCTTTTTCTTCTTCATTCTGTTGTATTATTCCCCAGATGTGCGGGGAACGCACTTTCTTTAGTCATTCATCTGTCTAGGTAAACGCTTGGATTTCAGTCCTCTCTTTATTGAAGACGTTTTTCATTGCAGTCAGTCAGTTGTTCTTGTCGGCAGCAGTTTGGAACAGAAATCGCTTGACTCCTGTATTTGACAATACTCATTTGCATTTGTACAAATATCATAATACAAGTGAAAACAATATCATTTAGAGCTGTTTACTTTTAGATGTATTCTTAGACTGCACGAAAAATGAAACAAGCTATGCTTCTTTATACTTTAAGTTCTAAAAAGATTTCTCCTATGTTGTTAATTTATATTATATATATTTATTATATTGTTTTATTTATTTATTTGCCAGTTTCCATGCAATATTTTTATTTTTTTATTATTTATTTATTTGCTTTTCTGCAATTACCATATTAACTTAGCGATATTTTGTTTGGGACAGAATGCATCTAGGTTATACTTTCTCTAAGATCTTCACAACAAATAAATCAAAAATATTTTCCCAAACGTCTTAATTGCTAAAAAAAAAAGTATTTTGTATAATTTTCTTGTTAATATATGCCAATCTGTACGGAACTATGTCCTGTAATGTGTCATTATTTTCCGATGTCTATGAATTTTTAGCTGTCTTGTCATTCTTTTACCTTGTTTAAAGACCGTTAATGTAGCTTAGCATGAAAAATCGAAGCCTTTCATCAGTAAATAACTCCATTTGTTTGTGTATCTGTTAATTTACCCTATTTTCTACTAATAACAGTCCATCCTGCAGTCGAGGTCCAACTAGTCCATTTGTTTAGTCTGTTTAAATGTTGGTTTAAAACCTGTATTGTTTAAAGAATGGTTTTCAAGGGATAATGTATAAACAAGGGGAAATAAAAACTACAAAATGTGAACCTCTTATTGAACTGTTTCATGACAATAAATCGTATTGTTTTGTAACCCTAAAGCGCTCTATTTATAACCAAGAAGCGTATTGACTTCATTTCCCAGAAAGCAGTTCGAAGGCTGCCACGTATTTAGCCTGCGTCAAACGATTTAACCGTACACCACCATGTACACTACAGGCTGACGAGGAAAGCGTCGTATAACGAGTCGTTGTTACCTTAACACTGAGGAACTTGACGCCTTAATAAGGTATATTTGATTTTGTTGCATTAGTTGAGCAGAGTTTGAAGGTTAGAAGTAGGTTTCTGTTACTTATGAAGCGTTTAGTAAGACGAACGGCTGCGTCTTGCCAACGTTTGCTAACGCTAGCTAGCATACACTAACGCGACATTAACGGTACAACCACATAATTTAATCACAATGTGTTCAAACATCTTTCTCTATTAGCTACATATTCAGTGTTCGTCTGTGTCATTAATTGGCCTGTGCTACCTGTTTATTGATGGGGTTGTTTGAGAGTCTGAACAGGGCCGCGATGCCCTGAAATCATTTGTTACTCCGGCTACTTTTTTAAACAACCTCCATTTGTGTACATATGTTTTAGTCACAAGAAATCCTATTTGAAAATGTTGTCTCAGGCTATAACTAACAGTTATTCACAATGCTATTTTCCTGTTAATCGATTGGTCTATATGATTTATAAAATGGCAAAATTGACACATGACAAGAGCACAACGCGGTGACTTGAGTTCCTCGGTTTTGTTTTGTGAAGCGTCCAATTTACAATGAAATCAGAGACAAACAATCAAGTCTTCGCAGTTGTGACGCAACTCTAACTCCACAAACTTATTCACAATATATTCGGCTTGTGACTCCTTAAAATGAAGCAAAGTGTACTTGTGGGGTTATGGTCTTAGTTGTGAAAATGATTTCAACAAAATCATCATTCATTATTTTTTTTAAATATTATATAGGGAAACAAATACATCAAAAGATTGATTAATTTAGGGGCCTGAAGTAAAAGTATGCAGTATTTTACTAGAAAAAAGCAGAAATTAAAAAGGTCAGAAATGTATTTTTCTTTTTTTAATTAATTTAGAATAATTTAGATTTTTAAGTCATCTTACAACAGATCAATGATATGACAATGTGCTGCTCATTTCGCTCAGCTATAACTGTAGGAAAAGATAATTATACTACTTAAAACCAGAACAGAAAGACAGCATTTGAGTGTTATCACTGTGCTATGTTCAGAAATTTAGAGAAATTAAGACACCATACAGTCTTGTTGTAGATATTCTATTAAAAAGATTAAATCTGTTGTACAAACACATTTAAGACCCTTCTTGCTCCTTCAGATTTATTTTGGGAACAGATCTGAGTAGTTTATAAACTAATGTCCTCAAACTTTTTGCTGCCAATCGCAGATGTCTCTGGCGGACGAGCTCCTGGCAGATTTGGAGGAGGCCGGAGATGAGGGAGAGGATGGGTTGTATCAAGAGGATGATGAGGGGGAGAGTGATGGAGAGGCAACGCAGGGAAGGACAGAGGGAGTGCTGGAAGACATCCCAGAGGAGATGGAGGTCGACTACAGTAAAGCTGAAAGTGTTGCGTCCATTGCCAAGCTCCGCAATAGTAAGCAGGTGAGTTGTATCAAATGAGAGGGTTGAATAAGCAGATATTAGTCGTAATGAGTCTGTTCTAATATTTGTTTCTCTACAGTTTTCAGAGATTATGGACAAAATTTCTATGTATAGTGGAAAGCAGCACAAGAACTCAGAGGGTGAGTGACCAATGTGCATGTTGTCATTGTATGTGAGAAAATGGTTTATGTTTTAAGATGTTCCTCACAGCATTTAATTCCAGTTGAATGTTAACCAAGAATCTGAATAAAGTTGCTATAATACTGTTGTTTTGTTTCCTTTCAGTGTCTGGTCCGGTCGAGTCTGACCCAGAATACAGACTGATCGTTGCAGCCAATAATCTCACAGTGGAGATCGACAATGAGCTCAGTAAATTGGCTGTTTGGTTTAAAATAAATAAAAATAGGTATGTAAAGGGTTTAAAGTTGTTCTGCTCTGTATAACAAACTTTTATTATGTTCTGCCTGTGTTACAGATATCATTCACAAGTTTACTCGGGATAAGTACTCAAAGAGGTTCCCAGAGCTCGAGTCTCTGGTGCCAGATTCTCTAGATTACATCCGCACAGTCAAGGTGAGATGAGTTGAAATGTTTATTCTGCTTTTATACCAAAAACCCATTTCAAAATTAAAGTGCTCTATTGATGATTTGTATATTTAGTTTGACTTACTAGACTTATCATTTATTTATTTAGTATTTGTTGTTTGTTTTTAAAATTCAACAGTTTGCTCTTTTTTTTTGGCATTCTACCTGCTCTATGTGAGATCACCTCTTATATTGGCATCTTATTTGTTTATATATTTTGTATTTCCTTGATTTTAAATTCCACCTGCTTTATGAGTTTATTTCTCTTATTCACATCTAACTTAATTATATATGAACATGATCCTTTACTTGCACCCCCACCTATTTATGTATGGGCTCAGTGCTGTTTGATATGTGCTCATGTTCCTACTTTTTCTATGTGATACAGGGTGCTTACATGCATCCCTGATATTTTTATTCTGGAAATCTTTTAATCTGGAAAGCACTGAAAGTCTTGTATAAATAAAATAATAATTTTGTTTTTCCTGCGCAGGAATTGGGAAACAATCTGGAGAAATGCAAGACCAATGAAACTCTGCAGCAAATCCTCACCAATGCCACTATTATGGTTGTCAGTGTCACAGCCTCGACCACACAGGGGTGAGTCGACTGACATCTGTGGTTTATCAAATTGATTGCACCCATCCACAGGACGCCTGATGGTGACGGTCGCCATTTAAATGCTTAACAATAAGTTGACTTGGTGTATTTTTATGGTTTTAGGTCACTGCTAAGTGAGGATGAACTGAAGCAACTGGAGGAGGCTTGTGACATGGCTCTGGAGCTGAATCAATCCAAACACAGGATATATGAATATGTGGAGTCCAGAATGTCATTCATTGCCCCAAATCTCTCCGTCATTGTTGGAGCATCAACAGCTGCCAAGATCATGGGTGAGGGATACAAAAATATCCGTTTTTAGATGTAAATCATTTAGATGAATTTATATTATAATATCTTATTATATTGTCCATGCCATCTCTTCCAAATAAAAACATTTTTTGTGATCTTACTCTGTTTCTCCTCTGGCTGCAGGTATCGCTGGCGGCCTCACTAACCTCTCCAAGATGCCCGCCTGCAATCTGATGCTGCTGGGAGCTCAGAGAAGAACCCTGTCCGGCTTCAGCAGCACCTCCCTGCTGCCCCACACCGGCTACATCTACCACTGTGATGTTGTGCAGTCACTGCCACCTGTCAGTAACTATGACAACATAAACATATTGCAGTATTTTTGTGCTTTTAATTCAGCACAAGGGACATTGTAGCTAACACCTGTTTTCCGTTTTGTGTCTTCAGGACCTCAGGAGGAAGGCAGCTCGTCTGGTGTCTGCAAAGTGCACTCTGGCTGCCCGAGTGGACAGTTTCCATGAGAGTTCAGTCGGGAAGGTAACTGGAGCACATGCACATTAATGCTGAATGTCAACCATTGTTGTTGAGATTACATCTTTCTAACACGGCATGCTGGGATCTGCTCCATCCCCTGAGACCCCTAAATATGAATAGGTTACTGGAAATGGATAATGGGGGTTTTACTCTTGTATGGTTTTTAAACGGTTTTGGTCAAATGTATGAAAAAAAACTAAAATATACAGTTGTACATTTTTGATACACAATACTTCTAAGAAAATTTGAATGAAAATAAACCGTTAGTAAGAATAGTTTTTCTCCATAGATTTGTGTGAACAATCCAGATGTTTTAGAAGCGGATCCTTATCGCCATAAAACTAAACAGAAGAACATGATTTAAAATAAAGCGTCAACTTCCTGGGTCTGAAAAGTGAAGCCAATGTAAAGTGCCTCAATCCTGCATTCTCTCAAATAACCAGCAGGGAGCGACTCCACTGGTTGCAAAAAGATGTCTGATTGTATAGTCCATAAGAACATGACCCTACTTTTCACTCACTCAATATTTTCCTGGCAAGTTTATGGTCTCAGTCACTTTTTATAAAAAATATTCTTTAATACAGCGTTTTTTAAAGCGGGTTTTTTTTTTTTTTTTTTTTTTTTTTTTTTAACATCAACTTTTTACCTGCATCAATCTTGAAGAAAATAATTAATTTTTAATTCCTGGCGTCCTATGATTTTTAATTAAAAATTTTTGCAGGTTGGCTACGATCTAAAAGAAGAAATAGAGAGGAAGTTTGATAAATGGCAGGAGCCTCCGCCAGTGAAGCAGGTCAAACCGCTGCCAGCCCCGCTGGATGGACAGAGGAAGAAGAGAGGAGGAAGGAGGTACAGATCCTGTCAGCTGCTCTGCTGAACAAGCTGCAAAATTAGAGAAAAGTGGAATGTGATATGGAGCTTTTAAGTACCAATTCATTCATTATTGCAGCCTTTCATTTTAAGTAAAACATTTTTGAACCACCAACACAGGGAAGTGAAACTAAAAGCACAAGATTAAGCAGCAAGAAGGTTGCATAACTTGTTTAGAATACCAGCATCAAGTCAAAATGTGTTTTTATATAACAAAACCAACTCCACTGCTCTTCTCCTGAAGGTATCGAAAGATGAAGGAGCGTCTGGGACTGACTGAGATCAGGAAACATGCCAACAGGATGACCTTTGCAGAGGTCAGTAGATATCGTCATATCTCAGCTCTTGTTTAACTATGTTCCCTATAAGTTATTTCCATTTAATCCTTTGTTGTTCACTTTCAGGCAATAATAGGTTCAGTATTAATACTGGTGTCGTAATGTGACCCGTATCAGATCTCCTACTCAAGGAATGTGCTAAACTTAGACAAAAGCAAAATGTGTACAGAAGTAGTAAAAAAAATAATACACGCATCAAATATACAGAACCTTGCACTGATTATCACATTGGACTACTATACTATGACTTTTTTTCTACATACTATGACTCTACTATAAGCCCACTGAGACAAATGTGTAATTTGTGATATTGGGCTATATAAATAAATTGATTTGATGACATTTTTATGACATACTATACTATGACTTTTTTTAAACTACTTTCTTTTGACATATTATACTGTTACTTATTTTTCACATGTGTAACACTATAGTACACAGTATCACCTTCACTCTTAAGTAAACTAGTTCTATGATGGTAAAAGATGTTTTATCAATAAGTTCATGTTCTTTCTCTATTGTCGCAGTGCATTATTGTTTAGAAGCATACGCAGTGAGTCTTCAAGCTTAATTTGTGATGTGGTCTTGCAGATTGAAGACGATGCGTATCAGGAGGACCTGGGCTTCAGTCTGGGTCAGCTGGGGAAGAGCGGCAGCGGGCGCGTCAGGCAGGCTCAAGTCAATGAGGCCACCAAGGCCAGAATCTCCAAATCCCTCCAGGTAAACTCATTCATGGCTCATTTTCACTCTAACATTAATTTAGTTTTTTTTTTTTTTCTGTTTCTTAAGTCTTTGTATTGTGTTGTTGCACACAACAGAGGACGTTGCAGAAGCAGAGCATGACATACGGAGGAAAGTCCACAGTCAGAGACCGCTCCTCAGGAACCAGCTCCAGTGTAGCGTTCACTCCTCTTCAGGTAAAAAGTTTAACGTCCTCTTTTATTTAACATCACCTGAACACTTCTCCGGTTTATTTTAGTTAACTACAACTGTTATGCTCTCGTCTGCAGGGGCTGGAGATCGTGAACCCACAGGCTGCGGAGAAGAAGGTGGCTGAAGCCAACCAGAAATACTTCTCCAACATGGCGGAGTTCCTCAAAGTCAAGAAGGAAGCTAAGATGTGAACACATACAACATACTATCATCCCGCACACGGACAGTTTGAAGTGATAGTATACTTTCAAAACTGTTTGACATTCTGCTTTGTCCTGTATTTTGTTTTTCCTTTTTAATAAAACGTGAAGATTTTATAAAGCGTCGTGTCTTCCTTTTTTTAGAGAAGGAACATGAAGCCATTTAACTGATGCTCTTAGTCGCTAAACTCCTAAAAGTAAATGAATACATCAAATCTTAACCCATTTTCTCAGAACAAATCAAACTCATCTAAAATGAGTGAATCCATATTCCATTTAGCAATGACGGGACTTAACACCACACACTGACTTGTAATTTCTTAAAAGTATTTATTGAAATTTTACAATCCTGTTTATAACCCCGTTTTATGACATCTCCCATGCAGAACTGTGATGAGAAAAAATTGTAAATACGTCTTGAAATTCACATTTTTAGCAATTAACTGACCATTCCTTTCTGAAAACCTTAAAAGCCCCAAAAATAGAATCTATAAAAGGCAAATCTCTCATAACTTTACTGTATTTTCCTTTTTTTTACATCCTCCATCCCCCCCCCCCCCCCCCCCTTTCCCTCTCCCAAAAAAAGCCTGAAAACTAATCGCACACAACATAGATTTTTAACTGTAGTACAGATCTTAAGTTTTCATGGTTGCTTAAATGGAAAAATCTGATTCAGTTTAACACTCTCCCTATTTAAACTGCCAAGAAAAGGTGGGATCTGTCCCACACCAGATTAAATCTTATTGTTCTTCACTAGCACATGAACAACCACGGCAGAGGAGACCTCTCTTACTCGACCCTCAAATCAAGTCTCAAGTTGTAGGATTTCTGTGTTTTCGCTCGACATGTAAACAGTTTCAGTGCACATTCACTGTATAGGGTTTCACTTAAAATTAAACAAAGTGGATTTTAGGATGATCAACAGAATAAAATATTAACTAAAGGTGGGAAGTTGACTCAAACCAAACTCAGATTTATTATCTAATGCTATCTGTATTTTGAGAGTAATTAAGGTGATTTGGGTACAGGTACATTCACTACGGTTAGCGTGGCTTTTTGCATTGAGGACGATAATTCCTCAATGGTGTACAAATCAAACGTCACGTAGATAAATGTCTCGAACCCTATTTTTAAGATTTATTTTACAAGTTTATTTGTTTGTCACAAACATAAAAGCGCCATAATAAAAAATTTCTTTAACAGGTTAACTTAAAAACATTTTATTTGTAAAGAGAGGGAGTCAGAGACCAGTTCAATTGCATAGCAATTTAATCCATGTCCAATAAGGACTCTTTCCCTGTCACAGGGAGAGGCCCTGTGGTCACTCTCAATCAGCGTTTAAATCGACCAAGACAATATCAATAAAACTATTGATAACCGCTCACTATCTCTAATAGTGACCATATTCAACAGGCATCGTAGGGTCTTAAAAGAAGCCAGTCCTACACACCATGACTAAATGTCCACTGTACCTCCCTATTTTAAACCACCAAATTACAGTAAATACAAGATGGGCAGTTTACTTAACAATCAAATCCAAGGTTTGTTTTGTGTCAAGTCAAAGGCTTCCAGGCTCATGTTGGGTAGGTGGTACAGAGATTCTTGTTGAAACGGAAAAAGAAAACATGAGAAACATGCATGGGGTAGGCTTTCCTAATGCCACATACTGAGTGTGCACACAGACAGGCACAAACGCAGATCTCTAGTGAGAACCCCCCTATCTCGTGCAGCGTGATGCATTTGATCAGGCCCACAGGGCATTTTTTGTCAAAAGCAAAGCGCTACAGAGGGAGCGAGGGCTTCACATTGAGATGCAGCCTATACAGACACCAGTCTCCATTTTAGGAGAGGGTTTCTACTACACATCACAATCTCTATCCACAGTTTGAAGTTCAGTCTCGGAATGTCAACAGCAGCACGTTTTGTCTCTCGGTCCTTTCGTGTCCCATTGTCAGTCACTGCAGGTCTCTGTCTTCGAGGTACCTGTACTCGAAGGTGAATCCCTCCTTCTTCCTCTGGCCCCATTTCTCATAGTCAAAGTAAATATAAGTGCCCTGGAGGAACAGCAGAGCGGAAAGATCAATCATTCAAAAACTGAAACCATAATCAAAAAGTACCAATACTAGTTTTAACTTCAAGAGAATATGTGAACACACAGCTCCTATTTGTGTAATGCACCGCACTTTACCATGACTATCTTAAGTATTTATAAGGATGTCTCCCCGATTTGCAACGGATGTCATAAGACCCCTGCCAAGCCTATACATATTGCTTTTGCTCTGTCCATCCTTTATTAATACTTTGTCTGAAATACTGAGCTGATAGATATTTCAACCTAATACATTAATTGTGGAGGTGTGTTTCAGAGTGTAGAGGTACAACATTCATGTGCTGTTGAACATCCACATTAAGTGTTTTCATTGTTCCGGGCCGAACGGGTCCGTGCCCACTTCTTTATAAAATGTTGTAACCAATTTAAAAACAGAAAGGAAAAGTGTGGACTGTCATTTGCACCTGTTCAAACTCGTCAGTGATAGTTTTAGGCTCCTCGTGCCTCTGGAACCACATCATGTACTTTGTGTGAAACCTCCATGACTGTTTCTTCAGAGCCTTGGCAGAAAGATACTGAGCCTTGGTGCCCTGAGAGAGGGGAAGTCAAATACAACAAACTTACAAGCAAGACTATAATACGACATTGAGAGAAAAACAGAAAGGTTGAATGGGAGCAAACATGGAGTGGGTGGGTTGAGTGTTTTACCTCCAGGTAGTAGAAGATGAAAAAGAGAGTTTCTGTAGACAGCCTCTGGTAGAACTCTATGGAGTCAGAGTGGTGCGGCGGTATCTGATGGTGGAAGGGCAAGGTGGGACACGGATTCCTCATCAGGTATTGCCTTTAGGAGAGAAACAAAGGTTATAAAGTCATAGGAAAATCAAGTGATCAGGGTGTACACTCGTGAAGAAAACAACCCAGATGCATGATATTTAGTATGTCAAAAAAAAATCAAAGTATATTATATCATTAAAATGTAATAAATAAAAAGTCTTATAGTACATCATAGTATAATAGGTCATTAAAATAACTTTGCATGCATTATTAATTTACTTTTACTTTCAATTGCTTACATTTAATACGCTACCCTACTGGTTGTACGGCAACTAATTGTATTACGTTCTGTCATTAATGCACATTAAGTAAGCAATTTTGTATTGACCAAAAATAAACTACAGTGGCCATGTTCATTGTAATGAAGAAAGATGTGGCTTATTTATGGGGGTTTAATAGTTTTTTTTGTCATAAAAAGCACGTAAGATGCATTATCACTGGTTGTGAAAATACAGTGTCCTCACCTGATCCTCTCAGAGTCGGAGGGGTGTGGCATGTGCGTCCATGCAGATTCCTGCATGGCCTGCTGGTAGAGCTGGTCTTTGGGGAGAGGGGTGGGGCCAAGCGGACAGACCCCTAGCGAGGGGGGAATGCTGACTTCCGACACGGACGGCTGGGGGGCGGCAGGTGTGCCAGGCGCTGCAGATGAACCAGAGAAGATATCTGCAGGACAAAGAAAAAGTGAAGGATTGAGTTGATGACAAACACTGTAAAGACTGAACTGCTCACTCTTAAACGTTTACTTCTTTCCAGAGCCCTTTCCTTTTCAAGAGAACACAAATATTATTACTTGAGAACTCTGCGTGTTCGCCATTTGTATTTTCTTTTTTACAGTAATCATTCATTTGCACTGTTTATACTTTTTAAATGACCTTTTGCTGGACAGAGTTACTGGGTATGTCAGCCTTGTGCACAATCTGCATATCTATTGGTTCATATATTTTTTTTCAATTTGTATTTCATATTATCCAAAGTAATCATTCTAAAAGTACTTCTTAATCACCTTACATTGTAATACCTCCATTATAAGCACAGCATTACTGTGACAGCTCTCTGAAGTAGTATCACTTTACTGTTGAGTTTTTATTCCTGTGTGTATTGGTGTTTTTGTATGAGTCTTATAAGATATTAGATGCCTAAATTTCCCTCAGGATGAATTTAGTATCTATCTATCCATCTAACTATATCTACAGCTGCAACTAACTATTTTCATTATTGATTAATCATTCACTACATGAAAAGTAAAAAATAACAATTGTCTTAAATATACCCACTTAGTCTAGCTAACATCGAAAAAAAACAATGATATGAAATTGAGAGAAGCAGCAACTGATGGTTAGCGAGTTAACTTAATAACATTCAAACGATAACTGGAAACTTGGAATCAATTTTCTGTCAGTTGGCTAATTGATTAATAGTTTCAGTACTTTATAGTCCTATAGACCTTTGACCCTACTATATCAACTACAGCAGCTGTTACGAGGTGTTTTGAGGTAAAAACATCATCTATTTGTCACCTTTAGTGTAGAAATAAAATGTCTGACCGTTCCGACCTCTGTCTGTTAGGTGCAGGTTGGGAATCTCTCCATCCAGGCCTGATCCCAGCGCTGCTCTCTCAGCCATCGCCTTCAGAGAACTGAGAGGCTCAGGGGCCTGAGGTGGGAGCGAGATGGAGACAACATGAGCATAGTGTGCTTGACAAAGTGAAATTAAGTTGGGAAGAGAGGAGGAAAATCTACAGTTATGGGCAGCAGAAAGGCAATGTACAGAGTTCGTACGTACAGCTTTTATGAGTACAATTCAAGCACTTTCAAGGTACCTAATCCTGACTGAAGGCTGATGCACACCCTCAATTTCTTGTAGACGCGTGCGTAGGAGGAATAGTCCAAAGGCAAGAGAAGAGGGAATACCCGCACACTGTCGTTTACTTGCAATGTCATTTATTGGTGACACAACGTTTGATAAGGACCAAAACTTTGTGGCACTAAAACATTTGGACAGCAGCGTGCAGGAATTCCCTATTCTTTGGCCAAAGTACCTAATTCAAAAAGTCTGGTGTGAAGCACCAGAAGACAACAAACCACTATGATGACAGGATCATTTCATTTCAAATACTAAAAGTGTTTTGGTTTACATGATTGTGTGGATGAAACACCAGATTATGATGAAAATCATGCATTTTTTCAAGGAGTATATTGTAATTTAATATATTCCTAACCTTGAAAACATAACGGTTAAAATTAAGCATTTTACCAACGTTCAAGACTTAATACGAACCCAGAATATATGGAAGTGTTAGGGACGAAATATCAGTGCAGAAAATAAAAAACAACTTCTATCCAGCTACTTTGACCTACAACAGTCTACAAATATCACCTCCTGACTAAAAACGATGCACCCACCGCCAGCAACAGTTATTAGCAATGCATTCAATGAGTAATGTATTCAAAAGAGATAGAAATGAACAACTTATCTAAATAAATAATATTACATGTTTTCTGGCACAGCTAACACATTCTATAATCAATAAGTCTATAATACATTCTGTACTGATATGTTGTCTTCATGGTGTTTGCAGTGCAAGTGAGTAATATACTTTAGTAAATCCAAATATATCTTGTGTTTGATATAAATGTGGCCCAGAACAAAGGTTCGTAGGCAGCTCAGAATATTTCAATAAAGCTATATTATTTACAGCTGAGCACATCAGCGTTCTCCAGTCATTTAAAAAACAAAAGTACCTTAAAAAAAAAGCTACCAATGCCAGCAGTCATTCTGTAATTTCAAAATAATCCAGTTTCATGGATCATTATTAGATATTAAGCATCCATGTGAATATTAGTAAGTGATGCTGGATGGTGTAATATTCACACACAAGTATTGATCAGGAAACAGTGATGAAAAGTCTCAGTTTTTGCAATATGAGGGCAGATACTTTGTAATAAATAGTGTAGAATGCTTTTTCTCCCACAGTCTGCATCTGCATCACAATCTCAACCAGTGTATTTGTCTTGTCTGCCAAATCTCTCCATGCAGTCAGCTGAAGAAGCCGCGGATACACCGACTGTAATCTGTCTGGTTCACACCTCTAAGTGGCTCCTCAATTAGACCACTGTGACTCGGACAAAGACTAAAGCTCTATGTCATTGCCATCGTCCCTCACCTTGAGGGCCTCAGAGGCCTGCGTGTAGGAGTGGGGCCCGTTGAGAAGACTCCCTCCTACGGGTGTGCTGTCTGAGAACGAGGGGGACGGAGAGCTGGGAGGCAGGGTGATGGAGCTGATTAAACTGGGACCATTGTCCATCCTGCAGCATGCAGAGTGGAACAACAGAGAGACAAGTGAACAACTAATATTTGCGCTAATGCCATAACAAACAAATGACATTCATGCACGTTTACATACACAAATATTACTATACACAAGCACACACTAAGGACACACTAAGGCAAACACATACAAGTGAAAACGCACACTGAAACTTCTAAGATTATTACAAGAAGAATATTATTTCTTTCTCTCCCCCATTTATTTATTCATTCATCCACTCATTTCTTTCTCTTCCTTTTTGTTTCTATTATTAGTGCTGCATATCATTAACCACTCAAGTACTTTTTTGCCCAAACTGACTCCACACAGCTGCTTCCCGACAACGATTATTCACCACACATCTCCTCCATGCACATCAACAGTTACTCCCTCCATTTTAATATTATATATGTTGTTAACCTGTATTTCTATGTCAAACCTGTGTCTTTGTTGTTGCAAATAAAATATTTAAAAAACAACAACTATCATATAAAGAATAAGAAGGGATCGAGTGAACAACGAATAACTCACGGCTGACTGGTTGAAGAACTGAGAGATGAAGGCTGGCTGCTTTGTGACTGGCTCGGTGTGCTTAGAGCGGATTCTGCAGAGCTCTCTGCCACTACAGCACTGTAACCTGAGGGCCGGTGAGGGAAAAGTTAGATAAATCCTTCATGCAGAGAAGACAGTGTTGACTTAAACAGATAAGTAAAGAGTCACACAAGGCCAAGCACAACAAGTGAACGTACTTGTGCTTCCATTTTGCTTCAGTCCACTGGGCGGTCTTGCAGGAGCAGCATTCACCCCTACTCCTCCAACCACGCTGACATTCCCTCCCATCATGCCAACTACTCCAGGGGTAGTGCTGACAGAACTCTGAGGCAGCTGAGAGGAACCGGGGGCTACATTTTGCCCAGGAACCAGACCCAGAATACTCCCACTCAAAGAGTTGTGGGCCGGGCTGGAACCTAGCAAACCCAGCCCAATCCCCGCCCCGTTGGTGGTGACTCCACTGGAGCCAGAGGTGGGGATGGAAGTGCTGCTCTCTACTAAAATGCTGGACTGAGTGGTGCTGCTCAGACCCAAGCCTCCTGATGCTGCTGCCTGAGCGTATGGGGCAGATGTGGAGCCTGAAATGAGCCCTGCCATTGTGTTTAAAGGAGATTGGTGGCCACCCAGGCCCAAACCAGACATTTGGTTGGTACTGCTGGTCCCCGTCAGGCCAATTTTGCTCAATCCGAGCCCCAGTCCAAGTCCCAAGCTGGATGCCGGGGTGGGCACAGATATGAGCTGAGATTGAGAGTTGGGAACTGATGAACTGGGTGTGCTGGGTGCGGGGAGAGAGGGGGCAGTCGAGGCTGGTAGAAGAGGATTGCTGGGCGGGCTGGGGGTGTTGTTTGAGGGGACAGAGGGTTTTGTCTGAGGTGGCTGCTGCTGTTGTTGCTGCTGCGGTTGGTTTGGTGGCTGAGGTTGTTGCTGCTGTTGTGCAGGTTGATGCTGATGTTGCTGCACCGCACTGCTGAAGCTCCCTATGAGACTGCTGCATGTGGGAACCGTGGGAATGCTTCCGACAACGCTCGCCATGGACACGAGGGAGGAGGATGAGGAGGACCCAGAGGTGGTGGAGGAAGAGAAGGAAGATAGCAAGGATGGGGTGCCGTTCTTCACAGGTGACTGAAAATGACAAAGCACCAGAAAAAGGCATTTCAGACAAAACTGTTCAGAGGGTAACATAAGCAGTACAAAGTGTATAAGGAGCAACGTATACTAGGAACTATGGACTTCCATATATGCAGATGATGGTGCAAACTAAATGAAAGCTCTCCAAACATGGTCCCACAGAGAAAAAACTTGTTCCTTTTCAGTGCACGAGAATCCTTCAGCCTCCGAGTAAACAGCGTTGCACTAAACTGTTTATTTACTGGCACAGTACAGAAGAGAGCCTCTCACCTGACTAACTTCACTGTCTGTTGACCGTCCCCTTTTCTTATCGTCCTCTGAGTTCTCCTATAGGAGGAGACACCTTGATATGACAATCCACTTTCGAAATGTTGATTCAGCAAACTAGTCAGTGGATTACAACACAATTAGGCTTATAGAAGGGTTAACAAAATGCAAAATGTAAGAGAGAGATATGTGCAAAATTGTGTCAGAATGTACTTTTTTCTACCCAGCATCCCTTTACCATACTGACCCATATTTTCATGCTACAAACACAAGAACTTACAGCAGTGCAAGTGGCCGGGGATGGAGGAATGGGTGAAGAGGAGGTTGTGGAAGTGGGAGTGCTGCTGGAGTGGAGATACATCTCATCCTCCACATTGCCCTGACCTGACGGAGACGTTGCAACTAAAGCTGCAGCTTGAAGAGAACGACGGGTAGGTAAGTGTCACATGTCATTACAACCCCCCTGATGTCTGAATAAAAGCACCAACCTAACATTTTACAACGCTGTACTCACGGATGTCTTCCAGGTCTAAGTCGTCGTAGATGAACTCATTCTCCTCAAAGTCTGGGTCTTGGGAGGAATCAATGTAGTAATCAACATCATCCTTGATCTTCTGGATTGAATCCACTGGTATTGAGTCATTATCCAGCATTCGTAAAATGGTTTCCAACATGCGAATGTGGAATCGATGTCTCTCAATCAACCGCTTGAGCTCTTCAATACGATCTTGCTTCTTTATGAAAGAGAGAAGACAAGCGTGCAGTTTATGACAAACACTTTAGCCAAACTTTTACCAGACTAGATGGCACTACACTACACTGGATATTCACAGGAATTACATTATTATTTTAAGTGTGCATAAATAAGCATCCTTGAAAAGAATGAGACAGAGGACTTACATCTTTATCGCCTTTCTTTTTTCTCGTTTGAACTGAAAGAGATTCCACCTCACTTTCAAATTGATCCACCTGCATATTTAGAGTGTCTATCGTACACTGCGGGTGAGGAAGATAAAAAAAAAATAAAATAAAGTGTTAATGGATTCAATCAAAAGTTCTTCCTATAACAGTTTAATCAAACTGCCTTATTAAAAAAAACCTAGTTGATAATTTCTTGCTATTTTTAGACCAATTTGTTCAAAACTTTATCTAGAAAGATTTAGGCATCCTAAATGTACAACAGGCATAGATAATAGTGGATGTATTACTGTTAGCCACTGTCCCGTTTCCTCTTTTTCCCTCTGAGCTGGATCCACTTTCTGAGCGAGCCCTAAGCCTTCTTTAGAATAGGCTTTTGTTTTTGTTTCACGTTCCACCACCTTGAACCGCTCCATTTGCTAAGGAAAGAAAAATCACAAAGGCCATATTGAGTTACTGCTTTGATGAACTGATGTCCAAGTGCTATACTTTACAGAAACAATAATAAACTGGAAAATTGGAAATGATGGAGAACCCTACCGTCTCTATAAGTTTGCGGTTTTCAACTAGCTGCCTTTTGTCTTTGATCTCGTTTGAGGCCACCCATGTTTTTATCTGATCTCTCAATCGCTGGGAAGAGGACAGACAAAGTGAAAATATTGAACCATATTACCAATTTTAAATACACCAAGTTGACCAAGAGTGCAGATCAAGTGACAATGTGAAAGGAAATGTGTGTTCGTAAATGTGTCTTACCTGTAGTTTTTTAATCTCTTTCTTGAGGTCAGCCTCGTATTTTTCCTTCTGGTTTGCATTGGCTGCATTGTGGAGCTAAAAAGAACACAATAAATTAGATATTTTAAGAAATGCCACATCAATTTTTTAAATAGAGTATCAAACAAATGCAAATGCAAAGATCTCTTGCCTTTTGCCAGATGTCTTCAAACTGTTCTACACCTTCAGCTACTTTTTTCAAACATCTGTCGATCTCACCTGGGGAGATAAAAGATGTTGTCCAACATTATTGATTATAAATCTGTGCAACACCACGAACTTTCCTAGATGAGTCTCAGTCTGAGTCTCAGTCAGTCTGAGTCTCAGTGCAAGATGCCAGGCTGGACAGTGTGATGGATGCTGTGCAACATTACCGATGTGTTTCACCAACAGTCTTACCTTGTAGTTTTCTCTTGTCAGCCATGGCTCTGACTACGACAATGTCCACATTCCGTCTGTCACAAAGTTACATATGTAAAGAAAACCAAACGTGCATCCAAACAAAACACAAATCCCTTCAACAGAGCATCAGTACATCGGTTTCCAGAGAGTGGGACTGACGTTACCTCCATCTAGCTGGCCAGTTATCGTTAGCTGAAGAAATAACGTTATCTTTTACGAATTTAAGGAGCCTTTAAAGCAGAACTTTTGTACGGTCGTTTGTCTTTCGTTATATTTTCTTAAACATAGCTGATCTTGTATGACTGACATGGTTGTCAGCTAGAATTAGCCACCTAGCCAGCTAACGTTATTGAGCTCACGTTAATACTAGCCAGTATTTTAGCTCGTCCACCTCGCTCGGTTACCAACTGGCCCGTTTCAAAACAAGTACCACGGAGCATATTGATGAATGGACGTACTATTCATGCATCATTATTTTGGGGTCCAGTATAGCTTTTATATGGTGGTTTTGGGTTGTGAAAGGCACAATATATCAGAATATTTTCTAATCGTTAACCTGCTAGCTAATATGGCTAACTGTCTGGCTAGCTAATGCATCAAATGCTAGCTAGCCAGCTAGCCAAATTTAGGAAAAAGGGAAATTGGGTCAACCCGAGCATCTATATTTATAGTTGTTTACGACATTTACCTATGGTATGGGCTTTCGTTTGTCTTTTTTCAAATACAGCCAAAACTAATTCCAGAAAGTCTTCTTTACTTCCAAATTGTGTTTTCTTTTCGACAAGCTCGCTCACTGTAATGTAGCTGAAGATGGACGGTAGCTAAAATCCCACCTCCGCGTCTAGGCCCCGCCCTAAACCTAATCTGCGAGATCTGATTGGACATAGCTCACGCCTGTCACTCAGAGACATCCGCTGGAATGGTGCTCTACCATTGGCTGAGCCGCCTGATGAAGTATTATAGACACAAAAACAAAACTATTCTCTTCTCAATATTTACTATCTGAAACATTTCTATATAGTTTATCTTTATTAAGACAAGACACTGCATGAAAAAACTTCATTTTCTCATACACTGTTCAATTTTGATAGTTTGGGCTATTTTGCTTCTTCTTTCAGACTAGTGGAAAGAAAACATTCAATATACACATTTAAGTGTTTATTTTACTGCACTTCATCTATTAACGTCTGTAGATTCCTCTTAAATTCGCCTAAAGTTAACATTAGATAATGTTTCAAGGTGATGTCTATTTGTTAAAGATGTTTATTCTAATCACCTGTAGTGTCTTGCAAAAGCGTAATTATACATGTCTTTTAAGGCTGTTTTCTAAAAATTGTTTTTTTTTCCCTCATGCTGCCATAAATGTCCACTTCAGTAGCACTTACACCAAACTTTCCAGTTTCAGTCATATCTATATTCTGAAGGTTTTTACAGAGGGATTTGTTCATATATCATTAATAGCCTGATTTAAATACATTAACACAAAAAAATTGCTGTTTCTATGGCTGTTGAAAGCATTTTCTTTGTAAAAACACCAGTAGTCAGATTTCTGTTCTGGAAATGTATGCAAAGTAGAACATATTTAATAAGATACCTCATTTGCATATTTAAACATATTTCAGAAGACTTGTAATACAAACAAATATTGTATTAATGTAAGTAATCAACTGGGAAGGTTTAATGGCAATATCTATTAATTACATTTGTTTACCCTATTTACCTGTAATATCTCCCCTTTTTTACTTTCTAATAAGCTGATCTGACGGCGCCATCTCACACATTTTCAGTAAATATCACCTTCCCAGCTACTCCCGAATGAGACTCTTATCTCACTTACTTTTTTGACTACTTTTTTTCTAAACACTTTGAAACTATTAAAGTTAAAAACAAAGATAAAGAAACATTTTATTTTATTTTTTTAAACAAAAAACATTTTATAATACAGTCTAATTGCCAGTAGCACTTTATTTCAGTAGTTACTGAAATAAAATCACAAAGCATGAAATCAGTGATAGTATCCAGGAACGTATTATGAAATCCATTAATAAAACAACTTCGCAACTCTACGATAATTGTATCTAGGTTGTAAAATATTTATCAAACAAGGCCGTCCATGACACTGTGCAGTTTGCCACTGGTCATAATTATGTGTTGTCATCAAATCTAAGTACAAAATATGTCAACTGAAAAATAATATATACAAAACAAATGTATATATGTACCAGGTAAATAACATCTCATTTTATCTTACATGAATTCAATCAGTTCACAATGTTCAAGTAACACTACAAACAGTGCAAAACCTGGCTGAGAGGCAGCATATCTACGGAGGAGTTAAAGAAACTGGGTGCTCCATCTCCATCATCATCATCATCATCATCATCGTCGTCATCATCGTCATCATCATCATCATCATCATCATCATCATCATATCCAGGGCTGCAGTGCAATGATCAGTGAGACAGAGAAGTTGGGCTCGGAATTTCTCCAAACTGTGTTTCTGTCAACACGGACATGTCTGGTTCAGTCTGTGAAAAGAAGCAGTCGACAAAAGATCAATTATGCTTACATTAAAGATGCAATGTGTAAGATATGGGCAGGATTTTAGTTAAAAAACAAAAAATAACGAACATTATCAACAGACTCTCAAGAGTTTTGACAGTTTGGTCGAATTTTGCAAATTCTTGCCCTGCTGTTAGTTAGTAGTTGGTTTGAACACGGCATATCACGCTGATCTTGCCACTACTGTTCCTGCAGCATGCGCTCCTCCTGCAGCAGCAGCAGCGAGGAGACTGTGAATGACTTAAGTTACGATAGATCTCCCTCAGTCAGTGTTCTAATCCGACAAAATGACGGACGGTCTTCAGATTTATCCGTCATTCTTTAAAAAAAAAACCTGTCAATGACGGAAAAATATTCAGTTAACGCGACCTCTGAGTCCAGCAGAGTCCTTCACGGACCTGTTGGTCTTTATCCTTTTCTTGCCGTGGAATTCGGTGTCTTCTCCTCTTTGGTCCCGCAGCATGGTGCAACGCAGCAGACGGAGTGGAGCCAGACACACCGTTGAGCCTGTCATCCTCCACTCCAGCAGCAGGATCTAAATTGGCTCCAGTCTCATCCTGAATCAAGAACACGTTAAAAATAAAATGTTTTTAAAAAAGCATTAACCGAGCTTGAGCATTTATTATTGGTACATCATAAATATCAGCAGACCGGCAGGGAAACTGCTCTTGTATCCTCTGAGGGCCCAAAACCCCAAATTAGCTGTGTGTGTAATAGATTTTGGTCATCTGAACTCAAATAACGACTAAAGTGAGTCCAACATTATTACCTGATCTTCAGGCCCTGTTTTGTACAAGGTCACGTGTCAAAATCCAGATTAAAGGCTTTAATTATTTTTTGTTTATATTGTGCTCCTATACTTTATTTTCCAAGCAAAAGGGGCCTACATGTTTGCCCTGGGCCTTAATAGGTTAATTTGACCATGGTCAATTGCTATAGTAAAACAAATTAATATAATTTTTATCAGGCCGGAATCTAGTAATTGTAAGATATTAAACATTTTGAAGAAAAGGAAAAAAAAAAAGTTTCAAAAACTGAGGTGATACGTGCATTATTGTTATTATAATTTTTGAATGTATCACATTCAGCCACCTGTCCATCTGATTCTCACCTCTAGAAGTATAGTGAGCTGGGCGTTTCTGTAGTCATCCCCATGAGCATCTAAAGTCTTCATGAGAAACCTGTAAGATTAACATAATCTTCAGTTGGGAGTGAGAAACGCAGAAATTGAGTTATAGTAATGGGGTTTTATACCGTCTCTCCTTCTTCAAGCGTCGTGTAATTCTTTGTACTTGATGAAGGCGACCAAGAATCTTCTGATTCACCTGAAAAAGACACATTTGGAAGTGATTACAGATACAACATCATACTTAGCTGATATGAGCTTTAAAAAGAAATATTAGTATTAGTCTAATTGTTGAATATTTTAGGGATTTCTTTCCAGGCATGTCACTTAATAAGCAGCGTAGAAAAGCAGAAGAACAATCAGAAAGTATCTTTATTAAAACTAATCATGCTGCAAAAGGCATGACTGAAAAGAATAGCCTGTTCTGTGCTGGTTTTTGCAGTGCTACAATAATCTATTAGCAATTGGAGTTGGTGTGTAAAAGTCCATAGCTAGAAATGATGTGAGAAATTAAGAACTAAATGACAATAAACCTAAACACAACCCATATTCCTAACCCTAACACAATGCTATGCATGCATATGCAAGTGTGCACACCTGTTCAATGTCTTTACATCTCCTGTTCAGAGCCATATATTTCCTCTTATCAAGCGCTCTTCTCTCTTCATCCTCCTGTTCTGTACTCTCCAGCAGCTCATTGCCTCCCGGGCCCAGCTCCACCTGGAGAGAAAAAAACCTTGTTTTTGTTTTGTGTTTGGTGTGTTTCTGTGCGAGTGTTGTCAAAATTGATAGTTGATGAATCTGTTACATAAAGTTGTGATGCTTAATATTATAGCAGTATTATTGGTGCTCAGAAACAACACATTACAGATATCTGTATTTCAAAATAATGGTGTCATTATATACCTACTTTGATATGAAATACCTTTCTGTGTGACTAATGCATACAATACCAGTCAGAAATTAGTTGTTTAATTCTTTTAATTTTTAGTTAAATGTATGTCACAACTATAAAATAAGATTCTAACCAAATTATGGCATATATATATATATATATATATATATATATATATATATATATATAT